>CM076570.1:743947145-744296726 GCA_034641835.2 Pinus albicaulis | reverse complement strand
AGTGCACAGATAATATGACCTCAAAAGTAAGAAAAATCAAGACACTCCCAAAAGAAAAACCTCTGAAATTTCTGCTGGGAATAATCCTGCAAACATTTCTAAAAAGATAGCAGAAAACAATAACATAGTGGCTAAAAGTTCTGATAAAAACAAAAATAAGAATAGCCACCCTAATCACAAACTTAGTGGTGAGCAAAGAAACACTATAAACTTAGCTAATTCTCCTAATAAAACTGTTTTAACTGTTGTTCATAATAAAAACCAGCAAGCTGTATTTGCTAAGAAAACAATGACTAAAAAGGCTGATTTAAACATTTACAAAACTCAGACACCTTTCAGTATAGAGAGTGAAATTTCCAAGATTAAGATCTCTATCTCTCTTACTGAAATAGTCACCCAAGATGTATATAAAACACAACTTTTAAGAGCTTTATACATAGGAGATAATGCTGATTCTATTAATTTAAATGATGACAAACCTGAGCTTCTGTTTGGACCAAAAGTGGAAGGGAAATTTCAAGAGGGAGCTGTTCCTCCATTTTATGTCAGTTTAAACATTCATGATAAGATTTTGCACAATTCCATGTTAGACCCTGGTGCCTCACACAACCTAATACCAAAATTAGTGATGGAAAGACTAGGCCTTGAAATAACTAGACCTTACAAAGATTTATACTCTTTTGATTCCAATAGAATTAAATGTCTAGGCCTAATCAAAGATTTATGTGTCAACTTAGCACAAATACCAGCCCAGAGCCTAGTGATGGACATTGTAGTGGTTGATATACCTCCTAAATATGGCATGCTCCTTTCAAGATCATGGGGTGCTAAAATCCAAGGTACCCTACAAATGGACATGACTTATGCAACCATCCTTGTCTTTAGTCAACCAAGGAGACTATATAGGGAAACACACATGAAATATATGGTTAGCAATCAAGAAAACTAGATAAATCCCCTCTTTATTATATTCACACAGACCTTGATTCATTCATTCTTTACAATGATGAAAATCTTAATGAACAAGTGATAGAAAATGAGCAAACAGTAGTAGAAAAAGAGGGAAAGGAGGAGAAACAGTCATAACAATTTTCTAGACAGAATTCAACAAATATAGTGGAAACCATAGGCAACAAAGAAACCACCCACATATGGCTGACCGTGAAGAATAAAGAAAGAAAAATCAACATAGTGGAGATCATGATAAACAAGACAATGATAAACATCATGTAGACCCTAAAAAACAACATGGTGAACAACACAGAGGTAGCCACTATAAACAACGCAACGAACAAAACAATGAATTTAATGAAAAATATAAAATTGAATGTCTTTGGAGTATGATTTTTGATGGTTATTGTAGAAAAAATGGTTTAGGAGCAGGCATATGGGTACATAACACAGAGAACATTCATGCAGAAGGTCACTCATATAAGCTAAAATTTCAATGCACAAATAACATAGCTGAATATGAGGCCCTCCTCTTAGGACAACAATTACTGAAAAAATTAAGACCTAAGAGGATAATTTTCCATGGAGATTCAGAGTTAGTCATTAGACAAATCAATGGAGAATACACATCCAACATTAAAATCCTATAGGGATGATGCTATTGACCTCTTGAAAACACTCACAGAATATGAGCTTACTATTTTCCCTAGAAACCAAAACATTCTTGCCAATGATTTCGTATTTGCTGCTAGTACATGTCAAAAACCTTATGAAAGAAAACAATACACAGTCCAAGTCAAATATAGACCAACAGTCCCTGATAATATAAAATACTGGCAAGTTTTTGAAGCAGATAAACAGATAGAGGATTTCCTGTAGTCCAGAAATGGGTTTGAAATGCCAAATTCAGACTCAGACTCTGAGGAAGACTGCCCTACTGAGGAACAATATTACAAAGAAGAACCTACTGATACTGCTGATACAAATCTGTTAACAAAAGAACACATACAGAAACAGAGTTGTGCACTAATTTAGAAAAATAAGACTTTGAAGTGTTGTAGTCCAATACTGATAACTTGCCAAAAGGACTGGTGCCTCTAGAAGAATTGTTTGACTTTAATGATGTTGCTAAAAATCCAAAAATGGAACCAATTGAAACTGAAATAGAAGAGTGCAATATAGGCAGTGAAAAAAAGTCCAAATTGATCAAACTGTCTAAAACACTATCTACTCAAATAAAACTGAAATATCCTGAGCTTTTTAGAGAATTTACTGATTTTTTTTGCTTGGAGTTATGAAGATTTAAAATCCTATTATAAAGAGATAATTGAGCACAAGATACCCCTCAAAGAAAACCAGAAGCCCTTTAAGCAAAAATTGCACAGAATAAACCCTGTAAAACTACCCCTGGTTGAAAAAGAAATTAAGAAAATGTATGATGCTGGAATTATAGTCCCCCTGAGATACTCAAAATGGGTTTCAAACCTCATATTGGTAATGAAGAAAATATGAGAAATTAGGCTGTGCATAGAGTTTAGAAATCTAAATAAAGCCTCCTTAAAGGACAACTACCCTTTACCAAAAATGGATCACATCTTACAAAGTGTAGTGGGTTCTAAAAGAATTTCTTTGCTAGATGGCTTTTCTAGATACAATCATGTGTTGGTACACCAAGATGATCAACACAAGACAGATTTCACTACACTTTGGGGCACTTTCATGTATGTGAAAATGCCTTTTGGATTAATGAATGCTGGTGCCACCTTCCAAAGAGCCATGGATATTGCTTTCTCAGAAGAAATAGGTTACTTCATTGTGATTCACCTTGATGACATCACAGTATATTCTAAAAACAGATGAAGAAAACCTAATTAACTTAAGAAAAGTATTTGAAAAATGCAGAAAGTATGGTTTGTCTCTGAATCCCAAGAAAACTCTATTTGGCCTCCAAGAAGGAAAACTTCTATGCCACATTATATATGAAGAAGGGATCAAGATAGACCCAAAAAGGATTGAAGGAATATTGCAAATCAATCATCCTAGAAATATCAAAGAGTTACAATCTTTCATTGGAAAGATTAATTTCTTAAGAAGGTTCATACCAAACCTTGGTGAACTCCTTAGAAACATAACAAATATGCTAGAGAGAAAAATAGGAGTTAAATGGACCATATAAGCAAAGGAATCCTTCGAACTGGTTAAACAAGCACTTACCCAAACACTAATTCTCATTAAACGTGATTTTACCAATGATTTCTTAATATTCTCCTTTGCATCAGAACATACAGTTGTTGTTGTCCTATTACAAAAAAACATAAACATACAAGAGTAGCCCATTGCATTTTTCAGCAAGGCATTAAGGGATGTACCTCTGAAATACAACATAATGGAAAAACAAGCCTTTGCCTTGATCAAGGCATTGAAAGATTTCAGAGTTTACATTTTACACTCCCACATCATTGGATTTTTGCTTCATTCAATGGTGAAAGACATTTTAGCACAAGATCCTAATGGAAAAAGAGGTAAGTGGATTGCTGTTATATTAGAATATGATTTGGAAATCAAGCCCACTAAAATCATTAAAGGACAATGACTAGCTAAACTCATGGCTGAAACAAAATTTCAAGCACTAGACATAAATATGATCGATGCATTAGATGAACAAGAGGAGTTGGCAACTCCACTTGTTGAAGATTCATTTCTGAATTCATCTTGGTATGATGATATTTTATATGTTCTTATTAATCTTAATGTTCCTCTTGGTTTGTCTAAAAAAAAGGCAAGATTCTTAAAGTTAAAGGCTATAAATTACTTCATTTTAGATAGAAGTTTATATTGGAAAAATGCTAGTGGTATATTGCTTAAATGTTTGCCTAAGAATGAAGTAGAAAAGATCAAGCATGAGTTTCATGAAAAGGAATGTGGAGGCCACCTCTATTGGAACACTACTATCAACAAAATCCTTAGAGCTGGTTACTATTGGCCCACTCTCTTTCAAGACATCGATAAAATGGTAATTGCTTGCCATAAGTGCCAATTTTTTTAAGGAAAAATAAAACTGTTGCCCTTAACTTTGCATCCTATTTGTGTTGAAGCTCCTTTTCAATAGTGGGGCCTAGACTTCATTGGGGAAATCCATCCTGCTTCATCTGCCCAACATAAATGGATCCTCTTTGCAACTGATTACTTCAAAAAATGGATAGAGGCGATAGATTTAGTTATCATAAAATTCCTTGAAAACCATTTTTTGTCTAGATTTGGATGTCCTAGAAAGATTATCACTAAAAATTATACTACCTTTAGATCCAAGAAGATGGTGGATTTTTGCCACAAATATCAGATTACATTGGGTAATTTTACAAATTATTACCCTCAAGGTAATGGGTTGGCAGAATCCTCAAACAAAAGTTTGGTGAACATCAAAAAAAAATTGTTGGAAGAGAATAAAAAGTCATGGCACATCAAACTAGTATATGCACTATGGGCAGATAGATTACAAGTAAGAAATCCATTGGAATGTATGCCTATCAGCTAGTTTATGGAGCAGATGCAATTTTTCCAACAAGTTTAGGGGTGCCAGTCATGAAACTGATCCAGGAAGTACAATATGAAGTGGATGATATGATAAGAAGGATAAATCAGACTGTATAGTTGCAACAAACTAGAGAGGAAGTATATAATAGAACAAAACTAGTGTAGGAAAATATGAAAAAGCTGTTTGAAAAGAGAACAAAAGAAAATGATTTCAACATTGGTGACAAGGTGCTAAAATGGGACTCAAGGAGAGAAGATAAGGGCAAGCATGGAAAATTTGAAAATCTATGGAAAGGCCCATACATCATCCATTTTTCCATAGGTAACAATGTATTTTTTCTACAATAAATGCATCAAACAGAACTATTTGGAGGTCTTGTCAATGGAAGGATGCTCAAGCATTACTTTTGTTAAAAAAAACTCAATTTAAAGCTCTATTAATTCAATATAACATTGTTTGAAGAAAATATTGGAAATAAACACACAAAAAAAGAAGAAGAGGAAGAAGAATAAGAAAAGTGGGCAGGAGAAAAGAACAGGTACAAATCCATACCAAGAAAGAAATATTTCTGAAAGTGTGCAAGTCCAAATGCCATTACTTTGGAAAATAAGTTATGTTCAGTCATACAGCCTAATCTTGATTGAACAAGTTTAAATTTTTGCTGATAGGTTAGTGAAAGAATACTTGTCAAACCATTTAAGCTTGGATTTTTGGTAGATTATATTAGGAAAAGGTATTGGTTCCAATGATCAAATATGAACCAAGAAAGAAAGAGAGGGATGCACAACAAATTCCAAATTACAACCCTCAAAATTTTTGTTTTACTTTCTGCAAAATAAAATCCGTGTGCAGACTTGTACAAAATACCACAGCTAAAAAAAAATCAGACTGTCTAATCCTGATTTGGTTATGTTTTCAATTTCTAGTTTTTAGAGTAGAGAATGAAAATCTGTTAAACAACTTAACCTTGAAATATAGATAGATTAAGTATAGAATAAAAATCTCATCAGCCTAATCTGAGCTTTTGGCTGATATAAGTGTAGAAGTTGATAGTTTCTTGTTTTCAAAAGAAAATAATGTCAAGGGTTGGCTAATCTAAGTGCACCCAATGAAGAAAAAATGCTAGGAAAAGTAGGATGGGTAGGTAGAAGTTGAGTTGAAGCAATCATGTTTTTCAGATTTTGAAGATCAGAGCTTCAGAAAGAGCAGCAGCAAAGCAAAAATTAAAGAAAGGAGTTTGTCAAGGTGCAAATCAAGGCACTCGTCTACTTCTTCCAGAGATTTTATCTCTGAGGTTCTTGAAACTTCCTAAAGCAGCTTACATCCCTAGCTGGAGACACTGTTATTCTCCTATATTCTACGGATTTCACTAGGTGACTGTGGATGTTCTACAAGAAAATAAAGATTAGATTATCTGCCTATCAGCTATCTTTAGAAATCTCACTATCTTCATTATCCTCAATAAACCTATTTCACTATTTTTCATCTTTGCCCTTTCAAAAAACACCTTGTTACTCTAAAAAGACTCAGCATGGGCTAGTTTATCTTATTTTCACTCTCCCTCCCTACCCCAACTCTCCTTCACTCATTTTTCCCTTTCAGAACCATTCTAAACCCCTTTTCTTCATCCTTTTCCTCTATTTTTCAAAACAATGTAAAAGACCCTCTTTCACATTGTTTTAATTGAATCAATCTATTAGGTCCCACCCTTTTATGATAAAAACTATGTTTTTATACAAAAACCCGATTCTTTGTTTTATTCAACTTGACCTTGTAAGGTTTTAAGCCCTCGCCTGCATATATTTAAAAAACCCTTATAAACCCTTTATTTTCACTATACAAACAAACGCATCCGCTTGGTTTTTAAAGACCCTGGGCCCCGTTTTTCCTCAAAACCCGCACTCCAACCATACTCCGCCACGTCGTATTTCCCTAGGCCCCATTCTAAATCTCTCCGCATCGTCGATCTCTGCCCTCGAGATCCAACGGTTGACACCACATATCGTAAATAAAATAGTGCCGAGATTAATGTTTTCAAACATTGTGAAATGGGTGGTTTTTCCCTGCCATGCGTCGCATGATGAATCGTATCGCACGCTGACCCCGAAAACTGTTACCACCTCCTTCGCTGTGTGAAAACCACCTCTCGGTTTTTGAAAACCATTGATCCCTCCGCACAAAAATTCAAATTCCCCCACCTCCGTTCAAATTTACTACTAGTTCCACCAATGGAACCAAGCCCAAAATATCGTTCTCCGCCCTCCGATAGCTTGATAACCCCTCAAAATGTAGTAAACACTCTCTGCAAGCTTTGAAAACTAATTATTTGTTTTAGTGTGTAGGTTTAATGGCGGAGATGCATGAAATGCATTCTGAAGGTCCAAACTCCATTGGATGAATGCTCTGGGTGACAGTCTAAAGGATTTTTTCCTTTAAAAGGGACCAGAGGCCCTATATTAAGCTTAATCATCAATGAAACATGATCATCGATGGTGATTTAACCCTCCAACATAGAAGAAATGCATACCTGCGTAGATAGACAAAAAGCATAGTGGGAAGAAAAGACAATCAAAGGACTCTGGAAAAGATTAAAGGTTGAAGAGGCTAATCAAATATTAGAAGGATGAAATCAAAAGATTAGCCATCAAGCAGAAGATCAAAAAGGTTAATCAAAGGATTAATGAATTAAACAGAAATAAAGGCAGGATAAGTGAAAAAGGAAATGAAATAGACAGATAAAGGACAAATAAGAGTTTAGGGGCCTAATACATAGTTTAAAGATGAAATAGAGGTAGATTAAGCCCAAAAACACATTTGAATGACTAATCCCACAACAACTATTTATTCAAAGGATATTTTGCCACCTACAACACGTTTTATTTCAATAAAAAATCAAACAGTTATTACAAACAGTCAGAGATATTTTTCGTCTATCAACAATTATTGTAAAGTTATTACAAAAAGACTTAAAGTCAAACATTTCATAGAAATTAACTTAGAAGTTAAGTTAGGAGTTATTATTTCAGAGAAACACCTTCATATATTTTTTTCTTTGGCTTTGCATGGTCTCAAAGGTCAAAAATCAGTAACTCTGTAATAAATGACGTTCCAAACCCGAGCTTAGCACCACCTCCTCATTTTGCAGATAAAAAATGCATATGAGATTCATTTTTGTTGTTGGTTAGTTGGTGGTTATTGGACCGATTTCTATTGCTGAGCTAGTTGTGGATTTCTAGGCTAGATTTGAGAAAGCTCTAAGTTGCAGAGAGCTATTGTACATGGAGTAATGTAACTGTTTTGATCATCAGTAATACAAGGACGTTCACAAGATTCTTGAGATATGTTAATGGTGAAGTTCTCCTCATTTGTCACTTTTTTTCTTATGTTTTCCATTCTATCCATATTTCTCTGATAAAAGAACAAAATTTTTAGAGTAGGATATGCTATCTTGGCACCCTATTTCTGTCTGCGTTCTTTATCTTTATGTTTTCTTCTGCAAGGTCTGATTGGAGGATTCTTAATTTCCCTCTAGTTCCATCTAGCTTGGTGTCTTAGAAATGATTCAATAGAGTGAAACCAGGGAAGTTTATGGTGAGCCCTGTTCTTTGGTATGACTTGAGATATTATTTTTAATGCCTTTATTTGAAGTATACTTAGTAGAGTCTAAACTAGATAAGTATATGGTATGCCCTGTCCTCTGATATGCCTCAAAATGTTGCTTTGAATATTCTTTTGAGAGTTGAGTTAAAGAAGATAGGCTTGCGTTTTCTCTTTAGCTGCTCTCACTATCATCTTAAACGTTTTCTTTTATCTGAAAGCAGTCTTAGGATTGCTGGATTGTTGTCTTAAAGGTTTACTTATTAAATTTTTGCCAAAGAATTCTATGGTATGCCCTATCCTTTGGTTTTCCTCAAACAGTTACCTTAAAGGAATTTTCTTGTCTAAGTAGAGCTAGAAGATTCTTAACTGACTATAGTTTTGCTGCCTTCACAACTTATTATTGTTTCATTTCATAATATAATCTAAGAGGTCCAATTAATATAGTTAGCTTGCCCTATGAAAACCCTTGCAGAGTTGATGAACAACTAAAGCCTCTTATGACTCCATATCCAAATGGATCAATGTCTTTTCATAGTCTGTATATTCAGCTGAAACATCCCTTCAATTAATCACACCACAGATACGTCAATCTATTAATTAATTCAACTAGAAAAAACAAGTCCTTAGAACTTCATAACTAGCCTAAGATCTTAAACAAGAGTATAAAGATATATCATTTGAAAACACTTATATAGAGAGATCCCTCTCTGAATCTAGGAAGGCTAGGTCCTAGGATTACAAAGTGGTTCATATGTGGCCCCTGTAGTGTTTGTTCTTTTGAATCTTGAAAATCACAGGCAGCCAACAGTAACTCAACCCATAGCCTCCAGGGAACCAAATTGTTTTTAGGACTTTGGGGTGTTTGTTCCAACCCACAGCCATAGGGAACCTGAAAACCAATTAGAAATATCCAAAAATGGAACCCACTACAAAATGAATATATAGGAAATGGAAAGGAAAGGTTAAAACCAATGTTAATATAAGAAGATATCCATGTAAATAACAACATATAACCAAGGAATCACATGCATACATCATGAACCATAAAAAAGCAAGATAATCACAAATGTAACATATTAACTACAAAGTATCCCTGTTGTAGCTATTAATCCAACCTTCCTTCCACTAACCACCAATTCCTTGTTGTTCCTTTGCTTACATTCTCCAAGTACAAGTGAGTATTAGAATTCTTAGAGTTGCATAACCCAGATAGTTTTAGACCCCTCCATCCTACAACAAAACTCTATTGTACTAACTTCATTTCCCACTATTCACCTTCCTCCATTTAACCCTATACCTCCTATTATAAAACCCCCACTTGTTAATCCTCCATTGTTTCCACAACCTCATATCATGGCAACATGGTATGCTCCCTTAGCCCTTCCTTTACCTTTAGTTGTTCTACCACAGGATTATCAATCCAAGATTCTGTAATATGATGCTAGTAGTTCTACTACTGTTCAACAACATGTGGACAAAATGAATGACTACTTTGACAGACAAGAAATAGATAATGAAACTATTAAACTTAGAATGTTTGCTCAAAGATTTGTGGGAGAAGCAAGAAAATGGTTTAAAGGCTTAACCCCTAACAGTATAAATGACCTCCTTGCTTTTCATCAACTATTCTTAAACAAATGGGAAGTCAAGGGAAATCCTCTTCAAATCCTGTCAGAATACAATGACCTTAAAAGGAATACTGGAGAAAGTGTCCAAGATTACTGCACTAGATTCAATGGTGCTTTGTTGAGCTGCATATTTTTCCATATTTTTATGGGCTTTTATCAATTAAATACATGATTTTACCTAGTGTTTAATCATTGTTTATCCATTATGTTGTTAATTAGAGTCATTTATATTTAAATTATAAATCCTTGCTGAATAAGTGTTTTGTGTAATTGTCTCGTTAATAAATGTCTTCTTGATGGAAGGCGATGGTAGGTGATGGCAGGTGAATAAGTTACTTCAAAACTACACTTAAATACGGATCCTTGCATAAAAGCAGCAACTGAGCAAGTAGCTAGGTAGTTGAGTACAAGATTGCTGTAGGTGAAAATATCATTTTTGCAACCAAATGGAGCAGAATCTCTAAAATCGAAATCTCCTTCAGTGTTCAATTGTGTTGTGGAAATTGTGAAGATGATAAGATAATCGATGTGTGCGCTGATGACCCCGAGTACTACCATTACAAATTCATTAAGGAGCTTCCTCCACATCTTTTATCATACATGCCTTTTCTAGTAAAAGCAGATACACTCATTGATTATGTTGCACAAGAGCTAGTCGATGGAGGTGGTTACATTGCTATGGAATTTGCAAGTATCTTCAATGGATTAAACTGTAATGTTCATGTATTCATCCGCCAAACAAAAATAAGGGGACATAAAAAATGTCTGAAGTAAAAGAGTTATCAGTTTTTGGCTTTCACGATATAGACAGATTGCTCCAACTTGTCGAATTTCCAAGGAATCAATCGATATAGTAACACACCATGCAGGCATACTAGTAGAAGTGCCTGAGGATTGTAAAATGGTGTATGCTGGAAAATGTAGGAGATGATATTTTATGAGTGTTGAGTACGTGAAGCATCCATTGTTGAGGGCGATCATTGATAAGAGATGGAAGGACGACTTCTCACTATTCTATGAGGTTGTGTTTGAGCATTTGGTGTGGGTGTTGGAGAAGGACGAACTAAAGGTGTTATAGGTCAATTTGGGCACCATTCCCAATGAATTAGTTAACTGGGCATCCTCTCCAGGACCAATGATCAAGGGTCTATCATTCCCTATCATTTCAGTTGCTACATGCCCTAAGACAAGAAACAAGACAAATCAAGCAAGACTTTCATCAAGCAAAGTTTTCCATGGTTTGAAGCTTATTATATAAAATATGAGAGCTCACCAACGCAGACTCTAAGGGGCCTAAGTGCATTTCATATGCAGGTAGCCCCATGCAAGGCTGCCTTGAAAAAAACTTCCCGACATTTGTAGGTGCGTTGGTCACATTGGGAGTGAAATTTTCATTGTTCCGGAATCTCCACTTGGCCAGTGCCTTCTAGAAGAGCTCACATGTGTCAAGCTTAAGATTCAAGTGTCCATTTGACATCTACATGAATGGAAACATGTCTTGCCTATTTTTGGAAAGTTATTGATTGAAAAACAACCTACAGTTCATCTATAAATTTAACACAGATCTAAGTGTTTGAGAAGGAAGAATTTGAGTAGAGAAATGTTGGAGGATTTTCAATTGAGAACTAGATTTGTGAAGCTACTGCTGAAGAGATTTATACTATGATGACGCTTGGGAATGTTGCTGGAATGTCACTTCAAATTAGTCACTAGGTTGTAACCTCTCCTTCTATTATCAATAGAGAGTACTACTTATTTTTCCCTATATGCATTTGTATTGGCTTTGATTTTCCATATTGCAAGATCTTGGTTGATGTATATGGTTTATGCTTTACTGATTTAGCTAACTAGCTTGAATAGATATCTATATTATTGCATCTTCTGATGTTTCAGTGTTCTTTCTTGCAGGAAGCATTCAACTCACATACCGCTTGAATTTGAAGCTGCAACGAAAGTGAGAGAAGGAGTCATTTGGAAGCGACTGAACAAGTAAGCCTCCAATCCTCTCTATATATCTATTCTGAGTTAGGAGAAATAGTCGTATAGTATTTCACCTGTTGTTATAGACTAGTACCTGTCTAGGGAAGTGTAATTTATCCATAGATTACAATTCTGGCCCAACAAATTGGCGACTCCGCTGGGGAGAATTTCTCTTAGTTCTAGGTGTTTTAGCCTATGATTTTCTTTTTTTATCCACCCAGTAGCTGTTACACATAAATATTAACCTTTTTTAGAACCTAATTTGCAAATATAGTGAGTTAAACAGTAGCATTTTTCTTTGTTTACTGCGCCCAACGCACCCTTAGACTGGACACAGTGCTTTGCAGAGCACTATCTCCCTTCCTAGCCTGCGTTGCAGAGCACTGTCTCCCCTTGGAGATTGCGTTGACTCCTGAAAGTGACCAAATTCTCTTGAATTTGAATTTGCAACTTGCTTCAGTTTTGTTTGCTGTTGTGTTCTGAAAAGTTTGATGCTCAATTGACCAATTAATCTATATACTTCTTCCTCCTTTGGCTGAAAATTTGTTCAATGTTTGTTTAGAAAAGTTTTTCTTTATCATTGACAAGTTGATTTCAAAGTATTTTTTATGGTCGCATTAAGAATCATTTGCTTTCGAAATAGGAAATTGTCTTAAAGTCTTCATTTCCTTGATAGGAGAAATTGTTGTTGAAATCCTCGTTTTTCCTTCAAAAGAGAAATTGTTGTTTGTATTCTTCATTTCTCGAAAGTAAAAAGAATTTGAATTATTGATCTAGTGCACCTAGTTTCTTTTCTGCATTCATAACATTAAGGAAACTGTAAAGAAAAACTTGCATTTTCATGTAGGATTGTGTGTGTTTTGCAAAAGGAACATTAGGAAAGCTGCATTTAGTTTTTGATTCATTGATTTTGTTTTTTTCCATTGATTTTTTTGCTCACGAACTATTTGCTCTCTTCCCTAAGTAGCTAGGTTCTTCATTGAAAAAGCTGAAAGTGAAAGTTTTTTTATCATTCTTAGCTTGCATTTTAGGAATTTCATATACATCATCACGGTGAACCTGAAAGGCAAATTGTTAAGCAAGATTAACATAAAATAAATCTCAATTTACTTAACAACTCTTTGGAACAATAACGATAACATTTAGAAGGTCTAGGCTAGAGATGTGTTCTAGCGTCGTAAAACATAGCAACCATCGTTAACTTTTCTGCGATACATTTCGAGTGTGATACCTCACTCCACATACGTAAGTATATCGTAGCTCGTCCACGTAATTTCGGGTATGTCGGGCGGTGTTACAGTACGATAAGTATAAAGAGGTGCCCTCACTGTTTGGTTTCGCATTAGACAATGCTAATATGCACTTAGGCCTCCACGTACCTTCGTGTATATTTCGGACGACAAATTTTAGGTGCTATCCATCCATAGCGAACTGAGTCGGCCGCCTTGAAATTGTGATACAACGAACACAACATTTGGGGCGATTACCTGCCCATACTTTTTGGTTCACCAGGAGGTATTATGCAGTTCACAGTTTCTTGGTAAACCGTTTTTCCTAGCATTACCCTCTTTTTGTTTATTTTGTTTTGGTTAAAATAAATCAGCCATCGTGGAAGAACAAAATCCTTTCCCCCATCGTTCGTGTAGAGATCACTCTACCGAAACCAAATGTACCATCACTACCTCTGGTGAAGCATCATCTTCCCATATACTAGAGTTGGCACAAGTTGTTTCTACAAATCCTGGTTTGTCTACTATTGTCGAGATAGAGTCCTCATAGCTACCCGTGGTCACAATTCATCCAATCTGTGAGACCATACCTCCCGAACCCAACGTTGTTCAACTGGAAGTTGATCTAGATCCCATTTTTCTTTAAGGGGAAACTTTTATTGGTCAAACTGGATATCATCCCTAGGACCAATGAAATAGGGTCTATCATCCCCTTATATTTCAGTTGCTATATTCCCTAAGTGGAGAAAATCTTGATCCCGAAGTCGAACAACCGAAATTTTTTTATGTATTGGTCACTCCAAAATCTATTGTAGCCATTGAGTCTCCCATATTACACAGTCAACCACCTAAAATATAATTTGGGCCTGACGACGAAGTTCTTCCACCTAGTTTGATTTCGATTGAATAAATATCACAAGACGAGACACCTTTAACTCCAACTCATTTTTGGTAGGAGCTTTACCTGTACGAGTCTTTTCCTTAATCACCTTCCTCTACTTTTGTTGATCCTATTTTACTTTGAGTTCCCGTAGATTCTATAGGATATACATTTGGTCATTTGACCATGGCTGAAATAACATCCCAGACTGAACCATCTATTTCAACTACGACAACATCTGTTGTTGATTCATTTTCGATGTTTTTTCCATTGACTTCACCCATGTCATCATCTGGAATCCTATCTGGTTCCTCTCCTTGGTGGTTGCTGATACCACATATGTTACCCTCAGACATTCCTAAATTCAATGAAAACCCTGGAGAAGACCCGTCAATGCATGTTATAACTTATCATTTGTGGTATTCATCAAACTCCTTAAATGATGACTCCATTAGACTACGTATTTTCCAACACACACTCACTAGTACAACTGCACAATGAGAATGGTTCCTTTCTGTGTCAACCTCGTTAAAAAATGAAACAGAGTTATGAGGATAGTTATTTTTTCTTGTGTCAACCTCGTTAAAAATTTAAACAAGTACCTATGAGGATAGTTCTTTTTTCTTTTATCAACCTCGTTAAAAAATGAAACAAGTGCCTATGAGGATAGTTCCTTTTCTTGTGTCAAGCTCGTTAAAAAATGAAACAAGGTTCCATGAGCATAGTTATTTTCATGTGTCAAGCTATTTAAAAAATGAAACAAACCCTCTCCACATGAACCTTCATTCCATCCAGCTATCAGTAACCAGTAATCTACTTAGGTGAATGAAATGAATCTTGGGGGGCATATTCTCTTGCAGGGGGCATTTAAAACATTCTTACCAATTTCATTCAATCGATCGCTGAAGTTCGAGGGAAAAACTGGTTCAGAGCTCTAAAATGAAAATGGTAACTATGGAATGGTAAAAATGAATAGCAAAACTCATTTTATTTAGTCATTTAATTGTTTCCAATGAATATTTATTGCTATGAATATAGTTTTATTATGTTTTTATCATGAAACAGGTAGTTTTAATCCATTTGATGTTGTTTTGAATAGGTCTTGCAACTGATGAACATATTAGTCATGTATATTTATTCCAAGAATGACTTAACCACAAAGCATACTTTTTCTCCTTATTTTTCGATCTTTGTTAAAACGAAAAAGGATTTGAAGCACACTTTTATCTCTTTTTCGAGCTTCGATAACAACGAAAAAGGAACTCCTTGAGTCTTCTTTCAGCACTTTTTAGACTTCGATAATGTAAAAATATTGTCGAGCACTTGTATTTTCGAGCTCGTTAAAGTAAATGAATTGATATCTACTCAGTATAAGGTTAACCCTTTTCTAAATTGAGATAGATTATTTATGAAAAATTACTTATGGAGTTCTCTTTCGTCCTCTTTTGCAGACTCTCTAAATATGAAAAAGGGCCGGGCTATCACTGTCGTTAAGCTCGTTAAAACATAAAATTGTGACGGGCTTGTCAATCATGGCAAGAATTGAGTTTCATTCATTGGTAGACTCATTATATTATTAAATACCGATACATTATTCACCCGAAGGGTTGAATTATAGAACAAGAAAATGTTATCCTCCTCAAGCTTGTTAAAAAATAAAGAGGTACCGGTTGACAAATGACTGGGGAAAATTTGGGAAAAGCAAGAAAAGTTTCTTTTTGGTAGCAAGTCGCTCTTGAACATAACACTTCTTTCACTCCATGTCCGTGACTGTTTGGGTTGGGTAATCATCTTGACGGTTCATTCACACCTATGGTTCATCATACCTTCACTTCGATTTTGGGTCAATGCTGCTAACTCATCACAGTGTCGCCGATATGTTCAAGAGAAGTCATCCAGTGATTAAAAACTCATAAGTATGCAATACTCGTAAACCCTCATTTTCATGACTGTCATCCCTGAAAATTGCTATATCAAGTCATACCCTTGTCTCCGTAATCAGTAACTCCGGTTTTGCAATAAGGTGACTTCCTATCGACAACAAATCAATATCCAGGAAGTTCACTTAGAAACATCAAATTCAAGTACCATGAGGCTTGTTACAGCATCGCAAGATCCTCGCTTCCGGACCTTTGACCGAAAGATTTTGTTTGGCGTTCGACATCAAATCATCTATTCACGCCTTACAAAATGTACTGCAGTACCTTGAGGCCCATTGAAATTAATGGTGGTTCTCTCGCATTTGTTAAGAACTCACATAATTGGATGGTAATCAAAAGATGTCTTTCCATGTTCAACTACAAATCATATATTCACATGGCTAGACTTGTACCCAAATGATCGAGTCAACGAGATAAGAAGACCCCGAATCTAGTTTCAGCCATCTGGGCTGCGGTTTCAGGATTGTTGTACACATCATCTGTACGGTGACCTTACATATAGATTTTCACGCAAACATGGGCCTATATCTGTAGGCATGTCTGCATCTAGGCAACATTCCAATGTAGATGACTTTCTGAATTATGTACATGTTATTAGATTTTTTAATGTGCTGAATATGGGAATGCATATCCTTAGAAATTATGATCAAAAGAGGATATATCATGTTGTAATGTATTGTAATATTGATGCAGGTGACCACTCCGCTTTGTTTCCAGACTCATCACAGTGTAAAGAATCTCAATCAAATGTTCTTATTATTTGGATCTCATGTTTTATGGGGGAATTATTATAGGTTAATTTGGGCACCATTCCCAATGACTTGGTTAACTGGGCATCATCTCCAAGACCAATGATAAAGGGACTATCATTCCCTATCATTTCAGTTGCTACATGCCCTAAGACAAGAAACAAGACAAATCAAGCAAGACTTTCATCAAGCAAAAGTTTCAATGGTTTGAAGCTTATTATATAGCATATGAGAGCTCACCAACGCAGGCTCAAAGGGGCCTAAGTGCGTTGCATATGCAGGTAGCCCCATGCAAGGCTGCCCTGCAAAGCACTTCCCGACATTCATAGGTGTGTTGGTCACATTAGGAGCGAAATTCTCATTGTTCCAAAATCTCCACTTGGCCAGTGCCTTCTAGAAGAGTTCACATGTGTCAAGCTTCAGATCGAAGTGTCCATTTGACATCTACATGAATGGAAACATGCCTTTCCTATTTTTGGAAAGTTATTGATTGCAAAACAACCTACAATTCATCTATAAATTAAACACAGATCTAAGTGTTTGAGAAGGAAGAATTTGAGTAGAGAAATGCTGGAGGATTTTCAATTGAGAGCTATATTTGTGAATCTACTGCTGAAGAGATTTATACTGTGATGAGGCTTGGGAACGTTGTTGGAAGGTCACTTCAAATCAGTCACTAGGTTGTAACCTCTCCCTCTATCATCAATAAAGAGTACTGCTTATTTTTCCCTATATGAAACTGTATTGGCTTTGATTTTCAATATTGCAAGATATTGGTTGATGTATATGGTTTATGCTTTACTGATTTAGATAACTGAATTGAATAGATATCTATATTATTGCATCCTCTACTGTTTCAATGTTCTTTCTTGTAGGAAGCATTTAGCTCACAAACTGCTTGAAGTTGAAGCTACAACAGAAGCGACAGAAGGAGCCATTTGGAAGTGAATGAACAAGTAAGCCTCCAATCCTCTCTATATATATGTTCTGAGTTAGGAGAAATAGTCGTATAGTCTTTCACTTGTTGTTCTAGAATAGCACCTTTCTAGGGAAGTGTAATTTATCTGTAGATTACAATTCTGGCCCAACGAAACTTTATTCACAGCAACTCCAGCTCGAAGGAATTAGCCGAATACTACACCAACACAGGCTCTATATAATTCTAGAAAGACACCACCTCTCTCTCTCCATCTTCGACTTACGCAGAGTGGAAAATTAAACTCAATTCCCCTTCCTCCTTGCAGGGTATCCTTTCCCTCGTTCTCTCTCTCCCACTCTCAATTCCTGTACAGTAACTACTAATAAAATTGTGTGGGAGTGTGTGGTTTTCTTAGGATATGAAGGTTATAATTCAATATTCATTCAAATATATCAATTATCGATTTTATTTTATTTATTATATATATATATATATATATATATATATATATATATATATATATATATATTCTGTATATTCCATAATGATATTCGAGGTTTAATCCATCTACAAGCATGAGGAGGAGTATTATAATTTGAATGAAAAATGGCAATGAAGTAATCAAACATCTTCAATCCGAGAATGTGTCCCGCAGAGAGTCACTAAGAAATCCAATATGTTCAATATGTGGAAAGCGAGGACATAATGGGTATCTCATGTCATTCGATGAACAACACCTATGACATGAGAATGCTTGCCTAAAAAATGAGCTGGACAGGGTTTGTGCTTTGGCAGTGAAGTTTTCCATTCGATCAAATTCATCCATGGCACCTGCCTCAAATTATTCACTGGACCTCACAGTGGAGTTAAGCGGACTGCATTCACATACCATGTTCATGCATACACTAGAGAAGTTCAAGAGTTTCTTAGAAAAGGAATGAATGTAAAATTTCCTCCAGAACCCAAGATTTCACCTTCCAGCAAGAGAAACATCCTAGAAAAAGAGGAGCAATTTTCTAATTCGACATTCTGTTTTGAAACTAATTTTTATTCCAGAAAATTGTTAAAACCAATAATCCTCTATATTTCAATTGGTTGGTTGAAGCCCCAACTTGTAAATCCGGTATATATAATTTTCTGTGATCAAATGATGGGGTTAGTGAGTCGGTTAATTATAGGGAATCACTTCTGAAATGTAGAGTCCTTCCATCAATTAGACAGGGCGCAAAGAGAGCGAATCCGTTAATGAGAAGTGTAGAATTTCTCAGATGTAAAGGGGAATATAATTTCGGAGATAAAGAATAGGCATTGAATTTTCAAAACGTAATAGAGATAGGGACTGCTATGTAGTTGTTGTGCTAGACCTTTGTAAATCTATTTCCAAATGTTATTTTAAATATATACAATCGCCTTCAATTCGTGACCAGTAGCGTTGTGCCACGATTCATTGCACATCCCAGTCTTTCATGTTTTAAATATTTCCTCTGTTGCAGTAAGTTGGCTTACTCTAGGCGTGGGAGGGCCCACCACTTCTGGATTTAAGTTTGATCAATCAGCGTAATATAATTAGATGTGTGCATGATTTCATAGCATAGTTTTCTATTTCTGGTTCAGTGTGAATTTGTGGCAGGTATGGTTCAATTTCAAAGCGTTTTTGGTCATAGTTGGATTATGAAAATTAATGGAATAAATAATGATTACTCATTACATAATCTATGTTTGAGTGGTACTATAGAGTTATACTCTATTTTCTCTTAATAAAATTGAATGTAATGAGAGCATCCAATTTTTGAGTTTAATTGGAATTAGAACAGATTTTATTGTTTTGAATTTGAATATGTTAACAATGCCATTTAGAATAACAATTCAAGGTTTGATTATGTAATTTATTTGAATTTTGCATGATTTAATGCTCATTTAATTTGTTTATGCATCCTGGCACTTTGATTAATAATTAGATTTCTTTTTAATTATTAGACTTCTTTTTAATTAGATTCATTCTTGTTTTTATAGTGTAATCATTTCCTTACAAGAGCAATTAGATTTCGTTTTAATTAGAATCATTCTTGTTTTCATAGTGTAATCATTTCCTTATAATTATGAGTGTGGATTTGATTGTGTAGGCAACACTGATTTAGTTTTTATTCTTGAGTTACATGATTTTGAAGTAGGCTTGTTTTTTAATAGTTCCTTTCATTTAGATTAAAATCTTTAAATAGAAGGTTTATCATAGATTATTTATAATGCAATTTTTAATAGGATATTTTAAGTGTTATTTTTACATGGAGCAGAGTAGTTTTCTTTCAGTAGATAGAATTGTCCTTTGTTAATTTGAATCTTGAATTTATTATGAAGAGTATTTTTAGCTAGTTGAATGTGTGAGTTATCATTAGAATAATGTGTGTGTCTTTTGCTTATTCCAAGATTAATATCAAGTGTTAGTGAGAAGATTTAATAGATTAGTTTTTTAATTTATCATAGGATATTTTAAAAAAGTATAATGTGAGTGCGAGAATGTTACATGATTGAGGATTTCTTTGCAGTTTAATTGCAGTATGGAGTTTGCTTGATAGGAATTAGTTCAGTGAGTTTCATTTTCTAGATTATTTATCTACTAGAAAATGTGTGTTTCAATCCAGTGTTTAGTTTATCATTACAAAGGAATATTTATACTCTTACCATTAAGCTAAGCCAATACGCAGTACAAATTGCGTTTACAACTCCCAGATTGATAATTAATATTGAGATGTTTAATTTGACAATTAAGCCGACCAAAATTTTGGCGTCGTTGCCGGGGAGTTTTATTTTGGCTTAGGTAAAATTTTCTGACAGAGTTTCAAGGATATTGCAGGGCAGTCAGAGGGTGGAGAGTGTACGGTAAGACATGAGTGAAGAGCCATGCATCCACTATTGTGGGGTTGCTCCAAATTCCGGCCATCTTGCTTATCTCTTGAAATTTTATTTCCTTTCCTATAGAAGCAGGCTTTAGACATTTAATTTCTGAATCATTTTTCTTTTAGTAGATTAAATATTGTGTTGATTCAGTATTTTCCCATATGCCGTTGCCTTCCTTTTATGCAAATTTATTTTTGTGTAAGTGTGGTGAGCTTTATTTCAGCCAATAGCTTTTAAATTCATTTATCTTCAAAATCCAATATTTAACGATATATCATTTTTGGGGTATTGTAAGAACCCCTGCATACTAATCCATGTGATGACAGAATGTATCAGTTTGCTCGTTGAAGACAAGAAGATGGTATTTTTAGGAATCATTCAATGAGGAGTTTTAATGTTGCTACAGAGACAGACAAGTCATCCGATGAAGAATTCACAAGTGCAGAATTTGGTACTTTTCTTGAACATAAATTTAATATTATTAAATCTTTGATTTCGAAATTGGACGATTTACAGGAGCAAGAGAAGGATGAAGAACCACTTCTTATCCTTTGCGCCAATTGTCAAAATAAAAATTTCCTTGGAAAGTGCCCACTTAGCGGTCTGGAAGTTTGCAAAATTTGCGAGGATGGTCATGCAACGAAACATTGCCCATCATTGCCACGAATATGAAAGGTACTCAGGGGATCAAGTAAGGAATCAAATCAACCGTCAGGTATAAATCAAAACCCAACACCATTTGATACTTGGAATAATGATTATTCTCTTGAGCAGGTTCTTCAACATGTTTATAATCCTGCAGTTTCATGGAAAACTTCTAATCCTCCTCCAATCGAATACCCTACTTCCTGGCCGCATTTTACCTCTCCTTGGCTGTCATCTCCTAGCCAGATATCTCCATGTTCTCAAGAATCGTTTGGATCCTTATCTCTAGGGAAATATCCCATGCAAATTCAATCATATGAGCACCAACAACAACCACAATTTATTTCCAACGCACCATTAAGTTATCCTCCTCCATGGTCCCAGGCGTATGTGAAACCTTACCCTAACCCTAATCCATACCCTAGTCCATACCCTAACCCTAGTCCATACCCTAATCCACACCCTAGACCTAAACCTAGTCCTAATATAAAACTGAGACCTAACCCTAGTTCAAAGCCTAACCCCAATCCAAATCCAAATCATAGTCCAAGATTTATCCAAAACCCTACCCCAAACCATCTTTTAAACCCTAATCTAAACCATGAGGTTGCACAGCAGTTTGAACCACCTATTATTTCCGTTGATTCCCCTAATGAACAAAATGTTACACCTTCCATGTTGGAAAAGGGAATGAATCTGGAAACTTCCCCCATTACCGTAGAACATTCACCCCGGGAAGATGTAATTCAAAGACCATCAGAGGAGAAATATTTTATTGGAACTTGTTCTGAAAATGTTGTAGAAAATCGAAACCCTAGAATCTCTCTCAACCATTCTTGTCAATTTGAAGAGAAGATATTTGAGCCTAAACTTGAGGGATTTATATTTTGTCTTGCACCTGATCCTTTATGCCTCCAAGACAATGCTTATCAGATTGTGGAAGATTTGCATCAGTTGGAAAATCATAAATATGTGGATTCCATTGAATCCTGGTTTCAAGCAGTCACCAACACATCTTATTTCCTTAGAATTCAAAAACTATTGGTACCATATCAGTTAAAGAAACTGGTTTCTCATGCTTTCGTATGTATTGAAGTCTTTTTTTAAAACTAAGTGTGAGTATAATTAGCATTTTGTTACGCACATGGCTTCATTGGAAGTACTCCTATACTTAAACGGGAGTCTTTCACCTCTTAGGGTAAAATAGGGTAGGAGAATGAATGAATAAAGCAGTTACAATGCTATTAGGGTTTTGAATTTTAAATCATGGCTATTAAAACTATGTTGATCCACATTAGTTATTAACACACACATTTGTGATAGATCTTGTTGAGTACAATTCGCTCTAATACCTTATGATTTTGGAAAAGTAACCATGATTAATCACTCTAATAAGTTGTCATCTCGGATATATATTTTCAGTTTCCCTTAGAAGGTACTATTGGAAAACTCCCTATGGTGGACCACTCTTGTAAAGATCATAATGAGCTATTCAGGAGAACATTAGCATTCTTAACTCAAAGAATCTTTCAGTTATTGTCTCGGATATCTTTAACAAGTCTTTAGGGTAGAGTAACTAGCCAGCAATGATTAGTCATTAAAATTTTTTCATGCCATCCGGTACTCTTAAGGAGTAGATCTGTCTCCCCACTTATTAAGTAACCTTTAAGGTTAATCATAATAATAGCTTACAAAGATTTAGGGAAGGATAGGAGGTCTCGTGATGAGCCAACATACCATGATCATGAGACCTAGCATACATGACATTACTACTCCTGGTCACCAAGCCAGAGTAATGGCTTTCAGCCAAAAAGCTGGATGACAAGAGGTCTCATCACGAGTCGGCCTGTTCATCCATGTTACTTCCTATGAGTGGCACTGCCATTAGCTGGTTACCAAGCAAGGACAGTGGAATTAATATAAAAATTCAAATAAGCTAACTCTGAGTCTGTATCTAGTAAGTGGGATATTGAGATTTCGCTAGGTTAAAATACATCCCTGTCGAGGTTATGGACACCTGCGAGCAGCAAGGCCATGTCTGTGGTATTAGAGTTAACTACATACTATGATTTGCTTGGTTATCCTTCTCTTTCCCTAAGACTCATCCTTTTTCTTGGGAAATGGTCTGAAGACGATTTTAAGATGATGCTTTGAGTTCTATCTTTCAAAAATCATGAATCTTTAATGAAGTGGTACCTTTAGTGAAGGTAATTCTTTGTACTAGATTAAGAGGAAAAATATTTTTGAATCGAGATAACAACATAATTTAGAGTGTTCAATAAAGAGGTTGATGATTGGTATCATAAACCACTTTAATTCTCATGGTATTTAGAGTTATGAAATACTCAATGATGACTACTCACAAGGTTTTGGTTTCCGACAATGCGTATTGAATGTAGTTGCCTCTGCATGACCTAGGTACGAGATTGTTATAGTAGGTGAAAAAATCTTCTGTTATTATTTTTGAAACTACACTTTTTCAACAAAATATGATTTTTATCATAAGACTTTGGGCAAAAACAACACATGGCACAAGGTAACAGGCATGTGCCATACTCTTCTTCTATAATGTCTACTTGTTGTACCTTATCTTGTTACATTCATGAAATTGATGATTTCATTAGAACTGTAATGTGTTTTGGCTGGCATTACATGCTAATCAAGGCATTTCAATATCAGGTATCTCCATCATTACTTGTTAAAATCATTGCTCACATTTTCCCTGCCTTATTTCACCGTCTTATAGTATTGGCTTGCACGAGGACGTGCAAGAAGTTCAACGTGGGGGGATGTTGAGCTGCATCTTTGTCCAAATTTTTATGGGTTTTTATCAAATAAATACATGATTGTACCTAATGTTTAATCATGTTTTATCCAATATGTTTTTAATTAGAGTCATTTATAATTAAATTATAAATCCTTGTTGAATATGTGTTTTATGTAATTGTCTCATTAATAAATGTCTTCTTGATGGCAGGTGATGGCAGGTGATGGCAGATGAATAAGTTACTACAAAATTGCATTTAAATACAGATCCTTGCATAAAAGTAGCAGCTTAGCAAGCAGCTGGGTAGTTGAGTACGAGATTGTTGTAGGTGGAAATATCATTTTTGCAACCAAATGGAGCAGAATCTCTAAAATCAAAATCTCCTTCGGTGTTCAATTGTGTTGTGGAAATTGTGAAGATGATAAGATAATCGCTGTGTGCGTTGATGACCCTGAGTACTAACATTACAAATTCATTAAGGAGCTTCCTCCACATTGTTTATCATACATGCCTTTTCCAGTAAAAGCAGATACACTCATTGATTATGCTGCATAAGAGCTAGTTGATGGAGGTGGTTACATTGCTCTGGAATTTGCAATTATCTTCAATGGATTAAACTGTGATGTTCATGTATTCATCCGCCAGACAAAAATAAGGGGACATACAAAATGTCTGAAGTAAAAGAGTTATCAGTTTTCAGCTTTCACGATATAGATAGATTGCTTCGACTTGTCAAATTTCTAAGGAAGCAATTGATATAGTAACACCAGCCCTACTCCATGCAGGCAGACTAGTAGAAGCACCCGAGGAATGTAAAACGGTGTATGCTGGAAAATATAGGAGATGATATTTTATGAGTGCTGAGTACATGAGGCATCCATTGCTGATGGTGATCGTTGATAAGATATGGAAGGACGACCTCTCACTATTCTACAAGGTTGTGTTCAAGCATTTGGTGTGGGTGATGCAGAAGGGAAAACTGAAGGTTATTCAAAGAAACTCCAGCTTGAAGCAATTAGCCCAATAATACACCAATATAGGCTCTATATAATTATGGAAAGACACCACCTCTCTCTCTCCATATTCGACTTACGCAGAGTGGAAAATATAACTCAATTCCCATTCCTCATCTTAGGGTATCCTTTCCCTCTTTCTCTCTGTCCTGCTCTTAATTCGTGTACAGTAAATAATAATAAAATTGCATGGGAGTGTGTGGTTTTCTTAGGATATGAAGGTTATAATTAAATATTCATTCAGATCTATAAATTACCAAATTATTTTTATTTTTTTTTATTTTTTTTTTATTTTTTTTATTTTTTTTTATTTTTTCTGTAGATTTCAGATTGATATTTGAGGTTGAATCCATCTACGAGCATGAGGAGGAGTATTATGATTTGAATGAAAAATGGCAATGAAGTAATCGAACATCTTTGATCAGAGAATGTGTCCCGCAACGAGTCACTCAGAAATCCAATATGTTCAATCTGTGGAAAGTGAGGAATTAATGGGGATCTCATGTCATTCGATGAAAAACAGCTACAACATGAGAATGCTTGCCTAAAATATGAGCTTGACAGGGTTTGTGCTTTGGTGGGGAAGTTTTCCGGTCGATCAAATTCATCCATGGCACATGCCTCCAATTCTTCATTGGACATCATAGTGGGGTTAAGTGGACTGCATTCGCATACCATGTTCACACATACATTGGAGAAGTTCAGGAGTTTATTAGAAAAGGAACGAAGGTCAAATTTCGTCCAGAACCCAAGATTTCACCTTCCAGCAACAACAACATCCCAGAAAAAGAGGAGCGATTTCCTAATTCGACATTCTATTTTGAAACTAATTTTTATTCCAGAAAATTGTTAAAACCAATAATCCTCTATATTTTAATTGGTTGGTTGAAGCCCCAATTTGTAAATCCGGTATATATAAGTTTCCGTGATCATATGGTGGAGGCAGTGAGTCGTTCAATTAGAGGGAATCTCTTATGAAATGTAGAGTGTGTCCATCAATTAGACAGGGCGCGGAGAGAGTGAGTCCGTCAATGAGAAGTGTAGAATTTCTCAGATGTAAAGGGGAATTTAATTCTAGAGATATAGAATAGGCATTGAATTTGTAGAATTTAAAAGAGATAGGGACCACTGTGTATTCGTTGTGCTGGACCTTTGTAAATTTATTGTCAAATGTTGTTTTAAATATGTGCAATCGCCTTCAATTCGTGTGCAGTAACGTTGTGCCATGATTCATTGCGCATCTTAGTATTTCATGTTTTAAATATTTCCTCTGTTGCAGTAAGTCGGCTTACTCTAGGCATGGGAGGGCCCACCACTTCTGGAGTTAATCTTGATCAATCATCATAAGATAATTAGATGTGTGCGTGATTTCATAGCATAGTTTTCTATTTCTAGTTCTATGTGAATTTGTGGCAGGTATGGTTCAATTTCAAAGAATTTTTGGTCATAGTTGGATTATGAAAATTAATGGACTAAATAATGATTACTCATTACATAATCTGTGTTTGAGTGGTAATATAGAGTTATAATATATTTTATCTTATTAAAATTGAATGTAATGAGAGCATCCAATTTCTGAGTTTAATTGGAATTAGAATAAATTTTATTGTTATGAATTTGAATATGTTAACAATGCCATTTAAAATAATAATTCAAGGTTTGATTATGTAATTTCTTTGAATGTTGCAGGATTTAATGCTCATTTAATTTGTTTATGCATCCTGGCACTTTTCTTGATAATTAGATTTATTTTTAATTATTAGACTTCCTTTTAATTAGAATCATTCTTGTTTTTATAGTGTAATCATTTCCTTACAAGAGCAATTAGATTTCGTTTTAATTAGAATCATTCTTGTTTTCATAGTGTAATCATTTCTTTATAATTTTGAGTGTGGATTTGATTGTGTAGGTAGCACTGATTTAGTTTTTATTGTTGAGTTACATGATTTTGAAGTAGGCTTGTTTTTGAAAAGTTCCTTTCATTTTGATTAAAATATTTAAATAGAAGGTTTATCATAGATTATTTATAATGCAATCTTTAATAGGATATTTTAAGTGTTATTTTTACATGGAGAAGAGTAGTTTTCTTTCAATAGATAGAATTGTCCTTTGTTAATTTTAATCTTGAATTTATTATGAAGAGTATTTTTAGTTAGTTGAATGTGTGAGTTATCATTAGAATAATGTGTGTGTCTTTCGCTTATTCCAAGATTAATTTCAAGTGTTAGTGAGAAGAGTTAATAGATTAGTTTTTTAAGTTATCATAGGAGATTTTAAAAAAGTAGAATGCGAGTGCGAGAATGTTACATGATTGAGGATTGATTTGTAGTTTAATTACAGTATGGAGTTTTCTTGATATGAATTAGTTCAGTGAGTTTCATTTTCTAGATTATTTATCTACCAAAAAATGTGTGTTTCATTCCAGTGTTTAGTTTATCATTACAAAGGAATATTTATACTCTGACTATTAAGCTAATCCAATACGTAGTACAACTCGCATTTACAACTCCCGGATTGATAATTAATATTGAGAGGTTTAATCCAACAATCACGCCGACCAACAATAAATTGGACTTCAAGAGAAATCCTCTTCAAATCCTATCAGAATACAATGACCTTAAAAGAAATACTGGAGAAGGTGTCCAAGATTACTGCACTATATTCAATAGTGCTTACAATTCACTCCCTCCACACATGAAACCCCCACAAGTCCTAGCCTTAGTAAAATTTCTTGAAGGATTTGATCCAGAAATGTGTTATCAATTAAGAGAAAGAGATCCCCTAACCTTAGAGGACATGCAAAGAAGAGAAATAAGTGTAGAAGCTAACCTAAATGTCAGAAGTGCTAGATTGAAAAAAGAGAAAAGGGTTACATACAAAGATGAAGCGGGACCCTCCACATCTGATGCTAGAATTGACAACCTAGTTAGGACAATGGAGAGGATGATGGAGATAATAAATGTGAATGAGAGAGCTTATCCTAGAGAAAACCAAACATCTCCTCAAACAGAAATCAAAATCAGAACCAAAACAAAAACTTTAGAAGGAATCCCCCTCAAATTAGACAAAGAAGCCCTGATTAGCAAATCAAACCTCCTTTCCAAGAGAAATATGCTGATGAAGATGAGGGAGTGATTGAAGAAACAAAGAAAACCACATAAATTTAATGGGAGTAAACAATGAGGATATTGTTTTCCTTACTAAGGAAGAACATGGCATATTTACACCTTATGGGGAAGAGAGCCTAGAATTTGAAGACTACAAACAAGGCTTTGGAAATGCTATAATGGAAGTGCACAGAAAATATGACCTCAGAAGTAAGAAAAATCAAGACACTCCCAAAATAAAAACCTCTGAAATTTATGCTAGGAATAATCCTAAAAACATATCTAATAAGATAGCAGAAAACAATAACATAGTAGCTAAAATTTTTGATAAAAATAAAAATAAAAATACCCACCCTAATTTCAAACTTAGTGGTGACCAAAGCAGCACTAGAAACTCAGCTAATGCTCCTAATAAAACTTTTTTAACTCTTGTTCATAATAAAAACCAGCAAGCTGAATTTGCTGAGAAAACTGTGACTAAAACAGCCTATTTAAACATTTCAGAAACTCAGACACCTTTCAATATAGAGAGTGAAATTGCCAAGATTAAGATCTCTATCCCTCTTACTGAACTAGTCACCCAAGATGTATATAAAACCCAACTTTTAAGAGCTTTATACATAGGAGAGAATTCTAATTCTGTTAATTTTAATTATGACAAACCTGACCTTCTGTTTGGACCAGAAATGGAAGGGAAATTTCAAGAGGGAGGTGTTCCTCCATTTTATGTCAGTTTAAAGATCCATGATAAGATTTTGCACAATGCCATGTTAGAGTCTGGTGCCTCACACAACCTAATACCAAAATTAGTGATGGAAAGACTAGGCCTTGAAATAACTAGACCTTACAAATATTTATACTCATTTGATTTTAGTAGAGTTAAATGTCTAGGCCTAATCAAAGATTTATGTGTCAACTTAGCACAAATACTAGCCAAGAGCCTAGTGATGGAAATTTTAGTGGCTAATATACCTCCTAAATATGGCATGCTCCTTTCAAGATCATGGGGTGCTAAACTCCAACGTACCCTACAAATGGACATGAATTATGCAACCATCCCTGTATTTAGTCAACCAAGGATACTTTATAGGGAAAGACACATGAAATATATTTTTAGCAATCAAGAAAAACCAGATAACTCCCCTCTTTGTTCTATTCACATAGACCTTGATTCATTCATTCTTTACAATGATGAAAATATTAACGAAAAAGTGATAGAAAATGAGCAAACTGTAGTAGAAAAAGAGTGAAAGGAGGAGAAACAGTCAGAACAGTTTTCTAACATAGAATATTACAACAAACATAGTGGAAACCATAGGCAACAATGCAACCACTCACATACAACTGACCATGAAGAATAAAGAAAAACACTCAACATAGTGGAGATCATGATAAACAAGACAATGATAAACATCGTGCAGACCCTAAAAAACAACATGGTGAACAACAAAGTGGTAGCCAATATCAACATAATGAGGACAATAATGACTTTAATGAAAAATATGAAATTGAACCTCTTTGGAGTATGAGTTTTGATGGTTCTTGTAGCAAAACTGGTTTAGGAGTAGGCATATGGGTACATAACGCAGAGACAAGTCATGCAGAAGGTTACTCATACAAGCTAAACTTTCAATGCATAAATAACATAGCTGAATATGAGGCCCTCCTCTTAGGAATACAATTACTGAAAAAATTAGGAGCTAAGAGGATAACTCTCCATGGAGATTCAGAGTTAGTCATTAGACAAATCAATGGAGAATACACAGCCAAGCATCCAAGATTAAAAGCCTATAGGGATGATGCTATTGACCTCTTGAAAACATTCACAGAATATGAGATTACTATTGTCCCTAGAAACAAAAACATTCTTGCCAATGGTTTAGCATTTGCTGCTAGTACATGTCAAAAACCTTATGAATGAAAAAAATACATAGTCCAAGTCAAATATAGACCAATAGTCCCTGATAATATAAAATACTGGCAAGTTTTTGAAGGAGATAAAAAGATAGAGGATTTCCTGTAGTCCAGAAATGGGTTTTAAATGCAAAATTCAGACTCAGACTTTGAGGAAGACTGACCTACTAAGGAACAATCTTACAAAGAAGAAACTACTAACACTGCTGATATATATCTGTTAACAAAAGAACACATAGAAAAAACAGAGCTGTGCACTAATTTAGAAAAAGTAGACTTTGAAGTGCTGCAGTCCAATACTGATAACTTGGCAAAAAGACTGGTGCCTCTAGAAGAATTGTTTGACTTTAATGATGTTGCTTAAAAGCCAAAAATGGAACCAACTAAAACTAAAATAGAAGAGTGCAATATAGGCAGTGAACAAAAGCCCAAATTGATCAAACTGTCTAAAACACTACATGCTCATATAAAATTGAAATATCTTGATCTTTTTAGAGAATTTACTGATGTTTTTACTTGGAGTTATGAAGATTTAAAATCCTATGATACAGAGAAAATTGAGCACAAGATACCCCTCAAAGAAAACCAGAAGCCCTTTAAAAAAAAATTGCGCAGAATAAACCCTGTAAAACTACCCCTCGTTGAAAAAGAAATTAAGAAAATGTATGATGTTGGAATTATAGTCCCTCTTGAGATACTCAAAATGGATTTCAAACCTTGTATCGGTAAGGAAGAAAATAGGAGAAATTAGGTTGTGCATAGACTTTATAAATCTAAATAAAGCCTCCTTAAAGGAAAACTACCCTTTACCAAAAATGGATCACATCTTACAAAGGGTAGTGGGTCATAAAAGAATTTATTTGGTAGATGGCTTTTCTGGATACAATCAGGTGCTGGTACACCCAGATGACCAACACAAGACCGCTTTCACTACACCTTGGGGCACTTTCATGTATGTGAAAATGTCTTTTGGATTAATGAATGTTGGTGCCACGTTCAAAAAATCCATGGATATTTCTTTCTCAGAAGAAATAGGTTACTTCATTGTCTCTGAATCCCAAGAAAGCTCTATTTGGCCTCCAAGAAGGAAAAATTCTAGGCCACATTATATCTGAAGAAGGGATCAAGATAGACCAAAAAATGATTGAAGTAATATTGCAAATCAATCATCCTAGAAATATCAAAGAGTTGCAATCTTTCATTGGAAAGATTAATTTCTTAAGAAGGTTAATACCAAACCTTTCTGAACTCATTAGAAACATGACAAATATGCTAAAGAGAGAAATATGAGTTAAATGGACCATACAAGAAAAGAAATCCTTCGAACTGGTTAAACACGCACTTACCCGAACACCAGTTCTCATTAGCCCTGATTTTACCAAAGATTTCTTCATATTCTCCTTTGCATGATAACATACAGTTACTGTTGTCATATTACATAAAAACATAAAGGGAAAAGAACAGCCCATTTCATTTTTTAGCAAGGCATTAAGGGATGTAACTCTGAAATACAACATAATGGAAAAACAAGCCTTTGCCTTGATCAAGGAATTGAAATATTTTAGAGTTTACATTTTACACTCCCACATCATTGCATTTGTGCCTCATTCAGTGGTGAAAGACATTTTAACACAAAATCCTGATGGAAAAAGAGGTAAGTGGATTGTTTTTATATTAGAATATGATTTGGAAATCAAGCCAACTAAACTCATTAAAGGACAAGGAATAGCTAAATTCATGGCTGAAACAAACTTTTAAGCACTAGACATAAATATGATTGATGCATTAGATGAAAAGGAGGAGTTGGCAACTCCACTTGTTGAAGATTCATTTCTGAATTCATCTTGGTATGATGATACTTTATATGTGCTTCTTAATCTTAATGTTCCTCCTGTTTTTTCTAAAACAAAGGCAAGATTCTTAAAGTTAAAGGCTGTAAATTACTACATTTTAGATAGAATTTTATATTGGAAAAATGCTAGTGGTATATTGCTTAAATTTTTGCGTGAAAATGATGTAGAAAAGATCAAGCATGAGTTTCATGAAGGGGTATGTGGAGGCACCTCTATTGGAAAAATACTATCAACAAAATCCTTAGAGTTGGTTACAATTGGCCCACCCTCTTTCAAGACATCCATAAAATGGTAATTGCCTGCCATAAGTGCCAAATTTTTGAAGGCAAAAGAAAACTGTTGCCCTTAACTTTGCATCCTATTTGTGTTGAAGCTCCTTTTCAATAGTGGGGCCTAGACTTCATTGGGGAAATCCATCCTGCTTCATCTTCCCAACATAAATGGATCCTCTTTGCAACTGATTACTTCACAAAATGGATAGAGGCCATCCCTTCTAGAATAGCCATAGAAATATTATCACTAACAATGTTGCTGCCTTTAGATCCAACAAGATGGTGGATTTTTGCCACAAATATCAGATTAGATTGGGTCATTCTACAACTTATTACCCTCAAGGTAATGGGTTGGCAGAATCCTCAAACAAAAGTTTGGTGAACATCATCAAAAATTTGCTGGAAGACAATAAAAAGTCATGGCACAACAAAATAGTACATGAACTATGGGCAGACAGATTAACAAGTAAGAAATCCGTTGGAATGTCTCCCTATCAGCTAGTTTATGGAGTAGATGCAATTTTTCCAACAATTTTAGGGGTGGCAGTCATAAAATTGATCCAGGAAGTACAGTATAAAGTGGATGACATGATAAGAAGGATAAATCAAACTGTACGGTTGCAGAAAACTAGAAAGGAAGTATACAATAGAACACAACTAGTGCAGGAAAATATCAAAAAACTGTTTGAAAAGAGAACAAAAGAAAATGATTTAAACATTGGTGACAAGGTGCTCAAATGGGACTCAAGGAGAGAAGAAAAGGGCAAGCATGAAAAATTTGAAAATCTATGGAAAGGCCCATACATCATCCATTCTACTAGAGGTAACAATATATTTTTTTCTGCAAGAGATGGATGGAACAAAACTATTTGGAGGTCCTGTCAATGGCAGGATGCTCAAGCATTACTTTTGTTAAAAAACACTCATTTTAAATCTATATTCATTGAATATAACAGTGTTTGAAGAAAATATCAGAAATACACACACACAAAAAAAAGAAAAAAAAGAAAAGAGGGTAGGAAAAAATAACAGGTACAACCCCATACCAAAAAAGAATTATTTCTTGAAGTGTGCAAATCCAAATTCCACTGCTTTGGAAAAGAAGTTTTGTTCAGTCATACAGCCTAATCTTGATTGAACAAATTTACATTTTTTCTGATAGGTTAGTGAAAGAAGACTTGTCAAACCATTTAAGCTTGGATTTTTGGTAGATTAGATTAGGAAAAGGTATTGGTTCCAATGCTCAAATCTGAACCAAGAAGAAAGAGAGGGATGCACAACAAATTCCTAATTATAGCCCTCAAAGTTTTTGTTTTACTTTCTGCAAAATAAAATCTATGTGTAGACTTGTACAAAATACCACAACTCAATAAAAATCATACTGTCTAATCTTGATTTGGTTATATTTTCAATTTCCAGTTTTTAGAGTAGAGAATTGAAGTCTATCAAACAACTTAATCTTGATAGATAGATAGATTAGGTAGAGAATAAAAATCTCATCAGCCTAATCTGAGCTTTTGGCTGATATAAGTTTAGAAGTTGATAGTTTCCTATTTTCAAAAGAAAATAATGTCAAGGGTTGGCTAATCTAAATGCATCCAATGAAGAAAAAATGCTAGGAAAAGTAGGATGGGTAGGTAGAAGTTGAGTTGAAGCAATTATGTTTTTCATATTTTGAAGATCGGAGCTTCAAAAAGAGAAGCAGCAAAGCAACAATTAAAGAAAGGAGTCTGTCAAGGTGCAAATCAAGGCACTAGTCTACTTCTTCCAGAGATTTGATCTCTGAGGTTCTTGACACCTCCTAAAGGAGTTTCCCTCCCCAGCTGGAGCCACAGTTATAATCCTGTATTATATGGATTTCACTAGGTGACTGTGGATGTTCTACAAGCAGATAAAGATAACATTATCTGCCTATCAGCTATATTTAGAAATCCCACTGCCTTCATTATCCTCAATAAGCCTATTTCACTATTTTTCATCTTTTCCCTTTCAAAAAACACCTTGCTACTCTAAAAAGACTAAGCATGGGCTGGTTTATCTTATTTTCACTCTCCCTCCCTATCCCAACTGTCATTCACTCATTTCCCCTTTTAAAACTCTTCTAAATCCCTTTTCTTCATCCTTTTCCTCTATTTTTCAAAACAATGTAAAAGACTCTCTTTTACATTGTTTTAATTGAATTAATCTATCGGGACCCACCCTTTTATGATAAAAACTCTGTTTTTATATAAAAAACCCGATTCTTTGTTTTATTAAACTCGACCTTGTAAGGTTTTAAGCCCTCGCCTGCATATATTTAAAAGTCCCTTATAAACCCTTTCTTTTCACTATATTAACAAGCGAGTCTGCTTGGTTTGTAAAGCATTAGGGGAATTTTGAGGTCTAAAATGGGCCTCCTAAGGAAATTATAAAATAATAGTGGAAAAAATCAAATAAGATTTGATGACATCATCAAATTTTAGAGGGAAAAATGAAAAAACTATTTTTTCAACTCATATTTTTAACTTATCTCCCAAAGTTTTTACTCAAATTTCGAGCGGGAGTACTCATTGGATGCAAAATTTAATTTCTCATCCAAGGAGTACACATGTTGCATACTTTCGATGGGTCCTACTACACGAAAAATGAGAAATACATAAAAAACGTGATTGTAATCACGTTGTTTTATGTATTTCCCATTTTTCATGTAGCAGGGTTCATTGAAAGTATGCAACATGGGTACTCCTTGGATGAGGAATTAAATTTTTCATCCAACGAGTACTCCTACTCGAAATTTGAGTAAAAATTGTGAGAGATAAGTTGAAAATACGAGTTGAAAAAGTAGTTTTATTATTTTATTATTTTTTAATATTTTTACCCTTTTATTGAAAAAATGGTAAATCATCCCCCATGGTTGACATCATCATCTTGAATCCTATTGGTTGTTATAAAGTTTATTTTTGTTGTACATTTTTCTTAGGAGGCCCAATTTAGACCTCAAAATTCCCCTAATGGACCCTAGGCCCCGTTTTTCCTCAAAACCCATGCTCCAACCATACTTTGTCGTGTCGTATTTCCCCGGGCCCCATCTTAAATCTCTCCGTGTTGTCAATCTCCGCCCTCGAGATCCGATGTTCCACACCTCATATCGCAAATAAAATATCGCCGATATTAATGTTACACCATTTTTTGGTCATCTAACCTATTATCATTAGATGGACCCAAGTACACCATGTAAGACCAATTTTACCCTAAGTAAAATTGCTTTCACTATGTAAAATAACTTGATAAACCACATTTATTAGGTTGTTTATGGTCAAAACAGGAAACCCCAAAAAGAAATATTAAACAAACCCATTTTGTTTAATTTTCCTCATGGAATAATTAATTAAACCATAATTTAATTATTATTCCCAGTCATGTTTAACCCAAAAACAAAGAAATTAATTAGATAAACCTTTATTTATCTTATTATTTTCTAGGAATAATTATTTAAATCTTATTTAGATAATATTCCTTGTTAAATATGACTAAATCACCCACAAATAATTAAATAAATCATTATTTATTTGATTATCTTCTAACCGCTTCCTTAAAAAGATAAATAAATCATTTATTTATTTATTTTTGACAAATCAAGAGATTTGACCCAAGTCAAATACCTTTTCCCTCCAACAAATATAATAAAATATTCCATAAAAAGTGGATCTAGATCTGGTTAACCCATGCACCAAGATCTAGAATGACCCAATATTTTGTTATAAATAGGAGGTTTTTCCTACCATTCTTCACCTTTTGTTGCCTATTAGATCACTCTGGATCTATACACTTGGTCACCATTTTCTGCCATTTGCTGTGTGAGCTCCCTTTGAGTTCCATTCTTTGTGTGGGTTTTTCTACACCAACAAGAGAGAGAAATCTTAGATCTGAAGTGCTGAGGACTTCCAAGAACCCATCCCACTGAGGAGAATTGGATACGCCTTCTTGTTTTCCTCCCAGGTGCCCAATTAATATAAAAATTCTTTCAAAATTTGTTCTTGTCTTGTCTATTGGTATATGGAGCAAACCCTTGTTTTTTCTGCTTAATGTCTTTCCATGCATAGATCTGGTTTTTGCAGCTCTTTTATGTTCAACTAACCACAGATCTGAAGATATTGGCGGCCACTTTTGTTGTTAGGGCTATTAGTTATGCGTAGCTAAAGTGGTCCTTTTTCGTACACTTCGACAAAGGATTCATACTAACAAATGGCGACTCCACACGGGTTTTAAATTACGACCGTTGTCGTTTTTCATATTCCTGCATATCTAGCTACTTCAGACCCTAGGGTTTCTTTTCAGCTTTTTTTTTCCTATTTTCATGGTGTTTTTCCCCTATAACACCCTAAAAAATTAAAATTTATAACTTCTGTGTGTTTCTGGCCCTATTGCGCAGGTGACAGACATCAGCCGCAGCTGAGACGACATTTTTTTTCTTTCTGAAATCTGCCGCCGAGAGCGCCAGAAGTGCAGGTCGCACTTTTTGGCCCAAAAACTGCGACCTGGAGCTTCAGGTTGCATAAAACAGCCCCAAAACTGTGGCCGGAGCGAGAAACAGGTGAAAAATTGCGACCTGGACATTTTTCTGCTTTTTTTCTGAAATTTTTCTGGGTTTTTCTGAAGCTTCTGTCAGGGTTTTCCAGCCTCTGTCTCAGCCCGTTTCGACCTATTTCTGATCTGATTTTTCTCATCTAAGTGGGAACCTAGCCCCTAGGGCTTCAGTACCCTCCACTTTTTGTGGAAGAGTTTTAGCTGTTTCAGGTGTCTGCTTTTTTCAGAGTTTCAGCCTTCCCTTTTTCAGATCTGATACCTCATCCTCCAATCCCTTTAAATCAGCCTTCCTTCCTTTCAAATCACCTCTTGTCATTTTGTTTGGACCTCTCTTTAGGACCTCCTCCCTGTCCTTTCCGCTTTTTGCTGATTTCTTCCCTTTTTCCAGCCACCTTGCCTCTGTCTCTTGGCTGTGATCTGCACCTCTTTTCAGTAGCTTTATCCTTTAGATCCCTGTCCCTTTCGACCCTTGATCTATTGGCCTCTTTTTAAGTGTGTTTTGCCTAGATTTTTTCCCTTTTTTAGATTAATTTTGAGCGGCCCACCTTCTTGGGTTGAAGCAATGCATTAGTAGCTGTTATTTTTCTGTTATTTCAGCATTATATACTGTTCTCTGCAGATTTATTTTCAGTTACGCAGCACACATTTTCTTGCTCTCAAAACGGAAAGGGTTTAAAAATTAAAATTAACGCACGCCACACACTGACCCTAAGTGAAGAAGCGCCTGGTTAACACCGCCTGGAAAAGACTCTAAAATCAATTGTCACTGCACCTTTTTCTGCCCTTGACCTCACTTGATTCTGTCCCTGTTTTCCCTTGTCGGTTTCCTTCTTCCCATCATCATTGCGCCCCCAAGGCGCCTTTCTCGGAGACTTCTTGGCCTTCACCCTCAGTTTCCGGTTGATCGACCTACTCCGTCCTGCCATCGTCGAGCCAGTCCTCCTCCGAGTCCGCACTCCGACTCCTCTTCTGATTCATTGGGTTCTCCCTCTCCTCCTGGTTCTCCCCCTGTCACCTTCACTATGTCTGGTCCAGGGCCTAACGTTAGCGGTGCTCCAGGCCCTAATGCCGGAACCACTACTAGCGGAACCACCACAGGAACTACCTCGGCCACACCCTTGCTGCCGTACATTGCAGGCCTCAGCCTCCCCGATTTCAATCAGTTGATCAATGACCCTATCCGCCACGATGTTGGTTGGCCTGCTATGCCAACCAAGCTCCCCTCCGACATCCCTAAGTTCTAAGGCCTTGCTGGAGAAGATCCAACCAATCATGTCCGATCTTTCCACATGTGGTGTTCCTCCAATTCCATTACCGATGACTCCATCCGTCTTCGTTTGTTCCAATGCACGCTTACCGGCGAAGCTTCTAAATGGTATGTTGACCAAGCCACCTCTTCCCATACCACCTTTGCAACCCTTGCCCAAGCCTTTTTATCTTATTTCCAGCTCCCTCTCCGATGCGATACTGGCACGGAGCTCTTGACTTCATTCAAGCAAACCTCTTCAACCCGCCTTTCCGCCCATGTTCAGGAATGGCGACGAAGACGGAGCTTATGTCGAGCCCCCCCCTTCGAAGATCGGGTTTACATGGACTGGTTCCTTCGCACCCTCTTAGCTCCTATCGGCAAAGATGTCGCTTCTCACTTTCCTCAAACCGAAGAAGCCGCCCTCCAAATAGCCTTGAAATATGACCTGATCTACGCTCAATCTGGTTATGTTTATACCGTTCTTCCTGACCTCCCCAGGCCCGGCGGCACTAACGCCCCGGGGGCATCCCATTCCGCCGACGGTATCGTTGGAGCCCTTTCCCATCCGTACGCTCAACCTCCTATGGGCTATGGTCTCCCCTAGGGAGGGGCCAGCACCTCTAGCACTCTTCCCCCTCTCGGTAGCATGTATCTAGGATACGACATGCCTCCTCCTTTTGCCCAACCTTCTGCTTACCTCAATGTTGCCCAACCTAACCATTATCTTTATCCGCAGCCTTGTGCACCAGCTCCTCCAGCATATGCGCTTCCATCTCCCTTCCCTCCTCCAAACCCGCAACAGCACTTACAGCCCCCTCCAGGGCAAGTATTTGCACAACAGGGTGCGACTAATCCCCCTTCTTCTCAAAGAAGGCGGAGAGGCAACCCAAACCAATCTACCCCTGGTACCCATGGACCCAATCCTGGTGTTGACCCTAACACTGCCAACCAGCAACAGGGCACTCAGCCCAAGCCAGACAGGCCGCTTCGCACTAATAAGCCTTGTTCGTGTTGCGGTGTTTATGGTCATTACACCCACGATTGTCCCATCTTACCCCAGATGTGGCAGATGTGGGAGTCTCAAGCCACATTGCGTGGACATCATGCCTCCCCTCATGCTCCTCCTAATGTGGCCACTACCCAACCAACTGTGTTTACTGATCCTATCCCTCAGCAAGGATTCATGGCTACCCAACCGCCTAACAGCCAGGTCGCCACTCCCCCTTCCCTTTCTGGTTCCTCTGATTACCAGATCCTTATGATGCACTCCGATCCTTCCCCTTCCGTCGCCTTCCAAATCCCAGTCAAAATCCCGAATGCCAACGTTTCCCAGTGCATAATTGATGAGGGGGCATCCACTTGCGTGATGTCCGCTTCAGTTTGGAAGCAACTCGGATCCCCTGAGTTGGCCCCTTCCACGATCACCCTTCGAGCATGGGACGGCCATGCCTCGCAGCCCATTGGCCTGTTTCGTAATTGTCCTATCACCCTCGCCGGTAAGACTGTTTGCGTTGACGTCGAAGTCATCGACGCCCCGCTAGACTACAACATTCTATTGGGGCGAAGCTACACCTATGCTATGTCTGTTGTCCCATCCGCGGTTTTCCACAAGATGTCTTTCCCCCATAATGGAAAGATAGTCACCATTGACCAGTTGACATATCATGAGCCAAAATCTCAGACCTCACCTGAGACGACCATCTCTTCTGTAGCCAACAAGCAAACCGTCGATTCCTTGACCAGTGTCTCCCCCGGCGTTTACAAATATTCCTCCCTGCTTGGAACTTTCCCTAACCTTCCCCCTCCTCCTATCATTGATCCCAGCTTATCGAATGTTTGCATGATGCAATCGTCTCAGGCTGCCCTTAAGCGGCCTGCCTCGGCTAGTCAGCAACCTCCCCCTCGCCCTCCGCCCCCCGCTCCTAGCCATTCATCTCAGCCAGCCGGACCTCCTCCTTCTGGCCCTCCCCTTACAGCTGGTATCCCTGAACCCCTTTGTTCTCCTGGATCGGTTCCCCCAGGCCTTAACCATCTCGGAGTCGTCCCTCCTAGTCATTACCCTGTTGGGCAGATACCTTTCCTGGCTCCCCCTCCCGGAGTATTTTCTGTCCCCCTCATGGCCACCCTCTCTCTCCCTAACCTGACCCTCGGCATACCCGTCTGGTACATTGACCCTCCAGCCATCTCCCCTCCCGGTCACCCCAAACCTTACCTTGCTCTGACACCGGTTCAACCAGTCCCCCTCACTTCCTCCGGGCCCCCAGCACCTCCACAGGACCCTACCCTTGTGGTGCCAGCCCCCAGAAAGAAAGGAAAAGCTCGTAAGGGGGCAACCCATCAGGACCAGGCCGCCCCGACAACCCCTACCCCTCCGCGACCTTCAAAGCCCGCTATCTAATGCGCTTTGTACGATATCGTCGGTCATGCCACCCATATGTGTCCTGAATTGCCACACCTCAAGATTCTGTTCAACGAGACGTTTCCTGACTCTGACATCCCCGAAGTCTACGTCACTATCCCGGACTCTATCCCAAAACTCAAAACCTTGAGCACAAACCACCCTTGTGCTTTGTGCAATTTCCACGGCCATTACACCCACCTCTGTCCCTGCCTTGACGAGTATCTTTCCTCCTTGGACATGTACCGCCGATTCAAGGCCACTTCGATAGGACCAGAGGATCTTCCTACTCCCATTCACATTCCTCCTCCCGCCATCGAGCCAACAGAGCCGTCAACCACCATTTTGTACCTGTCATCATCCTTGCGAGCTAGTTCACCTACCCTTCAACTTGCAGACACTCTCGGCTCCTCAGTCGACCTTGGATCTGTTGATATTGCACATCTGAGCCCTTTTCCTCTTGATGACCCGTCACACATCACTACCTCCTCGGGTGACCTTTCTTCCTCCAGTCTTCCCATCTTCCAGTCCGATGAAGACATTATGGAAGCCATGACCAACCCGGACTTTCCATGGGACGATATGCACCATCGCGCATACTTCCTCCCACAGCAGTCCCATGACCAATTTGTTGTGGAAACCAAAGACTTCATCCCCAATGCAGTCGATTGGTTCAAAAACCCCATCCCTGCACTTGATGCTTTCGAAGAAGGAAACATGGCCAATATCTCTCCTACTGTCAAAATTGGCATTTCAGTCACACTAGGTATCGAAGAATATATCACCATAGGCGCCCAGTGCACCCCGGAAGAAATCGAAGCTTACACCAAGCTTTTCAAAGAATTCCGTGATATTTTCGCCTGGTCCTATTCTGAAATGCCCGGACTCGATCCCGCCATTGTCGAACACCATATCGACACATGGCCTGATGTCAAACCAGTCCATCAAAAGTTGAGACCCATTCATCCTTCCAGACGTGACGCTATCAAAGCCGAAATCGATAAGCTCAAGCAGGCTGGTTTCATTTACCCCATTGAATACACCACTCGAGTATCCAACCCAGTTCCCGTTCTCAAGAAACAAGGCACCATCCGTGTCTGCATAGACTTTCGCGACTTGAACAAAGCTTGTCCCAAAGACAACTTCCCCACACCGTTCATTGACCAAATCATTGACGAGTGTGTGGGGCATGAGGTTCTATCCTTTATGGATGGTTTCTCCGGATACAACCAAATTGCTATCCGTCCTGCTGATCAACTCAAAACCACGTTCATTAGTCCGTGGGGAACTTTTGCTTACCGGGTCATGCCTTTCGGCCTCAAAAACGCCGGCGCCACTTTTCAATGGGCCATGTCTTATTGTTTCCATGACTTAGCTCACATTATCCTTGCTTATTTGGACGACCTCACCGCGCGTTCTAAGCATCGGGCGCAGCACCTCCACGATCTGCGTACCATTTTCCTCCGATGTCGCAAGTATAATATCCGCCTTAACCCGTTGAAATGCGTCTTTTGCGTTCCTGCCGGCCGTCTCTTAGGCTTCATCATGTCTAAGGATGGTATCACTCTTGACCCTTTGAAAGTTCAAGCCATTCTTGAACTTCCCATTCCGCGTACCCTACGCCAGCTCCAAAGTCTCCAAGGCAAAGCTAATTTTCTTCATCGGTTCGTCCCTGACTATGCCACCACCGCACATGGGTTCCTTAGACTCCTCCGATCTACTATCCCATTCGTTTGGGATTCCTATGCTCATGAGTCTTTCGATGCCCTCAAGCAGGCTCTCACATCCGCTCCCTTGATCCGCCCTCCCGACTTTGATCGGGACTTCATCCTGTATATCTCCGCTTCCACCTATTCGGTTGCTGGAGTCCTTATCCAGGAAGATGACAATGGTATCGAGCATGTGATTTACTACGTCAGTAAGAACCTTGTAGGGCCCCCTGTTTCCTACTCATATGAAGAAAAATTAGCGCTGGCTGTCGTGTTCTCAGTCCAAAAACTTCGTCATTATATCCTCATGTGCTCCACCAAGGTTGTGACTAATTCCAACCCCCTGGCTTTCCTATTGAGTCGTCGTATCCTCACTGGGAATTACGCCCGTTGGGTCGTTATTCTTCCGGAATTCGACCTTGAATTTGTCACACCAAAGAATAAGAAAGGCTTAGCCCTCGCTGAGCTCATTTCTGAATTACCTACTGGATCGCAAGACCCTCCAGTTAATGACGATTTTCCTGATGAACACTTATTTTCCATTACTTCCAACGACCCATGGTATGGCGATATTCTTACTTACTTGCAAACCCAAAAGTTCACCCTCCACCTTGATCGTGAGGCTCGCCAACGTATCCAACACCAAGCTCCCCGATACCTCCTTATCGGCGACGACCTCTATCGTCGCGGGATTGATACTGTCCTTCGTCGTTGTCTCACACACGCTGAAGCTGAACAGGTCCTTAATGCCTGCCATAGCGGCACTTGCGGTGGCCACCTCTCCGGTCTTGCTACTGCCCAGAAAGTCATGCGCGCTGGGTATTTTTGGCCTTCCCTCTTCAGTGATTGCATTGAGGCAGTCAAACACTGTCCCAGTTGCCAACATTTCGCCCCTAAGGTGCGAGCTCCCCCAGCTCCCCTCCATCCGGTCGTCTCCACTGGTCCCTTCTGTAAATGGGCCATCAACTTTATGGAGTGTCGCCCGCCATCCGCTAGTAACCACAAATATATCATCGTGGCGGTCAACTATTTCACAAAATGGGCCGAGGCCATGCCTACATTTAACAACACGATAGCTACCGTGGCCCTCTTTTTCTTTAACCACGTTATCGCTCGATTCGGAGTTCCGAAAAAACTGGTCTCTGACCATGGCAGACATTTTGAAGATGAGATATGGCACGAGCTATCCTCACTGTTGGGTTTTGAGCACCAATATTCCTCCTCCTATTACCTGCAAGGTAATGGCCAAGTTGAAGCAGTCAACAAAATTCTCAAGACTATGCTTCAACGGACGGTGAATAAGCACAAAACCAACTGGCACCTCATGCTCTTCCCTGCTTTATGGGCCTATCGGACTTCTGTTAAAACCGCCACCGAGTTCACTCCTTTCCACCTCGTTTTTGGAGAGGAGGCAATCTTACCAATCGAGTGTGAAATCCCTTCCCTGCATCTGGCCGTCGAACTTCTCCCTAACACCCAACCTCTAGAACAACGACTTATCATGCTCGAGCGCACTTCCGAAGACCACCGTGTTGCCTTGCAAACCATGGAAGCGGCCAAGAAACGCACCAAAGCCCAGTATGACCGAAAAGTCCAGCCTCGCACTTTTCACGAAGGCGACCTTGTTCTAGTCTATGACCACGCCCATGATGTCCTTTGTCATGGGAAGTTTGACTCATTATGGCTAGGCCCTTACATCATCAGTAAGGATCTCGGTAAGGGGGCATACCTCTTAGAGGATTTCGAAGGCAACCCCCTTCCTAATCCTCGCAATGCACTCTATCTTAAGAAATATTACCCTTAGCATTTCCCTTCTGAAATGCATGTTTTATTTTCTTTTAGATAGCCAGCATCTTTTTTCATTTTTTGTGTTTAACACTTCACCAGGACACATTTTGTCCAATAAGGGTCACTTCACCTCTCCTTAAAATCTAATTTCCTCACTTACGACACTTGTACTTGGGGCACCATTTTGCCTCCTTACTTGTCTTTGTTCGTGTCGATCTTCGTCATGAGTTACCTTCTTGTACTCATGTTTTCATGGTCCCCCATTGGGCCTTTCCTATGTGGCAGCACCATCAAGTCGCCCTTGTTTAGAGCATCCAAGTTGAGTCATCATCGCATTCATGGAGTCTATCCCGAGTCCCTTTGTACCTCACTATAGCCCTCCATCCTTCATTGCGTGGTCTCTCTCTTGTGTCGCACATTATGACCTTCAGTCCCACTGTCCCCTATCCCTTATGATATTGTGTCAGTCGCTGCCATGTCATTCATGCCCTTTATGCTCTAACAAGGGAAGTCGTCCATTCGCCACTCAATCCTTTCCATTTCACTATCATCATCAGTGTCAGTCTGTTCGTCGCTCCACTATTTTCTCTCGTGCCTTAGTTGAGGGTATCTCATTTCCTCACCTATGGCGGACCTCCTTCTGTCGACATCAGCTCATTCATTTTAGAAGCCAGGTCTAGAGGGCGGTGTACCTTGGTTCCAGCTTCCACTCTTGTTCGGTGCCTCGGATCAGGCAAAGGGATCTCTCATTTCCCTTTGAATTGATTGTTTCTCCACTCCAGCTCCTTTCAGCATGACCGAGATCCGTATACTTGATGGTTCAGTGATACAGCAACGGCTCTTGATGATTCCCGGGCGTGTGTGATATGTCTCAACCCTCATGAGGGGGTGGCCCTGCAGGTAGCCCCCCACATGCCCGGATGACCTCCTCCTTGCAGCCTTCGATGCAGCTCCAGATATTTGATGATGTTGGCCTTAGCCACTTGCAGCGCCTTTTCGATTTGCATGTATCAGTCAGATTTTGTGAGCCCTTCCCCATTTACAGGGGGCATTTGGGTTGTATTTGTATCTCATGTACTCAGATATTATTGTATCAGTCCTGGCTGTTATCCCAGGCACATCATGTATGTGGGATTCCTCATTGTATTTTTATCTGGCTCATGATTATGCCAGCTGTACTTTATGGTTCGGTCCCTTGTTTACTGGACACAGTATTCTTTTGTACTCTGTCTCGGCGGGCATAGGTATGCCTCCCCTGCTGCCTTCAGCACAAGTACCCTCTCATAAAAAGAGACTTGTTGCACCTGCAAGTCTCGTCTCCTCAGGGTCTAGTTCTTCAGCACACTGTCTACCTTTCATTTCTCTCTCTGACTTCCCTTTTGTTGTCTGGTGATTGAGTTCTTACAACGTACTTCGGTCATACGATTTGCTCCTGACACTCGCACGCTGGGGGGCAATCTGTTACACCATTTTTTGGTCATCTAACCTATTATCATTATATGGACCCAAGTACACCATGTAAGACCAATTTTACCCTAAGTAAAATTGCTTTCACTATGTAAAATAACTTGATAAACCACATTTATTAGGTTGTTTATGGTCTAAACAGGAAACCCCAAAAGGAAATATTAAACAAACCTATTTTGTTTGATTTTCCTCATGGAATAATTAATTAAACCATAATTTAATTATTATTCCCGGTCATGTTTAACCCAAAAACAAAGAAATTAATTAGATAAACCTTTATTTATCTTATTATTTTCTAGGAATAATTATTTAAATCTTATTTAGATAATATTCCTTGTTAACTATGACCAAATCACCCCCAAATAATTAAATAAATCATTATTTATTTGATTATCCTTCAACCACTTCCTTAAAAAGATAAATAAATCATTTATTTATTTATTATTGACAAATAAAGGGATTGACCCAAGTCAAATACTTTTTCCCTCCAACAAATATAATAAAATATTCCATAAAAGGTGGATCTAGATTTGGTTAACATTATTTTAATCATGCACCAAGATCTAGAATGACCCAATATTTTGTTATAAATAGGAGGGTTTTTCCTACCATTCTTCACCTTTTGTTGCCTATTAGATCACTCTGGATCTATACACTTAGTCACTCTTTTCTACCATTTGCTGTGTGAGCTCCCTTTGAGTTCTATTCTTTGTGTGGGTTTTCTACACCAACAAGAGAGAAAAATCTTAGATCTGAAGTGCTGAGGACTTCCAAGAACCCATCCCACTGAGGAGAATTGGATACGCCTTCTTGTTTTCCTCCCAAGTGCCCAATTAATATAAAAATTCTTTCAAAAATTGTTCTTGTCTTGTCTATTGGTATATGGAGCAAACCCTTGTTTTTTCTGCTTAATGTCTTTCCATGCATAGATCTGGTTTTTGCAGCTCTTTTATGTTCAACTAACCGTAGATCTGAAGATATTGGCAGCCACTTTTGTTGTTAGGGCTATTAGTTATGCGTAGCTAAAGTGGTCCTTTTTCGTACACTTCGACAAAGGATTCATACTAACAATTAATGTTTTCAAACATTGCGAAATCGACATTTTTTCCCTACCACGCGTCGCACGATGAATCGTATCGCATGCCCACCCTAAAAACCGTTACCGCCTCCTCCACCGTGCGAAAACCACCTCCCAATTTTTGAAAACTACTGATTCCTCTGTGCCAAAATTCAAATGCCCCTGCCTCTGTTCAAATTTCCTGCTAGTTATGCCTATGGAATCAAGACCAAAAAATCATTCTCTGCCCTCCGATAGCCTAAAACCTCTTAAAAAATGTAGTAAATGCTCTCCGCAGTATTTGAAAACTAATTATTTGTTTTAATGTGTAGGTTTAATGGTGGAGATGCATGAAATGAATTCTAAAGGTCCAAAATCGATTGGATGAATGCTCTGGGTGATGATCCAGAGGATTTGTTCCATTAAAAGGGACCAGAGGCCCTATATTAAGCTTAATCGTCGATGAAACATGATCATCAATGGCGATTTAACCCTCCAACACAAAAGAAATTCATACCTGCATAGACAGATAGAAAGCACAATGGGAAGAAAAGAAAGTCAAAGGACTTTGGAAAAGATTAATGGTTAAAGAGGCTAATCAAAGATTAGAAGGATGAAATAAAATTATTAGCCATCAAGCAGAAGATCAAAAAGGTTAATCAAAGGATGACTGAATTAAATAGAAATAAAGGTAGAATAAGTGAAAAAGGAAATGAAAAAGACAGATAAAGGACAAATAAGAGTTTAACGGCCTAATACAAAGTTTAAATATGAAATCGAGTCAGATTAAGCCCAGAAACACATTTGAATGACTAAACCCGCAACAGTTACTTCTTCAAAGGATATTTTGCACCTACATCATGTTTTATTTCAATAAAACATCAAATGATTATTACAAACAGTGAGAGATATTTTTCATCTACCAACAGCTATTGTAAAGTTATTACAAAAAGCCTTAAAGTCAAACATTTCATAGAAATTAACTTAGAAGTTAAGTTAGGAGTTATTATTTCAGAGAAACACCTTCAGATAATTTTTCCTTGGTCCTTGCATGGTCTCAAAGGTCAAAAATCATTAACTCTGTAATAAATGACATTCCAAACCCGAGCTTAGCACCACCTCCTCATTTTGTAGATAAATACTACATATGAGATTCATTTTTGTTGTTGGTTAGTTAGTGGTTATTGGACTGATTTCTGTTGCTGAGCTAGTTGAGGATTGCTAGGTTGGATTTGAGAAAGCTATGAGTTGCAGAGAGCTATTGTACATGGAGTAATGTAACAATTTTGAACATCAGTAATACAAGTAGGTTCATAGGATTCTTGAGCTATGTTAATGGTGAAGTTTTCCTCATTTATAATTTTTCTAATGTTTTCCATTTTGTCCATATTTCTCTGATAAAAGAACAAAATTTTTAGAGTAGGATATGTTGTCTTGGAACCCTATTTCTGTCTGCATTATTTCTCTTTATGTTTTCTTCTGCAAGGTCTAATTCGAGGATTCTTAAATGACCTCCAGTTCCATCTAGCTTGTTTTCTTAGAAACGATTCAATAGAGTGAAACCAGGGAAGTTTATGGTGAACCATGTTCTTTGGTACGACTTGAGATATTGTTTTTAAGGGCTTTCTTTGAAGTATACTTAGTAGAGTCTAAACCAGGGAAGTCTATGGTATGCCCTGTCCTCTGGTCTGTCTCAAAATGTTGCTTTGAATATTATTTTGAGCGTTGAGTTAAAGAAGATAGGCTTGAGTTTTCTCTTTAGCTGCTCTCACTTTTATCTTAAAATTTTTCATTTATCTGAAAGCAGTCTTAGGATTATTGGATTGTTGTCTGAAAGGTTTACTCATTAAAATCTGGCCAAAGAAGTCTATGGTATGCCATGTCCTTTGGTTTGCCTCAAACAATTACCTTAAAAGTCTTTTCTTGTCTAAGTAGAGCTTGAAGATTCTTAACTGGCTATAGTTTTTCTACCTTCACAACTTATTATTGTTTGATTTCATAATCTAATCTAAAAGATCCAATTAATATAGTTAACTTGCCCTATGAAAAACCTTGCAAAGTTGGTGAACAAATAAATCCTTTTATGACTCCATAGCCGAATGGATCAATGTCTTCTCATAGTCTATCTATTCAGCTGAAACATCCCTTAAATTAATCACACCACAGATCTGTCAATCTACAAATTAATTCAACTAAAACAAACAAGTCCTTGGAAATTCATAACTAGCCTAATATCATAAACAAGAGTATAAATATATATCATTTGAAAACACTTATATAGAGATATCCCTCTCTGAATCCAGGAAGGCTAGGTCCTAGGATTCCAAAGTGGTTCATATGTGGCCCCTGTAGTGTTTGTTCTTGCCAATCTTGCAAATCACAGGAAGCCAACAGTAATCAACCCATAGCCTCCAGGTAACCAAAGTTTTCCCAGGACTTCGGGGTATTTTTTCCAACCCATAGCCACAGGGAACCTGAAAACTAATTAGAAAAATCCAAAAAGGGAACCCACTACACCATGAATATATAGAAAATAGAAAGGAAAGGTTAAAACCAATGTTAATATATGAATATATCCATGTAAATAACAACATATAACTAAGGAATCACATGCATACATCATGCACCATAAACAAGAAAGATAATCACACATGTAACATATTACCTACAAAGTGTCCATGTTATAGCTATTAATCCAACCTTCCTTCCACTACCAACCAATTCCTTGTAGTTCCTTTGCTTAGATTCTCCAAGTAAAAGTGAACATTAGAATTATCCAAGAATAATCTAAGTGTGAAAGAGTGTATAACAGAAAAAATGAAAGGAGAGAGCCAAAATAAAACTGACCAAAAGTTGTGAACTATTTCTCTTATTGTAATATCCCAAAAAGGGAAAATGAAGTAATACTAAAACACAATATAAGAACTATAGTAAGATAAACAATAAATCTTAAGAAAACATCAGAATTTACAGAGAAGATGAGCCATCTTATTATATTGAAGAAGAATCAGTTACACAATGTACAAAATATGAGTAGATCTAGCCAAAGAGATAGCCTAACATCACCCATAAAACATGCTACAATAGGTACAATGTAACTGAAGAGGCACTAAAGAAAATATTGCACTTTCCCTTCAGTAGAATATGAACATATAGCTACAGGCTGAAAAATAAAATGTAGATCTACTCAAATTTTGAGCTCACATGATGCCAAGATTCAAGACCTGGCCAATGCGATGGATTCCCAAGATAACCCAGAAAGGATTTTCTAGATCTACAACTTTGGAAAATCACCTCCCTAGGATTTGATCCTTGATCTGCTGGGAAATACAGATCTGAAGTTAGATCTAACAAATAGATGGTTGAAATATGTCACAAGATCAAATCTAAGCTTGAAGGGCTAATCCCTTCTTCAGATCTACAAGCTAAAATCTCTAGATCTATCTTCTCAATCCTCCAATAATGATTGCAGCTACTGCAACATAAATAACTATGCTGTGAGGGATAGGGAGGCCTTATGCCTGCTGAAAAATGCTGCAATAAACTCCAGGCTGATGGTAAGACTAATGGAAATGTGAGGGAATGACCCCTCACAAGATTACTAGCTGAAATGCTAGTAACTTCCTTCCTCCCTTTTAATCTGCAAATTGGACAACGTAATTCTTGAAGGAAATACCACTGCTAGGAGGTCAATAAATTTTGGCCTGATGCGAGATCTATAATGAAGCTCTCGAAATGCTAAAAAACCCTCACTAGTTCTCCAGCTGAAGTACTGAAGACAAATTCCACCTTCCAAACTGATCTTCAAAAATATGGAATTTCTGAATATGAGTGTTCTGTAGAAAGTAGAGAAAGAGATGTGGCACCAATGCTTGATGTAGAATGAAGCACAATAATATTTCTAGAACTACTCTAAGAAAGAGGTGGGATTCCTAACCAGGAACACCCTGTGCTAAACAACACTTGCAATCTCCGCTAAACAATCCGAGAAAGCAATGGAATGTCACATGACAATTCCAGATCTGAAAAGATCCTTACATGAAGAATAACCAACATACCTTCATCCTTGCCTTCATATTCTTTATATAATGTTTGAGCCTTCCCATGCGTTGGCCCTCATCTAGATTGCACTGTTCATGTGGACAAGATCCTCCAAGTTTGACTGCGTTGTTTGACCAAATCAACCATCATGTCCAGGTGTAATGTACACCCTCTCCATCATGTGTGCTTTAATTGCACAACATCCTCCATCACTTTATCATCAATGTCTCATGATATTTTGTATGACATCTTCAAGATCTTAGTTGACTATGTCAACCTCGATGATCTATCTCATATATGAGACACGATCTCCAATTCCATTCACATTAGTAGTTGCTCAACTACCTTATTATGCAGATATAGGCTTAATTAATCCACATTCACACACACAAAAGTGGATATTTATTCATACTGAGGATTATGGGTCTCTCCACCATTTTATTTACTTAATTCATTAAGAAAATTAAGAACTCTAATATTCCAAATATCAGGTGAAAATTTTGGAATATTATAGTCCTCCCCAACAAAAATTTTCTTGTCCTCAAGCAACTCAAAAGGTAGATGCAAAGCCATCTATTCCCCTCCAAATGGAATCCACATAAGGAAGGCTTCCTCCATTTGCTGCAATGTGTTATGTATGTTTGGTTCCAAAGTTGTCTTTCAAAAACATATAGAATGACCTCTAACTGTATGGTTAGATGCCCTCCTTCCATCATGAAGTACCAAGTGAAAACCATATGAGTTCCAACTTCGTAATTAATACATGAGATACATGAAATAAAGTAGCTCTTTCCACAAAGGAAAATCTCTATCTTACAATACATCTCCCCATCCCATGTTTTATGAATTTGATTGAGCATTGATATGCTTTCATACTTAGCCCTGTTGGCCTTGATGGATCCAAGCATCATTCCAATGTTAGGAAAAAGAAGAAGGAAAGGAGCTATATGGGTAGACAAAGATGTCAAACCATATTCTCCTAATAGTAACCACCAGATTAAGGCCCTTTGTTGCCATCCTCCATCTCCTCCATGTAATATGGACAAGACAAACTCCCCCAAAAGCAACCAAAACAACAAGAGATGTTGCTGCTTTCTCTCCTCCTCATGTGCATCATGAAGAAAAAACATACTAATGGACATATGGAATGTCACATCAGCCCAATACAAGGAATCTCCTATCGGTACTGTCTATTGTCCCATAAACCCATAAACCCCACAAAAAATCTCAAAAACCTTTTAATAAAATGCAAAATAATCCAAAAATGTTTTTTTTTTTTGTCTATTTCATTCTTGACATTCGAAATCTTCTAAAATCTATTCATGGAATTAGCATCCATAACAGGAAACGTAATGGTAATATACTTGAATTCTTCTAAAATCTGTTCAATGGAATTAGTACATGTGAAATGGTACATGTGTTATTAATTCATCAATATTTATTTTTTAAGATGGGTTTTTATAAATAAGAGGATTTAATTACCTTATACCTTATAAGACTCTTTTTTTCGAAACATTATAATATGTATTTTTAATTAATTTTAAAATCAATATTTCACTTGATAATTTGCAATTATGTTGATCTCAATAAAAATGGGGCACTGTATAAAGTTCTTTTTTTGTATGTAAGATCATAATAAAATAATGATAATTCTAAAGTACATGATTTTATTTGCATTATATTCTAAACTTTATTATGTTACAAAAATTCATATTATTCTAAATTTATTATTTTACAATTATTTACAATTTTACAAATTTACGAATTTAAAATTTTTAATAAAATCATTTCACATTAATACAATTAAAATTTTACAAATATTTTACATATAAATACAATTATAATTACAATTAAAATTACAATTTTACAATTTCACATACAATTACAATTTGAATTACGATTACAACTTTAGAATTTTACATACAATTACAATTACAATTAAAATTTTACAATTACAATAATTTCATAGGAATACAGTTAAAATTTTACAAATATTTTACATACAATTACAATTACAATTTTACAGATATTTTACATACAATTACAATTACAATTATAATTACAAATACAATTACAGTTTTAGAATTTTACATACAATTAGAATTACAATTACAATTTCACAATTTGTCATATATACAATTACAATTAAAATTACAATTATAATAATTTCACAATAAATTAAATATTATAATTACAATTAAAATTTTACAAATATTTTACATAAAATTACAGTTAAAATTACAATTACATATACAAATACAATTTTACAATTTTACATACAATTAAAATTTAAGTTTTAATTACAATCACGACATAATATTTAATAAATATCATGGTCATTTAATATTAAATTAATTAATAAACATCACGATCATGATAACCATCGTACAAACATCATATTCGACTAAAAAACACATTCAAATTCGCTAACATCATCGTGATCATGATCATCTAACAAAACACAATTAGCATTGTATATCATCACAACACAAACATCAAATATACATCTCATGTCAAATAACTGCTATCACATACACATCTATCTGCATGCTACACATTAAATGAACTTATCCAATATGACCTAACAATATACACATCATGATGATCACCAACATGTAAATTAAGTACAACTGCAACATGAACATAAAGTACATGGACCATATATATATAACTGGAAAATGTCAAAAATATACAACTATAATATAAATGTCATGGATCAGCTGGTGGTACATCATCAACAACAATACTAGTTTAGGCTTGCTCAGTCAATGGTGCAGCCTCGACAAGTTCAGATACATGTTGATCATCACATGCCTGTTGATCTGGTACTGGTGCCTCATGCTGATCAAGATCAACTATAGGCTGCTCATCTTGATGACTCGACATCGTCAATGGTCTAGCCTACTCATGATCATGAGTACTATTGGATGTTTCAGGCTGCTGATTGGACATGGCCGATGGTCCATCCTACTCTCCATGATGACTTTTGCTTGATGCTAGTGGAGGCTACTCATCTGGCGTGGCGCGAGGTGAACAATCATCAGATGATGTGTTGCTGCTCGTGGACTGTCGATGATGTCTTGTGTCTCGATCACCACACCTATAACATGCAACGGTCCTCCTCAGCCGCACAACTAAGGTCATAGCTCCTAGGACATGCTGCATCAGGCTGTACATGTCACGTGGCATGCCTCTCCATATATGTAACAACCTACCATCGTCCTGTATGTCTCTCATAGTAGCAGGACTGACTCCCACCTCAACAATCAATGTAGTGAGTTGGTCGTCCAACTCCATCCTATATCTGCTATCAAGCCTACTGCGCCTAGAAAAAGGCGGTACTAGTGCACCAGTAGGAACAGGTCTCTTTGAACTGGCCTCCTGATGATCCTCGACATCTGGCATATCCTGATCGTCATCAGGATCCATGCCTAGATCATGTGGTGGTGCTGGCATGTCCTCGCCATAAAAATACCCAATTTCTGCAAAATATATACAAGTACAGAATAGTAATTAGACAATTTCATTACACAATTTAATAAAAACAAGCTAAAGAACATGTTAGAATAAATTAAAAAAAAAACAACAATATTACCTCTATCATCCGGCGGCTCATCATCTGTGAATAGGATGTTGGCACACCCTCACCAATCCAAACCAGGATAAGGATAGGGGACCATAATGAAGGGTTTCTCGTCAACAGTGGCTAGCAACTCTAGTGCATGATGAAATATCCTCATGGAAAACACTATCTCACTCCTCTTGGGCATCATTTGTCCCCGCATCTGCATTTGTGCCTCGAAGATTGGCCTACGAGGCTACTGAACAAAAGTATGCCTCGTCTCTGGAAACCTCTCAAAAAATAAACAAAAAATCTCTAAATAAAAAGGGAAGTTGACACTCCCTTGTGCTTTTGCACGAAATCTATCTAAGGTTGTACATAACTGCTACAAAAAAATGGCATACCACCTGACAAGTCGTGGCTCCTGTACTAGAGAATCAACATAATATAAAAGCAAGAAAATAATGTGTTACCCATCACTGATGTTGTGTGAAATGGTCGAAATTAGAAGTGAGAGGCACCTCAACTCCTAACTACCAAATGCACCAATACATAACTGACCTTTGGAGACCTGAAAATATGAAGGATACATTATATCTGCACTAATGTATATCTGGGAGTACGTCAACTAACTCCCTGCTACATAGCCAACTGGAACCTCTGGGAATAAGGGAAAATCCACCCCTCTCCTCGATAGCCCTGTAATGAAATATATGTCCTCCTTAGTGGGCTCGTACCACTAGTTAGGACCAACCTGGAATGCCTGTCAGTGGGCATTCCACCTGCAAATAAGATGTCTCAAAAACACACCATAGCCCTTTAGGGAAGTAGCCTCCTCATAGAACTTGAGGAGGCCTACCTACCTTAGGATCCCCTCGGTAGCTAACATAATAGGGCGAGGGTATGCATCTCTCTCTCTCTCTCATGCCTCCCACAGGTGAACTATGTTATACTGGTCCGCATATTATTGATTTTGTTCCCCCTCTTCTCTCCTTTCACGTTTCTGAATGATTGACATATTAAATACAATTTTTTATTAAATGATACGTGTATTTAGGAATATACATATATATTTTTTTTTGGAAAAAAAAAATTATTCGGTGCACCACAAAAAACAGGCATGCACCAGTACCGGTGTGTCTTTTTTTGTCATGCATCGGTGGTGGTGCACTAGATAATATTCAACGCATCGGTGGCGGTGCACCTGAAAATTTTCAACGCACCATTGAATATGTATGGTGTCAGGAGTGCAGTGTGCTGACTAAACTCTATGCCCCATGGCTTATAGTTCGGTCGGTGCACTGACCTCCTAACATCATAACATAGTCAACCATGTGGTCTTTTACCAGGCCGCATTGTTGACCCTGTCGAAATACGGAATGCGATGTGCTGACAAAAATACCCGCCCTAGGGCGGATATTTAATTCAACACACCGCATTGCCACTATTCCACATCGTAAATGGTGTCGCTGGGTAACCAACCACACCACCCTTTTAAAAAAAAATTAAAATAACACGGTGTGCCTTTTGGTACCGCCCCGAAACTAGTGCGGCTTGTAAATTTACAGGTAGCACCACGAACCAATGCGAGCCGAACGGCCTGAGCGCACTGCACAACAATTTTTTTTCCTTTAAATGTTTAATTTTAAGGTAATTTGAAATTATAATCCGCTAAAAGGCCTAATTTTCGAAAAACAAGAAAAATACCTGTACATTTGGCCATCAAGAAGGCATATTGGCTATAGAATTTGCAAAGGAAAATTCACCCACCGTTTTGCAAAATTCAAGCTGGAGATCGATGGGCAATGCATAGTAGTAGTGTGTGCAATGGGTGCAATGGGAGCACTGATGTTAGGGTGGATTAGAAAAGGATAAATTTCACTGGTTCTTGAGAGCTCTGGAGCACTAAGAAAAGTTAAAAATGTTGTTTTTTGGCCATAATTCTTTTTTTTATTTAACCTTGTTCCAGTGCGCAGGGTTTTATAGGTGCACTGGTGCAGTTATTTAAGACCGCACTGGGAGGTATCAGTTTTGGCGTGGTGTTTTTGGACGCACTGGTGTGGATTATTTGTAAAGCATCAGTGCACTATAGTAATAAGACACACCGGGCGAGTGTGTATGGAGCGCACAGTGTCCAATGTTCCAATGTTTTGTACGCACCGGTGCTTTCTCTTATTGAACGCGCCGGTGCGGTTTAGGATGATAAGTGCACTAGACTGAAAACATCTACAAAAACTACACCCTCTAATCTCCTCTAGTAACCCTCGCTAGAAACGAATGTTTGGGATATTTTTATAAGGGGTTCCTTAAAAACATCCACTAGAGGGTCTTTTCCTTGTAGTGTATAACCCATAATATCAAAGTCATGAAGGAGTATAGGAATGGGGGTAAGGGTTAGGTTCGATTTGTGAAACAGAGGATTTAGACAGTGTAATTAGGGTGAAATTAGGATCAGAAGTAGGAAAATTCGAACGACCAAAACTATATCTCCTGTATATATTTTCTCATCTATGGAAAAAAAATTCTCTCGAAAGAATGGCACCCCTCTTCCTCCAAATGGCCTGGTTATAAAACAACCTGATAACCTACTAGTGGTTAATTTTGACTGCATCAACTCTTAACTAGAGTTCAAATATAGACTCTTTTAGAGTATTTTACATCACAAACACGTTTCTAGCCCCTTTTCCATGAATAATTGAGGTTGACACAACATCATCCTGAATTATAGTGTGAAAACAGGAAGGTCAACTTCTAAGTGGCATAAATTTTGCATACGGACTAAGATTAACGTGATTCTTGCACTATTGGAAATATATATGTGTAGAAACAAAGTTTTACCCCCAAAAAATGTCATTTGATGCCTCAAAATTCTCCGGTAAGGTTTCGAACCTTTTTACAAACTGGGTCCTCCCGGTAAAAACAGTCACATGAGATGATTCCTCCACTTTTTCCACTCTGAATCCATCAAGATGGATGAAAAATAATATAATAATCCAATCTCAATCAGAGAGTGACCCTAAATCCTAAGGGAACCAAATCATCCTCGAGGGGAAGATCTATCCCCACCTCCATTATTGATGAAATAGAGAAAATTAGAAATGTATAAAAAAGTGTATAGGGGCCATGAAGGTAACCCTTTTTTTGTTCAACCTTTTCATATATTTCCAAGTCTCTCATATAGAAATTTTATTAAAATAAATTATTGTAGAGGAACATATAGAACTAGGTATTGACCCAGGAAAACATATCCTAACTTTTGGCAGAAATTTTTTTCCCTCAGTGGTCGGCTAGATGACATAGCGAATAAGGGTTCTCTCCATAAAAAACAGAGAAACCGATGCAAGCTAGTTTGTGAGAAAAATATCTAGTGAGTATATTCCACTTCATGGAATAGTAGACAAGGATGGGATGTATCCATTGAACGTAGAGATAGGGGAAGGAAATCCATAGACTGAAAAAATCCTAGCCGCCATGTTTTTCACCACTTTGTGAGTTACTAGTTTTCTAGGTCTTTAGGAAATTAAAAGGTAACATATATGACTTGGTGTAAAAACCCCTAGTTGATTTTCAATGTAAATAAAATAATACCAAGGTCATGGGACACGCATTCCAAGTTAAATGGTGGGAAACACAGTATAGTGGTCATCACTTGTGTTTTATTTATGGGTATGGAAATTGGAAAAGGTATTGAAAAAGGAAAAGAGGAAATAATTGGCATTTAATTATGAAAATAAATCTAAATAGAAGAGAAGGGAGGTGAAGAGCCATAAATTTGCATGCAAAGGAAATTAGAGGGAAAATGAAGAGAGATGAAGAAATAGTGGCATCAATAATAAAAATGCATCAGTGTAATATTCCCAAATTTTCACTCGATATTTGGAATATTAGAGTTCTTAATTTTCTTAATGAATTAAGTAAATAAAAGGGTGGAGAGGTGGAGAGACCCATAATCCTCAGTATGAATAAATATCCACTTTTGTGTGTGTGAATCTGGATTAATTAAGCCTAGATATACATAATAAGGTAGTTGAGAAACTACTAATGTGAATGGAATTGGAGATCATGTCTCATTTATGAGATAGATCATGGAGGTTGACACAGTCAACTAAGATCTTGAAGATGTCAAATGGAAGATCATGATACATTCATGATAAAGTGATGGAGGATGTTGTGCAATTAAAGCACACATGATGGAGAGGGTGTACATTGCACCTGGACATGATGGTTGATTTGGTCAAACAACGCAGTCAAAATTTGAGGATCTTATCCACATGAACAACACAGTCTAGATGAGGGCCAAGGCATGGGAAGACTCAAACATTATATAAATAATATGAAGTCAAGGATGAAGGTATGATGGCTATTCTTAATGTAAGGATATTTTCAGATTTGGAATTGTCATGTGACATTCCATTTCTTTCTCAGGTTGTTTAGTAGATATTCCAAGTGTTGTTTAGCATAGGGTGTTCCTAGTCCAGAATCCATCCTCTTTCTTAGAGTATCTATAGAAAGAGTATTGTACTTCATTCTACATCAGGCATTGTTGCCACATCTCTTTCTCTACTTTCTGCAGAACACTCATATTTAGAAATTGCATATTTCTAAAGATCATTTTGGAAGGTGGAAGTTGTCTTCAGTACTTCAGCTAGAGAAATAATGAGGGTTTATTCCTATCACCTTGGGCTTATAAATCAGCATTCCCAGAGATTCATTACAGATATAGCATCAGGCCAAAAGTTATTGACCTCCTAGCAGTAGTATTTCCTTCAGGAATTATGCTGTCTAATCTACAGATCAAAAGGGAGGAAGGAAGTTACTAGCATTTGAGCTAGTAATCCTGTGAGGGGTCATTCCCTCACATTGCCATCAGTCTTACCATCAGCCTAGAGTTTATTGTAGAATTTTTCAGTAGTAAGAAGGCCTCCCATTCCCTCACAACACAGTTTCTATTGGCAGTTGTGTTGCATCATCTACAATCATTGTTGGATGATTGAGAAGCTAGATCTAGAGCTTCTAACTTGTAGATATGAAGAAGGGATCAGCCCTTCAAGCTTAGATCTGATCTTGCAACATGTTTAAGCCATCTATTTTTCAGATCCAGCTTCATATCTTTATTTCTTAGTAGATCAAGGATCGAATCCTAGGGAGGTGATTTTCCAAAGTTGTAGATCTGGAAAATCCTTTCTGGGTTATCTTTGGAATCCATCACATTGGCCAGATCCTTAATATTGGCATCTTCTGAGCTCCAGATTTGAGTATATCTGCATTTCCCTTTTGATCCTACAGCTATATGTTCATATTCTACTGAAGGGACAGTGCAGTATTTGCTTCAGTGCCTCTCCATTTACACCGTACCTATTGTAGCATGTTTTCTAAGTGATGTTAGGCCATCTCTTTGGCTAGATCTACTCATATCTTGTACATTGTGTAATTTATTCTTCTCCAATATAATAAGATGGCTCAGCTTCTCTGTAAATTCTGACATTGTCTTAATATTTATTTTTTATCTTACTGTAGTTCTTATATTGTGTTTTAGTATTACTGCATTTTCCCTTTTTAGGATATTACAGTGGTAGCAGAGCATGATCTTTGGCTCAGCTTGTGGAAACTTCATCTTTTACATCAAAAGAAGAAGTAGATAGATGAGATCTATCATGGAGGAAGAAAATTTTTCCACTCATTTCTGTATATCTATGCAAGATATCCCCAAGGAGGTCAATCAAATGAAAGAGGAAAGGTAGGAAGAAGATCCAAGAAGAATATGTGATGAGGAAGGTCAAATCACTTCCTATCAACAAAGAAGGAAACTGGAGAAACCTAGATCTCCTCATATATCCACTATGCCCACTTTCTGTGGAGAAGGTGAAAGGTGTAGAAATGAAGAAAGGAATAAACCTGAGACTCATGAGACTATCGGTCTATATCTTGAAGAGTACAAAGCATACTCTAGAGCATTCAAGGAGAAGCTAACTGTCCAACAATTCTTCAAAATCAAAGAAGAAAGAGGATCCTATAGCAGCAATAGAAGAAAGAGGCATAATAGATTCTATTTGCCTACATTTGATGGATATTCCTCAAGCACTATTAGAGCTTGGAGGAGAGAGTTAGATGCATTTTTCAGGCTACATCCTGTAGCTGAAGGAGAGGTTGTTCAAATTGTAGCACTTCATCTTTTAGGTGAAGCCAATGATTGGTGGTTTGGTCACATGGAGTATGAAAAGGTGACTAAATATTTAGATTTCTTTCACAAGTTGAGGAAGGAATTTTATGTGAGAAAACTAGAGATGTGCCACAAAGTGACATTTCATAATGAGGAGGATGCCAATCTTGTCCCTCTAGACAAGAAGTCACTACGTTCACCACCAGCTACATAAGTACTTGCATCTGCAGAAGAGACACTTGCATATTTTCAATATAGTCTTAAGCTCTTGACATATAGAGTCCCATGCATGATTCAGGAGATGCATGAGGGAAAGGAGGGAGATTCCAGTGTTGGTACACTTGGAGAAGAGCATCCATCACTCTTACTAGTAGTTGGAGGCACTAATGTCCTGGTTGGAGGAACTCTTGTGTTCTGTCAAGAGGTTCCCACATATCAATTGATCCAAGCTATGCATACAAATTCATCACCTATTGTTTCAGTAGATTTTATTGAAACTTGTGGGGACAAGCCATTAGGGCCAATGCATGACCAAGGGTTAGAGCCAAATGCTGATTTGAAGTAGTAAACTATCACAATGCAGAGGACCCTTGATCTAATCAAGGAGGAGATGAAAAGATATCCCAGTTTTTCATGTATGGACTACATTCAACCTCTTGAGTTGAAGTGTAGGATTTTAGAGGAAGGGATGAGCATGATCCTATGTACAATGATCGGTCATGAGATCAGTAATATATCTTTCTTTGGGACAGTATATGTATTACCTTGCAGATCTATAGCGCTATCACCTAGTAGCAGTGATAATGATGAGGCTCCATTATTCTTGGAGGATTATGAAGGTAGCTTCACTCATGAAGCAATGAAGGACAAGATGATGAATGGTAGACATCTAGATTTTAGAAACCTTTTCTCCTTTCTTGATGACACTTTCTCAATGAGCATCTCACAGCTCAAAAAGAGACTTCTACCTACAGCAGATCCAAAACCTCTTTGGTTTTGGAAGGTCATGGATGAGAAGAAGGTCTCATTAAGAGATCGCATTGGAGGTGCACTTCAACATTTCATGAAGTGCAAAGTTCTTCATCAGTTTGGGGATGATGGTATTCTACAAAGGGAGGATACCATGACTATGCAGCACATCACTCATCTTCCATATTGGGGTGAGTGGGTGAGGATGATAAGAACGGGGTTGCATGACCACTTGCAGATTTATGATATGGGCCAGTAAGCTTGTTTACGTTGGTTGCCCTTGGGATATTCTTGTCACTACCCAAAGGCTCCTATTTCTTTGATCCATGCCTTAAGGAACACTTATGAAATGAAGAAGGAGGCATGGCTACGCTGGTTGCTCTTGGGTGAGCATAGTTACCACCCAATAGCTCATATTTTCCTGATTCATTCCTTATGTACCAATGATAGAATGCAGCAAAAGAAGGCATGTTCATTTTGGTTTCACTTGGGAGAGATTAGCCACCACAAATGATAGGCATTTCTATGGATTTTTATCCATATTCTACATTTTAATGAGGGTTGGAGGGAGCTTACAATCCTGTATCTGTTAGTAACTGCACCCTTCGGTAGAACCAAAGAAGATTAAGGAAGATTCCTCAGCAAAGTAGACTGGCCATAATCAATTCCTTCGAGACCTCAACAGAAGAAAATTAGATATGCATGTCAGAAATAGATATGCATGTTAGAGGCTCCTGTTGGCACCTTTTCTTGTTGCAAGTTGTGGAAAGGTTCAAATTTATTTTTCTAAAAGAAGAAGAGGTGTAGTTTTGAAAATAAATGGCCCAAATATTTTCACAGCAAAATGTACATTTCCAACATGTCTAAAAACTAAAATATCTCCAACTTCAATAAACTGCTTAGAAACAAAACTTTCCCAACCATTTGTGAAAAATGCCCATGTCTTAGCATAGCACAAGTTCACATGCCACAATTTCTCACTTAGGCCCTGTAATATTGCATCTTCACACGCCCCGCATTGCATTCTCTCCACATAATCAGTTATTTCCATCTTTACATGCCCCACATTGCATTCTCTCCCATTCTCTCTGCTTCCTGCTATAAACAAAATGCATTGGAAGAATAGTTATTTCCATCAAGAATTTATCCAATTCTAATTATCAATTCTAATGCTAATTCTAATTCTCAAGAATAAAAAAAATTCTAATTCTAATTGAATATTTCCATCAAGAATAAACAAAATTCTAATTCTCAATTTATATGGTTGGAGTTTACTAAATTTTGGTGTACACACCTAAAAGTAATTTCGATGCCTAAAGCAGAAATCGGTGCCAATGTACATATAACTGCACTGGTGTGTTTTAGTTGTTGCGCAGCAGTGCCATGTTACCAATGGATGCATCGGTGTGGTTCTACTACGTGACACACTGGTGACAGATAACCACAAATAAAAAAATGGAATTCTATTTTCTTTAAGTGAAAAAAAAGTGGTAAATTGAAAAATGAGAGGCAAAATATTTTCGAAAATCTAATTTCATAAAACAATTTTTTAAATACTAAACACTTTTCATTATTTCACTATTTTTACAAAAAAATTCAGCTAGATATTTGCAGCAAACATGCCTGTAGCAAGAGAGCACGAGAGCACAGTGGAGTAGTGAAATACGTTCCAACAGAGGTATTCAGATAACGAGAATTCCAAACCTCTGGTGATTCAAACCCTGTAGCATAGAATTTCAAATGATCTCGTGATTAAATTTGATTAATTTTTTTTTATCTGTTTCTACAGTTATTTTACGAACTAAGAAAAAAATTTCAATTTGTTTTTCATTTTGAGAGAAAAAAAAAATCATTTTTACCCTAAACCCTTTGATTATTTTTGTTTATGCCCTTTCTTCATCCTATTTCTGTGATTTCATAATTAGGGCTTTTAATTTTAGATTCACATCCAACCCACAGAACGAATTGCATAGTCAGATCCGAATCCATGCTAGCCCTTGCGTGAATTTTTGAAAAAAATATTTTTTTTTCTTTTATCGGTGTGCCCTGCATAACCTAGCACACTGCTGTGTTGTATTATCCCAGTGCACCGCGAAAGTACTATGTAATAAAAATTAAAAAAAAAAATCTTTTTAACCAGTGCGCCATCTGTAAAATAGGGCACCGGTGCACTATTTCATTATAGCACACCGCGAACGTGTTGTTTCCCAAAAAATTGTTTTATTGTATTAATCGGTGTACCATGTAACATATAACGCACCGTACTGGGTCTCCTAGTTGACAGAGAGCACTGTATGGTGGTCCCTTGTTTGCACGGGGCGTTTATGCTACAAAAACTAACACTAGATGCTTTTTATTATTTTCTCTGTGTTAATCGGTGCGGTGGTTAAAATGTAATGCATCGGTGCTCCGTGTTGACATAGAGGACCTTACAATCTATTATACTATTTGTGCGGTGCATTTAAAAGACCCACACACACTGACGTCGGTGTGTAAACAATGAATGGCGCACCGATTTCTTGAGATTTTTTTTATCCTAAAAAGTTGACAATTTATTTATAAATATATTAATGAATGATATGGTGCATGTTTCAGATTGATAAAGAAATGACTGACAAGAGATCAAGTAACAAAAATATTGATAACACATCAAGAAAAGAAAAAAAAAGGAAAGTTCTTTGTAAATTCTCTAAAAAAAATATTATTTTTGAACTATATGTAAGTTTAACTAATATTTATTGTTTACCATGTATCATTCAGAGCCACAAAATGATGAAGCTTGATAAGATTATTTATGATCTAGGACCAGAAGAGCGTAAAATCTTGATGGAAAAATTGCAAAAGGATGAATAAGGTGAATGAAAAAAATGCTATCGATCCAATATGAGTTTCTTTTTTTAATTTTCATTAACAATATACTTAAAATTATTAGATAACATGTGTCAAACAATCTATTAATTCACGTCTGTTTAATGTTCTACAGGGATCAACAACTCAGAAAAGGAATGTTGTTCTAAGAAAATAAAAAAATAGAACATGAAAATGAAAATGAATTGCTCCTTAGCTCATTTGGAGTGGTTTTGGACGTTAACGAAAGGGGGGAAATTTTTTACAAAAGTTTGAGGGATCTAGTGGAATTAATGTATAGACGTTATTTCCACTTACAATACAAAAATCAATCCAATGATTCCAAGAACCAATTTTATCCAAACTATAGTAAGAGTTTCCATAGAATTGGTCAATGAGACATGTTAGAATTTTGAATAGCAAAAATGTACAACAACAAAAAAGAAGGAATGAAAAAATGATATTCCTTTAAATGTTTGTCTAGCTAGAATTATTTATAAATATCACTTTTTTATATTTAATTTTAATATATCAATATAAAAATTAAATAGTTTATTGTCATGTTACATTTTCACGAATATTATGAAAATATCAAAAGATGAATGAGCTGATATCAGAAATATGCTAGTAGGAATGTCCAAAAAGGTATATAAAGAGATAGTCAAAGAAATGGACAAAATTGCATCGCAGGAGGAGCCATCTCAAAAACAACGTGCTTCAAATGTAATATGTAATAATTGAATTTTTAAATCATTAGGTACAATAAATAAAAAATTTAGCATTAAATGTTAATTTTCAAGTATTTTCTTGTAGAAAAGAACAGAAAATGGAACCGAGTCAACACATAAAACAGGACAACAAGGAAGAAAATGGTTGATATCTAAGTTTGTGAGTAATTTTTATTTCCTTATAACAACTTAACTAGATTTCATTTTTGTGCTTTTTAAGTTGTTTTACAAAAATCATCATTGAATGTCTTCAAACAAATGCTAACATACAAAGAAGAACCATCAGATGAATTGATTGAAATTGTGTTAAATATGGGTTGTGAGTATATGTTGGCATATCAGAAATTAATTGTGGAATTTGTAAGAATCTGTCGATCTTGTTTTACTTAACTCTGTCTATAATTAATAGAAATTTTTTTTTTTTCATATTAAATATATGATTTGTTATGGGGTATAAAACTTGCAGGAAACAAAGTATGGAACTGTGCCAACATATGAAATCTTGAAAGATGGCATGGCACATGGTTTTGAAAGAACGTGTATAGTTTATGAGTCAATTGTTGCTATGGTACATCATTTCTTTTCGATTTATATTGATGTATATTATTTAATATTGAAATTTTCGTTATTCTCACCAATGTGTATACACTCATTACAGTTTATTTTTATGCTTGTAGATGGAAGGTGAAGAACAATAAAACAATCAACATCGTGAACAAAACATTCTTGAAAATAACCCAAGTCATGGAAGTAGCTCTAGTAGCGACAACATTTCAAGTGAAGAATGATGATCACTATGTTTGGATATCAAAGCAAGGCGTTGTATTTTTTGAAATCAGACATTTTGTTTAATGTAATGGAAATAGTGTCCCAATTGAAAGACAAAGGGATACCAATAACTGTCCCATTTTATATGACAAAGACTGTCTTATTCATATATATATATAATAATAATAATAATAATAATATGTTTTGATTTATTTTATTGCATTCTCCATTTTCACTGTGAAATGTTACACCATGATTAAATTTATGGATGATTAAATATTACAACTAAGAGATGTGAAATTTGATGATATGATATAACAAATTAATCTAAACATCACAGTCAAATGCACTAATAAAAATTTAATTCATATGAATACTGTTATAAGTTATATATGTGTCGACTTTTGTTGAATAATGAATTTTAAAACATCACAATAATTATGATATGATATAACAATTTAATCCAAACATTGCATTCAAATGCATTAATAAAAGTTTAATTAATATGAATATTGTTATAAGATGTGTCGACTTTTGATGAATAATGAATTAAAAAAAATCAAAATAATTGCACTGTCACAGGTCGATGTTTCTAAAAAACACAAAATGAACACCGGTGTGTGTCAGTTACTGTACACCAATGTGTTTCTACGACCTATGGGCACCGCACAAATACCAAAACCAATTAAAAAGTTCGGTAAATTTGTGCGATACTGCGCACCGGTGTGTTTATGTGAGACTACGCACTGGTGAATTTATATGACCTATGGGCACCACACAAATACCAATAAAAATTATAAATATCGGTGCGTTTGTCGGATGTGAAGCACCAGTGCATTTCTATAAGTATACATACCATTGCATTGAGACGACCTATGGGCATTGCACAAATCCCAAGACCAATTAGAACGGCCTCGTGCATTGTATCACCAACATTACACCATGTGCCATTTTTATACCTTGACGGCCCAGTGCATGCACCTTCGACCACCCTGGGCCACCTTTTAGATGACGCGCACCAGGGTGTTTAAACCTTAGTAGTGCACCGATGTAAAAAAAATCCGTAATAACATCCGACTGCCAATTTTTTTTAGTTGTCTTGAATTTACGTTAAAAGCTCTACCAAAACCTCCATAACCATAAACAGATGTTGTAGCAAATGTTTTTTTGATAATTTAGGCCAATTTTATAACACTAAAAACCTCCTTTATAATCTCTGCTAGAGGGTCTTTTCCCTTTAGTGATATCAGCTTAATCATTAATTAAAAAGGTTAAAGTAGTTTATTTGTCTTTGTAACTAATGTATTATATTTCCTAAAGATCATGATAAAATAGAAGTATTAATATTTATAAAGGATGGCTGGTGCAGGAACATTCTTGTATTTTCCACCATTCCTGTACTCAAGGGAGTGTCGATAACATTACCATGAACACCATGACAGCTCATTGACTAGCGCACACTCCTTGCTAGAGAACTATTTTTTCACTCTGATTAGGCTCAGAGCATTAAGAAGAATGTGGGAAGAAGGAGATTGGGGTTTCTACCAACACCCCCGATTCAGCCTTTGCTAATAGCCGAGAGCCTAAAATTACATTTTTGTTTAATTTCTGTTGCAGCCAAGAGCCGAGTATTGTATGTTAAATAGGGCTTCTAGGGTAGATTTAGGTAGAAATAATCTGGAGAATTTTTGCACTATGATTTTGTCTCGCCCCATTTTTGCACTGGATCTAGGACCTATTTATGTATACTTGAAACTATTGAAGTTAATATAAGGAGTTGTGCCAGATTATCAATCTTTGGTTTTTAATCTCATGTGAATGAGTTACTTGCGCGTTTGATTTCCTCGCTTTGATAGAGGGAGATGAGTTGGTTGGCTAGGGCCCATCCAACCCAACTCATTCTCCCCTTATTTATAAGAGTGTGTTAAATATTTTTTATGTAGATTCAGAGCAGAATATTATTTCGTTTATGAACCTAAGTTACAAATTTACATTTTCTTCATGAGCTGTGTGTTTCTCAAATCCGAGGTTTGACAATGTGGTTTTGCATGCATCTATTCAAGGTTGTTTTAAACTTTCATTCCTTTCTTTTTATGCAATGTGTGGATCTATTTCCCTTTATGCAAATGTGTGGTTCTATTTGATCTTCAAAAATAGATTCTACTTATGTAAGCGTGATTTATCTCAACAAAAATATTTTATTCCTTCAAGTCTATTTCACTTCCTTTTTGCAATGTGTATTTCATTTCCAAGAACAATTTTATGCTTCTAGCAAATGCATTTAGTTTAGGGATTGGATTTTTGGTTTATTCATATCCCATGAATGTCAATGAAACTTTGTCATACATAACAGGATCTGTAATTGCACCATCTCTATTGTGGAAACAAGATGTTATATGTTGCATAATCTCTTAACTTGAAGCATCTACCTTAGAAAGATATAGATCTTATTCATGCAGTGACAGTAACCTTAGAATGAGAGAATTCTCTATCTCTTAGAGTATATGCTCACTTTTTACATGAAGAAACTCTGTTATGGTAAAACACTCTTTTGTTTCTTGCAATGTCTTTACTTTCAAGTGAATGAATAGTGAGAGTTATTTCTGTTTTGAATGGTTCATTTATGACTCTTTACATTTCTCTGATTTGATTTCAATTAATTTTCAATTAGCATTCTTTATTTTTTATGCAAGTGATTAGGAACAATGAAAAAATTTAGTGCAGAAACCGAATAAATTTATGGTATAGGAACAACGCTTTAGTACAGGAATATTGTCCCAGTGCAGAAACTTTGTCCCAGTGTAGGAACTCTGTTCCAGTACAGGAACGTTGTTGTAGTGCAGGAAGGTTGGTCTAGTCCAGGAATGGAAGTCTTATAACAGAGATAGGAATAGCTATCAATCTAATCATTTCCTCTATCTCTTAATGCACTGATATTCATTCACACAGATTTTTTGTATCTAGTTATCTCATTTACCAAGATTGTTTAATTCAAGTTCCTTTCTTTTGATTCTTACAAGTATTTCCTTTTATTTATTCCAGTACCAGAATCCCTTTGGTTTTATTTTATTTATATTCTTTTTATTTTGCAAGTGTAATTAGAAGGATAGAAGTAGAGTTAATGAAAGTTTACACCATTATTCTTGGAATTTCCTGTGCTACACCTCGACGCTCACGAAGCCCTGGATTGAAAATTAAGCATTGAAGGAGTCTATTTAGTTTCAACTCTAGCACCCAACATTTTGGTGCCACTGTCAAGGAGGCATTGAAGATTTGGTATGAAATTTCTAATTTTTTATGCAGTAGGGGTAAGTCTGCTTTATTTTTTATGTAGTGTGCTTATATTGCTTGAAGGATTCTTTTTAGTGTTGAATAATTTTACTTGCATAATTTGATTTGATATTTTCTTTCCTGTATTTTTGTTTTTTTTTCATTTTTTGGTTTGATTATTCTAATATGAATGCCTAAAAATGGTAGGGATCTGAAGCCCAATAAGGGCCGAAGAGACACTGATAAATCTGAAACTTATTCTCATATTGGGCCTTCTTTTGCAGGCATAAAGTCCAAACAAAAACATACCCATCACGCAAGAACTGTCCACTTGACTCTGTAGACAATAGTTTGGGGGTGACACAACCAACCGAGGGGAAGAAGGGAACTATTGGAATTAAAACTAATTTGAGCCATAGTCAACCTTCTCATTCTATTGAGAGTTGTTTTATTGGAGGTAAAAAATGGTAGATCATGAGGACCATGCTGAGGATATTGGAGAGAATCAGGTAAATGAGGAGAAATCCACATTTGGATTTCCAATCATGGATCAAGAAATAGTTGTGAAAATGAGGAACATTCCACAATTATCTCTTCCCCATTTCCATGGTAATGCACATGAGGACCCAAATTATTTCTTATTTAAATTTGGTATATTATGTAGTAGCTATCATTACTCTATAGATGCTTAGAAGTTAAAATTATTTCCTACAACTCTAAAGGATTCAGCCTTGCGCTGGTTCATAGGGTTGGGGGGGAATACTATAGATTCTTGGGAAAATATGAAGAGATTATTTTTGTTCAAGTATTAGGAATATTGCAAAAATAGAGAAATGCAGGATGATATCTTCACTATTATATAAAGTGATGATGTGACCTTGGAAAACTATCTAGAAATATTTCTACATATCCTCCAAAGGTCAAAACAAAATTTTTAACCAATTACTGTTAGAACCTTTTTCTTACGTGGGCTTACTGATGATGCTAGAAAAAATTTGAATTTGGTAGGACAAGGGGATATTTCTCAGATAGCTTTTGATCAGTTTTTTTGACTTGTGTAGGAAGTTCTCACATCATCAATCTAGATTTGGTAGAGGAGTTCAAAGTAGAAATAGTAATCTTTGATCTACATATGTTATGATCATTGGTTTAGAGAATAAAATGGAAAATATGAAAATTGAAATAATGAACACTATCATCAAACAAATAGAATCTTTTTAAATTGCAACAAAAACTTGTAGAAGAACAAGAGTCATTGTCTATGTATTGTCCAAAGTGTAGGAAAAAAAATCTTTTAAGAGAATGCCCCACTGATGTTAAAGGTGCTAATAAATGTGTGATTTGTACAGGAAAACATACTATCGAGGAGTGGCCTTCTATGTCAGGATTGATAGCAGCATTTGAAGGATAGAAATCCAAATTTGAGCCATTACATGCTATGGGACTGTGATAAAATTGGCCTCAGGTAGGTGGAGGTATGGTTTCTGAGCATGCACCACATTGTTTCGGTTATAATGCACCACAATATTCCTATCATAATACAAATCACTCTCAACCTTGGCAGTATGGGAATCAGTTTTCGTATGTGAAATATCCTCAAGCTTCGCCACAAGAATGGAAGGGATCAACCATCCTCATGATCTAGGTGGATATTGGTGGTCACCCGCCTATTCCACTTGGGGCCCCACCATTGTCTCTTTCAGTTTTTTAGTTTTGGCACAAATTAATATTTTTAGTAATTTTTCGAGTCTTGAACTTCCAGAGCCGTTTTGAGGCCCTAAACAACGTTTTTGGGAAAAATGGGAGCACTCAAAATTTGTATTCCTTAAATAGATATTTCTAACAAGGTATGGTTCACATCAAATAGAGATCGTATGCCAAATTTATGTCCCTGGGAAGTTGAAACACCAATTTACCCAAACGAGGCCCATAGTTTTGGCACTTCATCTCCTAGGGTTAGGGTTTTGGATGTTTAGGGTTTTCCATTGTTTCTAAATAATAAATAGGCCCTTGAGCCTCATTCTAACAGAGTTTAGAGGCTTGTAGATGCCACATCTCTTCTTAGAGATAGCTACCAGTGCCCTAGCTAGTTTATTTCCATTCCGTCTGTAAGCAAATTTCAGTTATTTGATATTAATGAAATGAAGTGTTATTTCCACTGCGTCTTTGTATTTATGGGTATATGTTTATTCTATTTCATTCCTTCATAAATATGGATTAGTGGTATCAGAGCGGTCTTATTTTTCTCAATCCTTCCTTGCATGTCCCCAACGAGGTCGGGGTATAAGGAGTTAGGGCTCGATCTGGGGGAACCTTTGCAAGATCAGCCTCGCAAACCTCGACGGACGCCCATGTGGGATGAAAAGAAAGATGAGGGAGTAGGAGATCTTATCAAAATATTTCTTGAGGAGGCCCTCAAAAAACAAAGGAACACGATGATGGATAACTTTTCCCAGATCCTTCAATGGCTGCCCACCGGCGGTGCATCTACATCCAGTGGCCACTCTGGAGGCGCGACCTCCTTTAAGGTACAATTAAATTTTGACATTCCCATATTTGAGGGTAAAATAGATGGAGATTCCATAGATATATGGTTGAATCTATTAGAATGATATTTCTCAGTTCATGACTTTTCCGACTGTGAGAATATTATTTTTGCACTCCTCAAAGCTACCCCCCATGTCAAGGACTAGTGGGAAACCTACTGTGAGAAAAAGGACAAGACAGAACCCTCTCTGTTCTCAGCCATACCCACTTGGAATTATTTCCAAGATGACATCAAGGAACAATACTATGCGATAACAAAGGGATCAAGATGTGTATGAGTTGACAAATCTGATCCATACCCTGCGCACAAAGTTGGGTATCAAATATTCAAAGAAACATCTGGTGCTAAAGTATCGTAGTTGTTTTCAAAGATACATTCTAGAGGAAATGGAGTTCCTCTACATCTCCTCGCTTGGTACGGCATAATGGTATGCTACCAAGATTGAGCAGAAATTCAAACAGAAGAAGTGAGACTTTGGATTTGTGAATCAAAAGCAAGGGAAAGGTGATCCCAAACCACAGAACAAAGGACAAATCCAAGGCATGGCAGCTCAAGACAACCTGTCAAAGCCACAAGAAAAGAACAACACCACAAAGCCAAATAATGACACGGGAAAGTGGTCTGAGTTCCATAAGAGCTCCACTCACAACACAAGTGAGTGTCAGGCCAAGCAGTCGCTGGTGGCCAAGATGAGGGATTCTGAGTGAGATGCATGCTCCGACTCTGAATCAGAACCTGACAAGGGGAATGACAAAGAGAAACAGATTATTGATGCGGATCCCAATGCCACTGTTGCCACTACAAAGATCCAAAAGGAGGAACAGGAAGATCCAGAGGAGGAGGAACGTCTCTTCCACTCCCAGATGTGGGTAAAGGGCTCCTTGGTACAGTTCATTTTAGAAAATGGGAGCCAAAAGAACCTCATTTCAGCAGACGTCGTGAAGTGGTTGGGGTTGCTGGCCACAGCTTGCACACATCCATACACCATTGGGTAGCTTCACCAAGGACGAGATCTATGCGTCAGCCAGTAGTGCCGCCTTCCCTATAGCATCAAGCCTTTCATGGATGAGGTATTATGTGACATTTCTCCTATTGTTGTTTCTGATGTACTATTAGGACAACCATACTTGTGGAAGTGTTATGTTGTGTATGAGTCTCGGCCTCGCGTTGTTATTGTTACTTTAGGAAATAAGTTGTACATGATGCCGGAGGTACCACCTCCTGCCACTATCTCTTTGATTAATGCAAAACAATGCAGTATGCTCATTTCCCAAACTAAGAAATTCATTTTCCTAATGATTTTCCGCCAGGGAAAGAAGAAGACTATGGCCACGACCTCTAGATAGGGCTCCTCTGCAAGACAACAAAAAATGGACAAGGTTGTGGAGGAGTATAGGGACATCTTCAACTCACCCACAGGGGTTCCTCTACACTGTCAGGTCAAGCACCCAATTGATCTGACCCTAGGTGCACCACTATCCAATGGACCAATCTATCGGTGCTCTATTCTGGAGAACGATGAAATCAAGAGGCATATTCAGGAGCTACTGCAGAAAGGTCACATTTGACCAAGTTCATCACCCTGTGGGAGCCCGATTGTGTTGGTATAAAAGAAGGATGGGACATGGAGAATCTGTATTGACTATCGGGTGCTGAACAAGATCACTGTCCAGAATAGGTACCCGATCCCATGGATTGATGACCTTCTGGACCAACTAAAAGGGGCGCAATATTTCAGAAATATCGACTTGAAGTTTGGGTATCACCAGGTACCAATAAAACCCACCGATGTGTGGAACACTTCCTTCAAAGCCAAGGAAGGCCTTTTTGAATGGTTGGTCATGCCTTTCGAGTTGACGAATGCTCCCACAACCTTCATGAGTTGATGGACGACATCTTGCGACCATTCACCAACTAATTTGTAGTGGTGTACTTGGATGAAATTATGATCTTCAGCCAGACTTGGGAAGAGCACCTCCACCACATCCGACAAGTCCTCCAAACACTGTGGCAACACAAGTTGTGTGCCAATTTGGAGAAGTGCACTTTTGGCACGACCTAGGTTCAATATTTGGGATACATTATTGATGAAAGGGGGGTGCATGTGGATAAAACCAAGATCCAAGTCATCTGGGATTGGCCAGCCCCAACCAATATAATAGAGCTTCGCAGATTTCTTGGTCTTGCTAATTTCTACCGTAGGTTCGTGCTGGGATTCTCTCATATCACTTGACCCTTCAATCAAGTCACTAAGGGAGGAGCGAGAGAAAAATATTTTGATTGGAATCTCAAAAAAATATGTTCACAGAATTGGAAAATCGCCTCTGTTATGCCCCAGTGCTCACATTACTAGACTTGCAACAACCATTTGAGATCGAGACAGATGCCTCTGACTATCCTATTGGGGCAACTCTTACTCAACAGGGACATCCAGTGGCATATCACAGTGAGACATTTTCTGACACAGTTTACAAGTATCCCACTTATGACAAAGAAATTTATTCCATTGTGTAAGCTTGTCGACAATTGAAAAATTAAATTTTGGGGAAGGAAATAATCATCCACATAGACCATTGGCCCCTGCAGTTCATACAGACACAAGGAAAGTTGTAGAATGATCGCCATCACAAGTGGTCCACATATCTGTAACAATTTCATTTGAACATCAAGTACAAGAAGGGTAGCACCAATAATGTTGCAGATTGCCTCAGCCAACCACTGATCATGGCACTCACCACTGTTCTCAACTCTTGTGGGCACGAGACTTTTGATTGGCCGCTTCTCTACGAGAGCGACCTAGAATTCGGCCATGCATACAAGGCACTCTTGGGGGGTACGCAAGTTCCAAATTTTCACCTCCAAGATGCACTTTTATGTCACCTAGGACAACTTTGTGTTCCTTTAAGCGAGCGTGCCAAGATGATATGGGAAGCACACTATAGTAGAGTCGCTGGGCATTTCTGGGTCGAGAAAATAGTAGCAGTACTACATAAGTATTTCTATTGGTCGAACCTTCGAAAGGATGTCAAGAAGCACCTTAGATCCTGCACTTCTTGTACCATTACCAAATTGACCATCAAGAAGAAAGGCCTATATACTCTGCTACCTACCCCTAATCGACCTTGGGAATCCATATCCATGGATTACATGTTAGGCTTGCCTTCTACTAAGCATGGAAATGACTGTGTTTTTGTGGTCGTTGACAGATTCTCGAAGATGGCCATTATGGCAGCCTGTAAGAAGAATATGACAGCAGAAGCCACTACTAAAATATTCTTTGAACAAGTGTGGGTGCACTTTGGGATCCCACAGTATATCATATAAGATCAGGATGGTAGGTTCCTCAGCACATTTTGGTCCAGCCTCTGGTCAATGCTGGACACCAAGCTCACCAAGTCCACAACTTTCCATCCCCAAACAGATGGCTAGACAAAGGTCGTCAACAAAATGATTGTGTTAGGTCCCTGTATTAATAGTGTAGTCCATTATTATGTTAGTGTAGCCCCCCTTATTGTTATTGTTATACCCTTGTAACCCCAATATTTTTATTATTGTGCCCTTAAATTATTATTTTTAGGTCGGCTAGGATTACATTGTGGCCCCATGGACTCCTATATATAGAAGGAGGTTTTGGTCATTGTATCATCCAAGAATTATTTTTTTATGTAATGTATTGGAGGTTTCCCCCTCAAAGTGTCTTATTTCTAAGGCGTTGATATCACTTTTCTTCTATTTTTGCAGCTGGTTTCACAACATTTGGTATCAGATATTTGGATTCTAGGGTTTCGCTGCACTAAACAGGTCATCATGGTATTTTAGATATAAATTGTTTTCTACGAAGGTTCAGAATCTAAACTTTTTAGGGTATGAAGTAGAAATCCTGAGGAAACTCTTCGTAAAATTTCAGAGCTTGGTTCGCAATATTTTCGGAGATATGTTCTGTGGAATGTAGGGCTTTTTCAGGCTCTCGAATTTCATCTCAAAGAGGTGATCGTGGAAAAATATTCATAACTTTTTCTCTGAGCATCAGATTGGAGTTCCGTAAAAATTGGTTGTAAGTACATAGACTTTATTTTATTTTACATCAATTTTGGAGCTGAAAGATGAAACAATGACACGTGGCAAGTCGTACAAGTTCGCTCTACTGAATCGGTCCATAATTAGTTCATTGTGGGATATTGGACATAAATTTGTCTTGGAGAATCCAAATTAGGTCAGACCTGTGGCATTAGAAAGATAATTCAGAGGGCTACCTCAGTGACAGATTTCAGATATTGAAGAGCTGCAATCACAGAGATAATCCAATTTCAATATCGAGCTCCTCAAAAGCAAGAAAAAGGTGTGTATTTTTTTTTTCGGAATTGCATAAGGCTTGTTTGAAGAATCAATTTGAATTGATTACAAGGGCGTATTGTAGAATAGATATTAGTATTGGGTTTTAAAAAATTCCCCATAAAAATAATTCAACACCCATTAAGCCTTCAGAAGGCTCTACTATGACTCATGAAGATGAAGAATTGCAGCATGATGTATCAAAATTACAAGAGAAAGTGCACCAAATTTCACTCTCACAAAGAGCAGAAAAAAATGAAATGGAAGTTTTGAAGAAAGGCGTGGAAGCGAAGATGGATAGTTTGAAGAAGAATATGGATGGTTTGAAGAAAGGCGTGGAATCTAAGATAGATGGCATGGAATCTAAGATGGATGACATGGAAGCTAAGATCGATGAAAAGATGGAAAACATGAAGAATCATCTAAAAGCAGACATGGAAGGTTTGACAATGTTGATACAAGAAATGTTTCCTAATCGTGAAAAGATAGTAGAGGAAACTCATGATGAGAAAAAAATAAATGTTAATCGTGATTTCATAAACTCTGATGTTAGCGGGAAGAACCACCATATTCCAAAAATAGATATGAGGAATTTTTATGGAAAGGATCATGTAACATGGATACTACAGATGGAGCAATATTTTGATCTCCATAATGTGCAAAACAAACAGAAGGTACGCATTGCAACTTGAAATTTAGAACAAAATACATTTGTTGGTATCGATGGCTTTGCTCCAGTAAAAAAATTGTCACTTGCTCAATTTTTACAGAGGAAATGATAGCACATTATGAGGATAGAAAGAGCAACACCTTCTTTAGCCAATTGATAAATCTCAAACAAAAGGGTTTAGTGGGGGAGCACATTGAGGACTTCCAATAATTGAATATAAGGGTAACTGATATTCCAGAGGAACATAGGATTGATCTCTTCATAGGTACTTTAAAGGATAGCATCCAACATGAAGTTCGCATTTTGGAACCTGATTCATTGGAGAAGGCATTCAGGTTGGCAAGAAAAATTGAATGTAAAATTATGGCGACAAGGAAGCCTACCACTCACTTCTATAAAGAAGGAAGTGTTTCTACGCCTAGATTTCCACAACCTACAAGGTTGATACCACAAAAATTGGAAGAAAAAAGAGAAAAAGAGCTTTTCTACAGTTGTGATAGAAAATACACTAAAGGTCATAAGTGTGCTGAGAAGAAATTATTTTACATAGATTGTGAAGAGGAAGAAAATGAACAAGAAGAGGATATACACCAGGAACCAACCCTAGAAGAGGAAGAAATGAGTCCGACCATATCATGTAATGCATTGGCAGGAATTACCACTCCTCAAACTCTCAAGATAGAAGGACATATCAAGAAGAAAAAGGTAATAATGTTGATTGATTCGGGTAGTACCCATAATTTTATTCATTGTAAGGTAGCCAAGGAATTGAATTGTTTCCTATACCCAGCACCAGAATGTCAAGTGATGGTTGCAAATGGAGGAACTATAAATTGCTCTGGAAAATGCCATAATATTAAGCTAACCATTGGGGAATATGTATTGACTAGTCCAATGCTTTCCATTCCTATGGGAGGTGCTGATGTTGTACTAGGAGTACAATGGTTACAATCTTTGGGGACGGTAGCTTTTAATTTTCAAGAATTTTTCTTGAAATTTTTTTCAGAAGGAAAGGAAGTCGAATTACGGGGTATTGCGGGGAAGCCAGGAAGGATAATAAGCTCTAATGTCATGACAAAGCTTCTAAAGAAAGAACAGCGAGGCGTAATTGCACAATTATGCTCACTAGAAGTTCCAACATCAAAATTATCTATTTCTGCAGATCTCCAACAAGTCTTGGACAATCATTCCAAGGTGTTTGAAACTCCCAAAGGACTCCCACCTGTTCGTGATCATGATCATGCTATTCATTTGATTCCAGGAAGTGTTCCTCCAAACATCAGGCCTTATAGATATCCTTACGTCCAAAAGAGTGAAATTTAACGTATGATTGCAGAAATGTTAGAGGCGGGTATAATTCAACCTAGTCAAAGTTCTTTCTCTGCTCCTGTAGTATTGGTACACAAGAAGGATGGATCATGGTGAATGTGTCCGGATTATAGGGAGCTCAATAAGCTCACCATTAAAGATAAATTTCCCATTTCTGTGATTGATGAATTATTGGATGAATTACATGGAGCAATTTATTTTACCAAGTTGGATCTTCGTTCAGGATATCATCAAATTAGAATTAAGACTGAAGATATTCCAAAAACAGCATTTCGAACTCATGAGGGTCATTATGAATTTTTGGTCATGCCTTTTGGTCTTACCAATGCACCTTCTACATTTCAAGGGTTGATGAATTCCATTTTCAAACCCTTCCTTAGAAAATTTGTGCTAGTATTTCTTGATGATATACTAATCTACAGCAGGTCTTGGAAGGATCATGTTGAACATGTTGACAGGGTGCTCAAACTATTACAGGAGAAACAATTATATGCAAAAAAATCCAAGTGTTTCTTTGGAGTACAAGAGGTGGAATATCTAGGTCATCTTGTATCTCACGAGGGTGTTAAAGTAGACCCTAACAAAATTAAAGCCATTAAGGAATGGAAAGTCCCCACAACCATAAAGAAGTTGCGAGGATTTCTCGGGTTAACAGGGTATTATCGCAAGTTTGTTAAAAATTATGGGAGAATAGCAGCACCTCTAACAACATTATTGAAGAAAGATGCATTTTCATGGACTCCTGAAGCAATTAAGGCCTTTGAACATCTTAAAGAGGCAATGTGCCTAGCACCAGTCTTAGCTACGCCAGACTTCACAAAAACCTTTATTGTGGAATGTGATGCCTCAGGAAATGGAATTGGTGTTGTTTTAATGCAAGAAGGAAGACCCATTGCTTTTGAAAGTCGTTCAATCAAAGGAAATTATTTACAAAAGGCTATTTATGAGAAGGAAATGTTGGCAATACTACATGCACTAAAGAAATGGAGACCTTACCTAATGGGAAGACACTTAAAGGTAAAAACTGATCATGATAGTCTTAAACACTTTTTGGAACAAAGACTATCTTCAGAAGAGCAACAAAAATGGGTCACAAAGATGTTGGGTTATGACTTTGAAATTGTCTACAAAAAAGGGAAGCTAAATGTTGTTGCAGATGCACTCTCAAGAAAGGATGAAGAGGTGGAAGCATTGCTTTGTGCCATTTCAATTATCCAACCAGATTGGATAACCGAAGCAAGGGACGAATGGAAGAAGGACGAAGAAGTGTGGACTCTCATTCAAAATTTGTAGCAAGATCCTAGTACATTTGATACATTTAGTTGGAAAAATGATTCCTTATGGTACAAAGATCGCTTATATATTTGCAAGAATTCCAAACTAAAACAAAAGATTCTTTTGGAATTGCACACTTCTCCTTTAGGAGGACACTCGGGATTTTAAAAAACTTTGTTACACCATTTTTTGGTCATCTAACCTATTATCATTAGATGGACCCAAGTACACCATGTAAGACCAATTTTACCCTAAATAAAATTGCTTTCACTATGTGAAATAACTTAGTAAAACACCTTTATTAAGTTGTTTATGGTCTAAACAGGAAACCCCAAAAGGAAATAATAAACAAATTTATATTTGTTTATATTTCCTCAAAGAATAATTAGTTAAACATCAATTTAATTATTATTCCTGGTCATATTTAACCCAAAACAAGGAAATAAATTAAATAAATCCTTATTTATTTGATTATTTCCTAGGAATAAGTTATTTAATCCCTATTTAAATAATATTCCTAGTTAAATTTGACTAAATCATTTATAAATAATTAAATAAATCATTATTTATTTAATTATATTTCCACCATTTCCTTAAAATAATAAATAAATCATTTATTTATTTATTATTTATAAATAAAGGAATTGACCCAAGTCAAAATCCTTTTCCCTCCAACAAATATAATAAAATATTCCTAAAAGGTGGTTCTAGAAGTTGGTTAATAATATTTTATTCATGCACCAAGTTCTAGACTACCCTAATATTTTGTTATAAATAGAAGAGTTTTCCCATTCATTTGTCACCTTTTGTTGCCTATTAGATCACTTTGGATCTATACTCTTGGTCTGACTTTGAGCCATTATCATTGTCACATTCTCCATTATTTTCTTTGTGAGCTCCCTTTGAGTTCTATGTTTGTCTGGGTTTTCTACACCAACAAGAGAGAGAAGTTTTAGATCTGAAATGTTGAGGACTTTCAAGAACCCATCCCATTGAGGAGAATTGGAAACACCTTTCTTGTTTTCCTCTCAGGTGCCCCTTTAATATAAAAATGCTTTCAAATATATTGTTCTTGTCTTGTCTATTGGATGCATGGAGCAACATTTCATTTTCACTGCTTAATGTCTTTTATGCTTAGATCTGGATTTGTGCAGCTTTATTTGGATCAACTAACAGCATATTTAAAGATATTGGTAGCCATAATTTATGTTAGGGCTATTTGTTATGCATATCTAAAGTGGTCTTTTTCGGACGAAAGATTCATACTAACAAACTTACCACAGGGTGAAGAAAGAATTTTTTTGGGATGGCCTTAAATATGATATTCAAAAGTTTGTGGCAGAATGTTTGTTTTTCGAGAAAAATAAATTTGAGACAATAAGACCCCGGATCTTCTACAACCTTTATCCATTCCAAGTCAACGTTGGGAGGAGGTTTCAATGGATTTTATCACAGGTTTACCTAAGTCTGAAGGAAGGAGTGTCATCGTGGTGGTAGTTGATAGATTTACCAAGTATGTACACTTTTGTGCATTATCTCATCCATTTGAAGCGAGTATAGTTGCTACCACATTTAGGGAAAAAATTCAAAAGCTACATGGAAACCCGAAGATTATTGTAAGTGACAGAGATCCCATTTTTACAGGAAATTTTTGGACAGAATTATTTTCTTGTTTGGGTACTCAACTAGCTCATAGCTCATCTTATCATCCTCAATCTGATGGTCAAACAGAGATAGTGAATAATTTTTTCGAAGGATATCTTCGTTGTTTTGTATCTGATAAGCAAGCACAATGGGTCAAGTGGTTACCTCATGTTGAATGGTGGTATAACAGTTCCTTCCATACTGAAGCAAAAATGACCCCATTTATGGAACTTTATTGATATTATCCACCATACATCACATCTTATTTATGGGAAAATTCTAGGGTTCAAGCAGTGGAGGATCACATCGAGCATCAACAAGAAGTTCTCCAACTCTCAAAGGATAACCAAAATTTGGCACAAAATCGAATGAAACAACAGGTAGATCAACATTGCAGTGAGAGAAGTTTTGATGTGGGAGACTGGGTATTTTTATGGCTACAACCATAAAAAAAAATGTCCCTCAAGCAAGCTAAGAAGGATAATAAATTATCGCCAAAGTACTATGGTCCTTACAAGGTTTTGAAAAATATTGGTACTATGGCATACAAATTGGAGCTTCTTACTTCTTCGTGAGTGAATCCAGTTTTCCATGTTTCATGCTTAAAAAAGGTTATAGGGGACAAACTTCCAGTTCAAACAATATTGCCAAAACTTGATGAGGAAGGAAAAACCATATTCGAACCTAAAGCAGTCACAGAAATAAGAACTCGAAAACTATGAAATCGATCAATTTCAGAGTATCTCATCACATGGAAGAGCTTGCCCACTGAAGATTCTACATGGGAGGATGATAATTTTATACAAAATCACCCAGAGTTACTGAAGCATTCAGGAAAACACTTGTTTGAAGGAGAGGGGCATGTTAGGTCCCTATATTAATAGTGTAGTCCCTTATTATGTTAGTGTAGCCCCCCTTATTATTATTTTTGTACCCCTGTAACCCAAATATTGTTATTATTGTGCCCTTAAATTATTATTGTTAGGTCGGCTAGGATTACATTGTGGCCCCATGGACTCGTATATATAGAAGGAGGTTTTGGTCATTTGTATCATCCAAGAATTGTTCATTTATGTAATGTATTGGAGGTTGTCCCCTCGAAGTGGCTTATTTCTAAGGCATTGATATCTCTTTTCTTCTATTTATGGAGATGGTTTCACAACATATTGTACACATTCTGCGCATGTACAATTCAAAGCATCCACGTACATGGGAAGAGAGCCTCCCCTATCTACAACATAGTTATAACTGGGCTCTCCACAGCTCAATGGGCCACATCCCCTTTCAGGTGTGCTTGTGATTCTAGCCACTATGTCCCATTGACGTAGCCATGCCATTTGCGACTACTCCAGCTGATTTGGGGTTAATGACCTTCAATTGAGATCGGGGATGGTAGTAAAAACTGAAAAACAAAAACATCCTCTGGTGATTATCGAGGATAAAAGTGAGGAGGAAAATCCTAATCATTCGAAAGGATATGTCATTGTTCAGCCTATCCCCACACCTTCAGAGGTTTTTCGTTCTTCTTCAAACTGGCCTCCCTACCCAGAGAGGCTAGTTATGGAGAAGAATGAACTCACTCCCGAGTCTAGTCTAGCTTGTGATATTAGAAATATTTTTATAAAGGTCCCTTTGCTTAAGGCTATCAAAGAGATCCCCATCTGTACAAAAATCAGTAGGGAAATATTTCTTAAGAAGCGAATATGGAAAAGAGTAGAACCTCAAACCATCCAATTTGTTGGAAGGGCAGCCGAGTTGATGACAAGATCTGTACAAATGGAGAAATATAGTGAACCTAGAAACTCGGTTGTTTCTGTTCAGATAGGTGATGTCCTTGTCTCCAATGTGTTAATAGACCTACGAGAATCCATTAATGTTAAGACTAAGAAAATAATGGACCAAGTGGTGTTGGTTCATATTCATCCTACCCCTACTATGCTCAAACTTGCAGACAGATTCAAAATCAAGCCAAAAGGTGTATTGGACGATGTGGTTGTTTCAATTGATTATTGGGAATACCCCGCAGATTTTATTTTGCTTCAGCGAAAAATCTTATTGGAGGGACATCCCTTTATTTTGGGATGACCATGGCTTGCCACAACTGATGCTTTTATTGGGTGTTTCTCTGGTGATATGTACATTTCTCATGGAGATTCTAGGAAGTAAGTAACCTTATATCCACCTTCTAGATCTATATAGGAGATTTGAGATACCTTATGGCTAGAATATAGTAGGGATGATGAGACTCAATATATTTCTTTGATATATCATCACATCGAGTCAACTCAGGAGGGTGAGATACGATACCTCTTAAACAATCTTGATACAATGCCAAATTTTGACTCACTTTGTCAAATATTTAGCCTAGATTTTCAAGAAAGTTACAATTATCAACCTTCTTCATAGGAGACTCTAGAAAAACCTCCCTGTACTCTTGAACCCGAAACCACTCTTGTTGAGATTAGTCTAGGAAAATCCTTACACATCAACTCAGACTTGGATTCATCCCAACAAGAGAAACTTGTGAGTTTGTTGCAAGACCATCTTAAAGCCTTTGCATGGAGTTATGAGGACATGAAAGGAATCCATCCTGAAACGTGTACTTACCATATTTATATTCATGAGGGAGGATGACCTTTTTGACAACCCCAAAGGTGGATGAACCTCGTGCTAAGAGAAGTTATGAAAGAGGAATTACAAAAAATCTTAGAGGTTTATTTCATTTATCCTATATCTGACAGCCAATGGGCCTATCCATTAGTGATAGTTCCAAAAAAATATGGGATATAGTGTATTGTCATTTATTATAAAGAATTGAATAAATCCACTCTCAAGTATTACTTTCCCCTTCCTTTTATTGATCATGTGCTAGATACCCTTGCTGATAAAAAGTAATTTTCATTTTTATATGGCTTTAGTGGTTACAACCAAATACAAATCGTACATGATGATCAAGACAAGAATACGTTCACATTTCCATGGGGGACATTCGCCTACCGAGTGCTTCCCATTGGCTTGTGTAATGTCCCAAATACCTTCCAAAGGGAATTTTTGGCTATTTTTGCTAACCTCGAGTGTTTGGAAATTTAGATGGATGAATTTTCAGTATTTGGTGATTCATTACAAGGAGCCCTCAAAAAATTTAGAAAAAGTGATTTTTCATAGCTAAGAATATCACCTTACTTTCAGTGATAAAAAATGTAGATTAATGTGCAAAGTAAGAGTAGTTATTGGTCATCTTATCTCTGACAAAGGTATCTAGGTAAGCCCAGCTAAATTAGAGGTTATTGTACGTATTCCTCCACCCAAAACAAAAAGGGATGTGAGAATATTCCTGGGACATGCGGGCTATTACCGACACTTAATTGAGAATTTTTCTAGGATAGATACCCCACATTTTTTATTGATAGCTAAGGATAGTGAGTTCTCTTGGATAACGACTTGCCAACAAGCTTTTGAGGCACGAAAGGAAAAAGTAGTGCGGGCACCAGCTTTTCAAGGACGTGACTGGTCCCTTCCATTTCATATTTCCTCTTATGCCTCAAATACTGCTATTGGCACAAATTTAGGAAAAGAAGAGAACCAGAAATCTTGTGCTATTTACTTCATTAGTAAAAACTTGTCACCTTCTGAATTAAATTACATAGTAACTGAAAAAGAGTTTTTAGCAATGATTTTTCCTATTAATAAATTCAGACACTATATTACATGATATGAAGTATTTCTACATACAGATCATTCTGCAATAAAATATTTAAAGAATAAACCATTTACTAGCAGAAGAGTGACTAGGTGGTTACTTTTATTGTAGGAATTTAATGTTACTATTATTGATAGACCAGTAAAATCTAATGTTGTGGATGATTACCTTTCTAGATTAAATAATCCTAGTGAATTAATTCCTGTAAATTATGATTTCCTTGAAGAACATATTTTTGTTGTGTCAAAAAGTTCCCCATGGTTTGCTAACATAACCAATTATTTAGTCATAGGAAAAACACTACCTCACTTATATTCTCGTGAAAAGAAGAATATCATCCAAAAAAGTGCTTCATACTCCTGGATCCAAGGAGACCTCTTTTACACTGGGCCATATCTTATCATTCGTAGATTTGTAAGAGAGGAATAAGTGTTTGATGTTTTTAAATATGCTCATGATCAAACTTGTCGGGGCCACTTTTCTGAAAAAAGAACTGTGTATAAGATCTTACGAGATGGATATTTTTTTCCTTCCTTATTTAAGGATGCTAAACAATATGTCAAGCGATGTGATAACTATCAGCGAATGGGCCAACCTATCCAAGCCAATGATATGTCGTTGTGTCCTCGGGTTATGATTGAACCTTTTTAAAAATGGGCCATTAATTTCATGGGACTAATAGATTCAACATATTTAAACAAAAATCATATCTTGGTTTGTACAAATTTTGTGACAAAATGGGTAGAGGCTAAAAATATTTCTTTCGCTACTGAAAAATTTGTTGAATTCTTATTTACTAAAATTTTTACTAGATTTGGTGTTCCTAGAGAGATTGTGACTGAGAATGGACCACAATTTGTTTCTAATATGGTTCAAGGTGTTATGGATCAATATAAAATTCGACACAAGAAATCAACACCGTATCACCTGCAAGCAAACAGCTAGGTGGAATCTACTAATAAGGTGATCGAATCAATCCTCACCAAAACAATTAATCTACATAGGAAGGATTGGGCTAGTAGGTTACATAAAGTGTTATGGACTTATCGAACCACCTGGAGGAATAGTATGAGTTATACATCTCATGAGAAGGTGTACGGGAAGAAAATCTTGTTGCCAATTGAATTCAAGATAAAAACCTTCCAAACTGCAGTCCAAGTGGGACTAGATCTCTCAGACGCACAATAACATCGCCTATTGCAGCTAAATGAGTTGGATGAATTCAGAAGATATTTTTTTTAACATAATGTGTTAATTCAACAACATCGCAGGAAATTCCATGACAAGTTGATAAAAAAGAAGCAGTTCCAACTAGGTGATTGGGTACTCCTTTATGACTCTAAGTCCAAACATTTTAAAGGAAAATTTCACACACACTGGATGAGACCTTATGAGGCGATTAAATTTTTTTAAAATGGGATGGTAGAAATTAAAACTATTGATCGACGAGAATTAGTATTCCTTGTGAATGGACATAGACTTAAAGATTATTCTTAGCCCCTCACAATGGAAGATTTTATGAAGTAAGTACAACAAAAATCTGAACTAAGGATATGGTGGTGGCCATGGGAGCCCTATTACAAGTCCGATCTCTCCTTTTCCAATAAATAAATAATAATTAAAAAAATCAAAACAAAATGACAAAAAAATTTAAAATATTTTACCTGTGGTTGTGAAAATAAGTTTGTGGACATGATCATAGAAGGATCAACCTAAAAAGAAGCATGCTAGTATATGGATCAATATCTAATAAAACGGGAACGTTGCTTGATTTTCACAAATATAGTTGTCACTTAGAAGAACCAAGTTTTGTGAAAGTTTTGGTGCAGTAGAATGATTAGTGGAACCAAGCACTTAACCAAGTTTGGGACGACTGACATGGCATAAATTGTGCAAGTAACACTCAATTCTTGCTGCAGTTATTTTTGGTTCAATATTATCTGACATAAATTTGAGTTGAAATTCTTCCCTTCTTCTTATTCCATTTTTTTGTAATTTTCCTCTAATAAATCTTATTTTTTTTCCTATTAAGATTGTCCCTCTCTTTCTTCAAGAATAAATTTTCCCATCCTGTTTTGTTTTTTCCCCCCTTTTTTCCTTGTAAATTTTTTCGTATCCCTTTTCTTTTCCCCCCCTGTGGATTGATCTCACTCTTGAATTTCCCTCATGATTTCCTTCCCTTTCTAAAAATTTTACCCATGTCTCGCTTCTTCCTTTCCTCATGAACTTGATTGCAGAATCTGATGAGCATAATGACACCAGGAACTAGAGAATAAAGCTCCTATGAAATTTTGAAAATATTTTAGATACAACCTATATATTATATAATAATTTTTGTGAGAAACCTTTTTACAAGAAATCGAAACACTCTCGAGTGTAGGAACATGTATTTCCTTACAAGAATCACATTGTTTCTTAGTGTAGGAATGTGTATTTTAGAGTAGGAACCGGAATTCCTTGGTACAAGATGAATATGTGCTACAATGCTGGGATATATGCCCAGTACCAGAATACATGCTTATTGTAGAAAGGATGGTCCAAGGAGAAGAGATCTGTTTGGTACAATAACCCTGTCATGAGCATGAAATAATGCACCACTTTCAATTAAGGAATGAAATAATTTTTAGAAACTATGTATTCGATTATACTTTTATTTTTAGCTTTGCTTAACAGGAATGGTATTTTTTAAAGTGAAGAGACATTATAGACTTAAACCTTATCTTAAATTAATTATTATGTACACCCTATTTGAAGTCATGATGTGATCAGGATATGTGTGAAATATTTTCGTATCAAGTACTAGTCTCTGTTAGGACCCTATAATATACCTTTTTGCTCATACATTTTGCTATCATTCCATCCTTTTCCAGTCCATATTTAAAGCCTATATTATCACTTTAATCTATTCTTCCAAAGTTATATAACGTTTCTTCTCTTTACTATATGTTTAACTTGTTTTACATGTAATTTTACATTACTTTTATACTTAGCCATTAATCGGAAATATATAGTTTCTAAAATAGTTCAAAGACTGCAGTTAATTCATCATTTCTGTCTGAAGACTGCGTTGCTGAAACAGCCAAAACAGTAAGCAAATCCCGTTGCTGAAACAGTCCCTGATTTGAGATGCTAAAACAATATTTCAGGTACGACAACAACAAGAAAAGATAATTAAGGGAGCTGTTACACTGGCCGCAACAACTGCACCTCGAAGCCAACACTATCATAACCATTGTAACAACATTTTTTCTATGTAAGAACAGACTATCCTATTCCAGCATAGAAGATCAAACCAGGTTAAGAATATGATTTGTATGATGTAATCAAATGTGTAATAGATGTCTCCTCTTTAAATAGAGGAGACATCAGCATTAGAGAGGGATTACGGAAGGTTTAGCTGAAAGGGAATTATAGAGAAGGAACGTGGATCGTTTTGTAATATGTTACATTTGACAGATGAATAAAATATTATTCTGAACATTTCTTCTTAATTCCTTTTTCTAGGGAATCTTGTGAGAAGGAAAGGGCCCACCTTCCTCACAAGATTCACCCATTAATTTATGTAGTGTGTTAATCATTATTTTCATTCACGCCTTGTTAAAACTCTATTTTTCTAAAATTATTTATGCATTATTGGAACTCTGTTATCTATTGCTAAAACTCTATTTCCATTGATTGTTGCATTTTTTTCATATAATTCATTCCTAGGTAATCATTGATTATTTCAATTGGTAATCTTGTTTACAGAATGAGTTTGTGAAAGCGTGGTAGTCAAAAATAGGTGCTGAAGATTCCTACTTGGGGAATAGGGTCGTGTTCTCTGTTATAGCATAATTGGTATTTTCTTCTACAGATTGGTTTCTTTTCCTAGATTGTTGTTTTCCTAATGTAATCCAGAATTCTTCTCATAATTATCTGCAATAGAAATATTGCTTTTGCTATAATTCAAAGTAGAACTTCAGTTTTTTTGAAGCAAGGTGTGATTAGTGTAATTTTTACTACAACTTTTCATTGCTTTCAAGACTGAGCATATACAGTGTTTGATTGTATTTGAAATAAACAAACTTCCCTGGGTTGATAATTCATGTAGCACTTGATTTTTTGAATTAATAAGCAATTAAAGTGACCAAAATTTTGGTGCTGTTGTCGGGGAAGGAAATTATAAGTTTCAAAAGCATTGATGTTTTTCTTTCAGATGTGCAGATTGCATGAGAGGATGCAGAGCCCCCAAGAAAACTAACCCTACAGGTGGCAGGGGTAGAGCAAGGGGAGGAAGAAAGACCTTTATTTACGAGATCATATTAAAATCTGAATCTTCTCAGAGGCTAAGCACTCTAAAGCCAAAGCCTCAACATTCCCTTCGACCAAACTGCGAAATAGAGGAAGAAATTGTGAGCCCTGAAATAGTTGAGGAGCCAACATAAAACATTGATAATTGAGCAAGTGCAGTAGGAGAACAAGCAATGGAGGGGAACAATGAAGAATTCTTCGGCAGAGGACAAGTAGATCCTGAAGGAGAGGGAAGAGATGAGAATTATCTCTCTACCTTGGGGTTTCCTATTGGTGATCTTCCCAGAGGAGCAACTCCCATGAAGAATATCCCACTTTCAGCCTTACCTAGCTTTCATGGTTTATCTTATGAAGATCCTGATGAATTTATTTTCGAGTTTGATATATTATGCAGAAATTACGATTACATTAGCAATGCCCAAAAATTGAAGCTATTTCCAGCAACATTAAAAGGAAATGCATTAAGGTGGTTCATGAGTCTTGGAGGCCATGTAATCACAACATGGGATTAGATGAAACAAAAATTTCTGCTCAAATATCAAGACTACTGCCAGACGAGAGAAAAAAGAGAGGAACTATTTAAGATGGTATAGAAGGAGGACGAAAATTTGGAGGACTTTGTTGAAAGACTACAATATAACTTGCAGATATCCAATCATCCCGATGTAAGTAAGGATATTCTTAAAAGAATATTATTGAAAGGAGTGAGGGATGACTATCTAGATATGCTAAATATGCTTGGTAAAGGGGACATATCTAAAGAATCATACGATGAAATTGTTAACCTCTGTAAAATATGTTCAAGAGGAGCTGCAAGGAATAGATCAAACAACAGGGATACCACATATTCAAGAGTTCAAAAGTCAGCCAGTGGAGGAGCAACAAGAGCTGAAATAGGTAATCTACTTGAGGAACTTAAAACTGAAATGTTAATTTATTTTGCTTCACATATTGACACCTTGCAGGTTAAGAAGAAACAAGCCAAAGCAAAAGCAGATTTGTCTATATTTTGCCCCAAATGCAGAGATAAACACCCACTAAGGGAATGCCCATTGGACAAGGTGTTAGGTCCCTATATTACTAGTATAGTCCCTTATAGTTATTAGTGTAACCCCCATTTTGTTATTATTGTGCCCTTAAATTATTATTGTTAGGTCGGCTAGGATTACATTGTGGCCCACTAGGATTACATTATGGCCACATGGACTCCTATATATAGAAAGGAGGTTTTGTAAATTGTATCATCCAAGAATTGTTCATTTATCTAATGTATTGGAGGTTTCCCCCTCGAAGTGGCTTATTTATAAGGCGTTGATATCTCTTTTCTTCTATTTTTGGAACTGGTTACACAACATTTGGTATCAGAGGCTTTGGATTCTAGGGTTTCGCTGCTCCAAACAGGTCATCGTGGAAGTTTCGCGATAATTTTGTTTCTACAAAGTTTCAGAAGCTGAAATTTTTAGGGTGCGAAACTGAAATCCTGAGGAAGATTTTCTAAAAATTTCAGAGCTTGGTTCGTAATATTTTCAGAGATATGATCTGTGGAAGTTAGGTTTTTTTTTAGGCTCCTAAAAAGGTCATCGTGGAATTTGCGCTATAAATTTTTTTCTACGAAGGTTCAGAATCTGAAATTTTTAGGGTGCGAAGCTGAAATCCTAAGGAAACGCGTCAAAAAATTTCAGAGCTTGTTTCAAAATATTTATGGAGATATGATCTGTAGAAGGTAGTGCTTTTTCAGGCTCCCGAATTTCATCACAAAGAGGTGATCGTGGGAAAATTTAAATAACTCTCTCTTTGAGCATCAGATTAGAGTTTCGTAAAAATTGGTCACAATTAAACGGATTGTAGTTTCTTGGCTATCAATTTCAGAGGTGAAGGACGAAACAGTGACATGTGGCAAGTCGTACAAGTTCGCTCTACTGAGCCCGTCCATAATTAGGTCATTGTGGGAGATTGGACATAACTTTGTCTTGGAGAATCCAAATTAGGTCATAACTATGGCATTCAAAAGAGAATTCAGAGGGCTACTTCAGTGCTTAATTTAAAATATTGAAGAGCTGCAATCACAGAGATAATCCATTTCAATATCGAGCTCCTTAAAAGCAAGAAAAAGGTGTGTTTTTTTTTTCCTAATTGCATAAGTCTTGTTTCAAGAATCAATTTGAATTGATTCCAAGGGCATATTGTAGAACAGATATAAGTATTGGGTTCTAAAATATGCCTCGTAAAAATAATTCAACACCCATTAAGCCTTCAGAAGGCTCTACTATGACTCATGAAGATGAAAAATTGCAACATGATCTATCAAAATTACAAGAGCAAGTGCAACAAATTTCACTCTCGCAAATAGCAACAAAAAATGAAATAGAAGTTTTGAAGAAAGGCGTGGAAGCTATGATGGAAGGCATGGAAGTTGGCATGGAAGCTAAGATGGATGGCATGGAAGCAAAGATGGATGGCATGAAACACAGCAGGGAAAACATGAAGAATGATCTAAAAGCAGACATAGAAGGTTTGACAAAGTTGATACAAGAAATGTTTCCTAATGGTGAAAAGATAGTAGAAGAACCTCATTATGAGAACGAAATAAATGTTAATCGTGATTTCATAAACTCTAATGTTGGTGGGAAGAACCACCATATTCCAAAAATGGATATGAGGAAGTTTGATGGAAAGGATCTTGTAACATGGATACTACAGATGGAGCAATATTTTGATCTCCATAGTGTGCAAAACACACAAAAGGTACGCATTGCAACTTTACATTTAGAACAAAATACATTTGTATGGTATCGATGGCTTTGCTCCCGTAAAAAAATTGTCACTTGGTCAATTTTTACGGAGGAAATGATAGCACATTATGAGGATACAAAGAGCAACACCTTTAGCCAATTGATAAATCTCAAACAAAAGGGTTTAGTGGGGCAGCACATTGAGGACTTCCAAAAATTGAATATAAGGGTAACCGATATTCCAGAGGAACACAGGATTGATCTCTTCATAGGCACTTTAAAGGATAACATTCAACATGAAGTTCGCGTTCTGGAACCTGATTCATTGGAGAAGGCATTCATGTTGGCAAGAAAAGTTGAATGTAAAATTATGGCAACAAGGAAGCCTACCACTCAATTCTATAAAGAAGGAAGTGTGGCTACGCCTAGATTTCCACAACTTACAAGGTTGACACCACAACAATTGGAAGAAAAAAGAGCAAAAGGGCTTTGCTACAGTTGTGATAGAAAATACACTAAAGGTCATAAGTGTGCTGAGAAGAAATTATTTTACATAGATTGTGAAGAGGAAGAAGAAATGAACAAGAAGAGGATATACACCAGGAACCAGCCCTAGAAGAGGAAGAAATGAATCCGACCATATCATGTAATGCATTGGCAGGAATTACCACTCCTCAAACTCTCAAGATAGAAAGACATATCAAGAAGAAAAAGGTAATAGTGTTGATTGATTCAGGTAGCACCCATAATTTTATTCATTGTAAGGTAGCCAAGGAATTGAATTGTTTCCTATACCCAGCACCAGAATGTCAAGTGATGGTTGCAAATGGAGGAACTATAAATTGCTCTGGAAAATGCCACAATATCAAGCTAACCATGGGGGAATATGTATTGACTAGTCCAATGCTTTCCATTCCTATGGGAGGTGCTGATGTTGTACTAGGAGTACAATGGTTACAATCTTTGGGGACGTTAGCTTTTAATTTTTAAGAACTTTTCTTGAAATTTTTTTCAGAAGGAAAGGAAGTTGAATTACGAGGTATTGCGGGGAAGCTGGGAAAGATAATAAGCTCTAATGTCATGACAAAGCTTCTAAAAAAATAACAACGAGGCGTCATTTCACAATTATGCTCACTAGAATTTCCAACATTAAAATCATCTATTTCTGCAGATCTCCAACAAGTCTTGGACAACCATTCCAAGGTGTTTGAAACTCCCAAAGGACTCCCACCTATTCGTGATCATGATCATGCTATTCATTTGATTCCAGGAAGTGTTCCTCCAAACATCAGGCCTTACAGATATCCTTACTTCCAAAAGAGCGAAATTGAACGTATGATTGCAGAAATGTTAGAGGCGGGTATAATTCAACCTAGTCAAAGTTCTTTCTCTGCTCCTGTAGTATTGGTATACAAGAAGGATGGATCATGGCGAATGTGTCCGGATTATAGGGAGCTCAATAAGCTCACCATTAAAGACAAATTTCCCATTCCTGTGATTGATGAATTATCGGATGAATTACATGGAGCAATTTATTTTACCAAGTTGGATCTTCGTTCAGGATATCATCAAATTAGAATGAAGACTGAAGATATTCCAAAACAACATTTCGAACTCATGAGGGTCATTATGAATTTTTGGTCATGCCTTTTGGCCTTACCAATGCACCTTCTACATTTCAAGGGTTGATGAATTCCATTTTCAAACCTTTCCTTACAAAATTTGTGCTAGTATTTTTTGATGATATACTAATCTACAATAGGTCTTGGAAGGATCATGTTCAACATGTTGACAGGGTGCTCAAACTATTGCAGGAGAAACAATTATATGCAAAAACATCCAAATGTTTCTTTGGAGCAAAAGAGGTGGAATATCTGGGTCATATTGTATCTCACGAGGGTGTTAAGGTAGACCCTAACAAAATTAAAGCCATTAAGGAATGGAAAGTCCCCACAACCATAAAGCAGTTGCGAGGATTTCTCGGGTTAACAGGGTATTATCGCAAGTTTGTTAAGAATTATGGGAGAATAGCAGCAACTCTAACAACATTATTGAAGAAAGATGCATTTTCATGGACTCCTGAAGCAACTAAGGCCTTTGAACATCTTAAAGAGGCAATGTGCCTAGCACCGGTCTTAGCTACACCAGACTTCACAAAAACCTTTATCGTGGAATGTGATGCCTCAGGAAATGGAATTGGTGTTGTTTTAATGCAGGAAGGAAGACCCATTGCTTTTGAAAGTCGTCCAATCAAAGGAAAGTATTTACAGAAACCTATTTATGAGAAGGAAATGTTAGCAATACCGCATGCACTAAATAAATGGAGAACTTACCTAATGGGAAGACACTTCAAGGTAAAAACTGATCATGATAGTCTTAAACACTTTTTGGAACAAAGACTATCTTCCGAAGAGCAGCAAAAATGGGTCACAAAGATGTTGGGTTATGACTTTGAAATAATCTACAAAAAAGGAAAGCTTAATGTTGTTGAAGATGCACTCTCAAGAAAGAATGAAGAGGTGGAAGCATTGCTTTGTGCCATTTCTATTATCCAACCAGATTGGATAACCGAAGCAAGAGATGAATGGAAGAAGGACAAAGATGAATGGACACTCATTCAAAAGTTGCAGCAAGATCCTAGTACATCTGATACATTTAGTTGGAAAAATGATTCCTTATGGTACAAAGATCGCCTATATCTTTGTAAGAATTCCCAACTAAAACAAAAGATTCTTCTGGAATTGCACACTTCTCCTTTAGGAGGACACTCAGGATTTTTAAAAACTTACCCCAGGGTGAAGAAAGAATTTTTTTGGGATGGCCTTAAATCTGATATTCGAAAGTTTGTGGCGGAATGTTTGGTTTGCCAGCAGAATAAAGTGGAAACAATTAAGACCCCAGGACTTCTACAACCTTTATCCATTCCAAGTCAACGTTGGGAGGAGATTTCAATGGATTTTATCACAGGTCTACCTAAGTCCGAAGGAAAGAGTGTCATCATGGTGGTAGTTGATAGACTTACCAAGTATGCACACTTTTGTGCATTATCTCATCCATTTAAAGCAATTACAATTGCTACTACATTTATGGACAGAATTCAAAAGCTACATGGAAGCCCAAGGGTTATTGTGAGTGACAGAGATCCCATTTTTACTGGAAATTTTTGGACGGAGTTATTTTCTTGTTTGGGTACTCAATTAGTTCATAGCTCATCTTATCATCCTCAATCTGATGGTCAAAATGAGATAGTAAATAAATTTTTAGAAGGATATCTTTGTTGTTTTGTATCTAATAAACAAACACAATGGGTCAAGTGGTTACCTCTCGATGAATGGTGGTATAACACTTCCTTCCATACTGCAGCAAAAATGACCCCATTTATGGGACTTTATGGATATCATCCACCATCCATCAGATCATCTTTGAGGGAAAATTCGAAGGTTAAAGTAGTGGAAGATCACATCGAGCATCAGCAAGAAGTTCTCCAACTCTTAAAGGATAACCTGAATTTGGCACAAAATCGAATGAAACAACAGGCAGATCAACATCACAGCGAGAGAAGTTTTGATGTAGGAGATTGGGTATTTTTACGGCTACAACCATATAAACAAATTTCCCTCAAGCAAGCTAAGAAGGATAATAAATTATCACCAAAGTACTATGGTCCTTACAAGGTGTTGCAAAAGATTATTACTATGGCATACAAATTGGAGCTTCCTGCTTCTTCGCGAGTGCATCCAGTTTTCCATGTTTCATGCTTAAAGAAGATTATAGGTGAAAATCTTCCAGTTCAAACAATATATCCAGAACTTGATGAGGAAGGAAAAATCATATTGGAACCTGAATTGGTCACGGAAACAAGGACTCGACAGCTACGGAATCGATCAATTTCAGAGTATCTCATCAAGTGGAAGAACTTACCCACTGAAGATTCTACATGGGAGGATGAAAAGTTTATACAGAAGCACCCAGAGCTACTCAAGTGTTGAGGACAACACTCTTTTGAAGGAGAGGGGCATGTTAGGTCCCTATATTACTAGCATAGTCCCTTATTGTTATTAGTGTAACCCCCATTTTGTTATTATTGTGCCCTTAAATTAGTATTGTTAGGTCGGCTAGGATTACATTATGGCCACATGGACTCCTATATATAGAAAGGAGGTTTTGTAAATTGTATCATCCAAGAATTGTTCATTTATGTAATGTATTGGAGGTTGCCCCCTCGAAGTGGCTTATTTATAAGGCGTTGATATCTCTTTTCTTCTATTTTTGGAGTTGGTTACACAACACAAGGTGCCAATTTGCATCCTTTGTGAGAAGGATCATGAAACGAAACAATGCCCATATTTAACAGGAATAAAAGTAGCATTACAACCAACCGAAGAAGAAGCTGGAGCAGTCTATCTGTTGACACTGAGAAGGCAATGGCAACCGCGAGGACAAGTTATGAACTCTAATATGCCATTTACATCTTGTAATCGTTGGAACAATTATCCTTATTTTAGTCAATAAAATTACCCTCCCTTTAATCAAATGCAATACCCACCCTTCAATCAAATGAATTACCCACCCATGCAACAAAAAAATCCTCCCTTCGTAGACCCAGCAATGTGGACTCCTTGGCCTCCACAACAACAATCTTAATTTAACCAATGGAACCCAAATTGGAGGGGTCAACAAATCCTGTTTCCAAATCAATTTCGTCAATTTCGGTGACCAATCCCTCTACCATCAGGTGCTCCACCAAATAATCAAATGATGAGATCACATCTACCTATACAACCAAACCCTAACCACAATAATAAAGCTGTGTAGGTTATTGATATTCAGAACCAACCTATACTTCCTATTTTCCCTATACAATGCAATGATATTCATTTAAGATCTGGGAAAATAGTTGAACCCATTATTGATGATGTTACCTCTTCTAATTCTGAGAAAGAAGAGACAGAAAAACATGACTCACGTGAAGAGGTACAACCACCCTCTAATAAGGGTACTTGAATAGCAAAACCACCATTCCCTGAGCGTTTAGCTTTAACTAAAACACCTAAGCCACCTGCTTTCAATATTCTAGGGGAATTACAAAATCTTTATGTTAAAATTAAACTCTTACAAGCACTAAGAGATGTACCAATTTATGCCAGAACTATGAGAGATATTTGTGTTAAGAAACCTATTAGGAAACCTAAAGATCCCCTTACTGTTCATGTTATGTGTGATCTATCTGCATTAATGTTTGGTAAAGCTCCTCCAGTTAAATATGGTGATCTCGGCCATCCTACTATCATAGTGAAAATTGGAAAACCAATAATTCCTTGAGTTCTGGTAGATTTGGGTGCTGCTATAAATATTATGACTCTTGAAACTTCACAACTGTTACAGCTGAAGAACGTAATCAGAGATACACCAACGATTATAGAGTTATCTGACCATTCTACAACCAAAATGGAAGGATTTATTGAAGACCTAATCATCTCAGTTGAATCCTAGAATTACCCAGCTGACTTTGTGGTGTTACAGACTAAAACAAAGTTGGGGGGACATCCTCTAATTTTGGGAAGACCCTAGTTAGCCACAACCAATGCCTTTATCAGCTGTAGATCTGGTTCAATGACAATTTCCAATGGATATGAAACTAAGCAGCTTACTCTCTACCCTCATGCTACACCCATGATTAATAATGATAATTCTGTATGGATGGACTATGATGATCATGCTACTCAACCTATTTTGACTATCGGACAAGCTTTAAGCCTTAAAGATACCACTTAGGATGAGGTAATTAATAATTTTATTTGTGAACCCTCCTTTGTGACTCCAGAAACACATAATTAGCTGGTTGAAATTTTGAAATCAGATACCCAGGAAAAGCTTGAATTTGAAGATCTACCTCAAACATCAACCACCATCTCTTCTAAAATTATACCAGTATAAATTGAACCTGGAAAAATACTGAACATAAACCCCAACTGGAAAGTTGCTGAAACACAGCAATTAATGAAGTTACTTCTTGAAAATAAGGAAGCATTCGCATGAGACTATACATATATGAAGGGAATCTCTCCTGAATTATGTACTCATCGTATCTATATCAAGGAAGGTTGTCGATCAATCTGTCAACCTCAATGATGAATGAACCCTAATTTAAGGGAAATTGTTAAAGAGGAACTTCAAAATTTTCTTAATGCAGGGTTTATATATCCTATATCTGACAGTGAATGGGTTTCCCCGTTGGTAATAGTTCCTAAGAAAAATAGGAAATGGAGAGTGTGTGTAGATTATAGAGCCTTAAATAAAGCCACTCAAAAATATTACTTTCCTTTACCATTCATTGATCAGGTGTTAGATAGCTTGTCAGGGAAGAAATTCTTCTCCTTTTTAGATGGGTTTAGTGGGTATAATCAAATCAAAATTACACCCCAAGACCAAGATAAGACCACCTTTACTAGTCCTTGGGGAACTTTTTCTTATAGAGTTCTCCCATTTGGACTATGTAATGCACCAACAACCTTTCAAAGAGCAGTTATAGGAATATTTTCTGATATGCTTAATGACTCTATGGAAACATTTATGGATGGATTTACCCCTTATGATGTGTCTTTTAAGGATGCATTACAGAATCTTGAGAAATTACTTAAACGATGTGTACAAGCTCACCTCTCCTTAAGTACCGAAAAATGTCATATGATGATGAGTGAAGGAGTAGTACCTAGACATTTTATTTCATCTCAAGGAATTCAAGTAGATCCATCCAAAATACAAGTCATTCATAACCTTCCTATTCCTAGAACATGAACAGATGTGAGAAGTTTCTTGGGACATGCAGGATATTACAAGAGATTTATTAAATTTTTTTACAAAATAGCTTCTCCTTTGTTTGTGTTACTTATGAAAAATGTTGAATTCAAGTGGACTAATCTTTGCCAGGAAGCATTTTTTGAACTCAAGCATCAGTTATCTATAGCTCATATTTTAACGGGACCTGATTGGGCACTTCCCTTTCATATATCCTCTGATGCTTCGGATACTGCAATTGGAGTTGTCTTGGGACAAGAGAAAAACCATATTCCTTATGTTATCTGCTTCATTAGTAAGAATATGACTCTTGCTAAGCTTGATTACATAGTTATCAAAAAGGAATTTTTAGTAGTCATTTATGATATTATTAAATTTCGACATTACATTAATGGTTTGTCTAATTTTGTCCATACTGACCACTCAGCTATTAAGTATTTAATGAAAAAATCTGTCACAAATGCTCGAGTCACCAGATGGTTACTGTTATTACAATAATTTGATATTACAATTGTAGATTGACCAGCAAAAGAAAATGTAGTTGCTGATTTCCTTTCTAAGTTAAAAGCTGATGATAATACTCCAGTAGATGATTCCTTTCCCAATGAATATTTATTTTCAGTATCTGCTCACTCACCGTGGTATGCAGACATTTCCAATTATCTAGTTGCAGGGAAGTTACTATCACACCTATCCCATCAAAAGAAAAGAAAAATCATTCAACAAAGTGCTCGGTATAGCTAGATAAGTGGGTGTCTTTTCTACACAGGACTTGATCATGAAATCTGAAGATGCATTAGAGAAGATGAGCTTTATGTTGTACTAAAATCTTGTCATGATGACCCTTGTGGAGGGAATTTTGCTGATAAGAGAATAACACATAATTTTTTTAGGATGGGCTATTATTGGCCCTCACTCTTTAAAGATGCAAAGAAATACGTCCGGGCCTGTGATAGCTGTCATAGAATGGGTCAACCTAATCATAGAGATGAAATGCCATTAAACCCCCAGGTAATACTTGAACCATTTGAAAGATGGACCTTAGACTTTGTAGGACCCATTAATCCTCCATCCAACCAAAGAGTTTATATATTGGTCTACATAGATTATATGACTAAATGGGTGGAGGCTAAAGCACTCCTTAGAGCTAATGAAGAAACTGTCGTAGCTTTCGTATTCGAAGAGATCTTTGTTAGATTTGGAGTGCCTAGAGAGCTAGTTACAGATGGAGGACCTCCTTTCACTTCTCATGGTTTTAAAGCCAGCCTTCAAAATATCATATTCATCATAGAATGACTACACCATACCACCCCCAAGCCAATGGACAAGTGGAAAGTATAAACAAAGTAATAGAAGCCATTCTAGCAAAAACAGTGAAGGACAATCGGAAGGATTGGTCTCAAAGGCTCCCTGAAGCGCTATGGGCTTACAGAAATACCTGGAGAAATAATACAGGATTTTCCCCCTATGAATTGGTTTATGTTAAAAGTGTTGTTTTTCCTGTGGAATTTGAAATTAAAACCTTAAGGACTGATTTAGTTGTTAACCTTGATTTGACTGATGCACAAACATCCAGGTTGCAGCAGCTTCATGAATTGGATGAAAAAATATTAGATGCTATTCATTAGACAACTATCATCCAACAACAGAGAACAAAATGGCATGATAAAATCATCAAGCATAAGAAATTCCAAAAAGGTAATTGGGCTTTATTGTATGACTCTCGGTTTGAAAAATTTCAAGGGAAACTATGTACAAGATGGCTAGGACCTTATGAAATAGATATTGTTTCTCCCAATGGAACAGTAAGGCTCTTAACAATTGATGACTCTAAAACACCGTTATTAGTAAATGGTCATCGGCTCCGTCTGTACCAGCGCCCCATTTCCAAAGAATATTTTAAGCCCACTTGCATGGCAGACTCACATTATCTCTTTTTAGGGGAGCCTCCTGCCCCTCATTGCATTTAATTTTTCTGAATTGTATTTTTAGCATTAGAATTAGATTTCTTAACTAATAATCCTTGTAAAGGGTTGGCATGTTACAATTGGTTATTTTGTAGATTCTCGATTTAGGAAAGGCTTGCCAAGAAAGGACAATCTCACTACAAGAAGATTCAAGCTTCATTTTTTGAAGCATTGCTCCTCTTACTTCAACCCATTCATAGTTCATTCCCCATCTTCCATTTTTCTTTCAAAATTTCCATCATCCCCCCCCCCTCATTTCTTTTCCCCTTTTCATGTCATTTTCCCCATCTTTCCCATTGCTGAAACAACACTCTTCAGCAACATTTTCCCTATTTTTCCCATTTCTGAAATAACACTCTTCAGCAACATTTCCCCATATTTCCCATTACTGAAACACCACTCTTCAGCAACAATACCCATTTTTCCCATTGCTGAAACACAATTTTTTCAAAGACATGACCATGCAGCATTTCCCGTCATGAAATCATCTTCTTCAGTTCTTTCATTATCAATTCTCTTATTTTCTCATGCTAATTCTGTCCTTTCGATGCCTTCTCCTATGATTGAACAAACCTCTAATATAATCTCCCTCATGTTTCAAAAAGCTTCCAAAATTTCTTCCATGACTATTACCGATCTATTATGAGCAAGCACTATATTTTTTGAAGTACGAATTAAAGGTAAACATGAGGTATGTAAATTTTATATGTAAGTACAATTAAACTATGGTTAAATGAGAATATTTCGTTCATTATTACCACAATCCCCATACATTCAAAGTCATTATTTCAGTCGTAGTTGGGGGGAATATCGAAACCTTATGCCATCATTTCACATCAAACCGATTATCGTCATTTTTCTTACCCATTACCTCGTCTCTTCACCGTCATTCCATGTTCTCATTCACAAAACTTACTCTGTTTGAGTGCGGTAAATTGGCTCTTTGACTGTGCATTTTAACAAAGTTGATTAGCTATGGGAGGACCAGCTATTCGACACAAACCCACCACGATAGCCCTGCTCGAATTATACCCAGAGGCATATCAGATTTTTCACCAGGCAGGCTGGGTAGGTTATTTTCAGAGGCTTCAGGAATTTGATCCATAACAGGTTCTTGAATTTGCACGAAATCTTAAGGAAGATCATTGTATTGTTCAAGGAGTTCGGATTCTAGTCTCAGAGGGTGACATAGCACAGGTTTCGGGCCTTCCTGTCACTGGCATTCGATGGTTTAGCCGAAAACATATCATTCTTAATGCACAACAGGATTTTCTCCTACCAGGAGAACAAGTTGAGCCTAAAGGCCAGGGTGTCTGACTCAACTCGTTGCCACCTCCTTGGCTGAAAGTTGTAGAATTTTTCAAACACCACCTCACCTGTGAAGGTCGATATCAGGTAGTTTACCAGTATGATTTTTTCCTATTAAATCATTTACGACATGGTAGACTGGTGAATATTCCTTATTATTTACTTGGATGTCTTAGAAATATGTCGCATTATTGTAGAAAAGTAAAATTCCCCCTCCTTTCCCTCACCCATCACCGTCTTGTCCAGTTACTTATCCAAAAGGGTTTTTCTCAACAAAACCCTCCCCTAAATAACCCATCCATAAACGCTCAACAAGTTGCTGAAAATCCTCAGGAAATTCCTGAACATCATAAAAATCCTCATGAATAGCAACCATAAAACACCCCTGACCCCCTAGAAATTCCACCCGCAGAACCAACTGATCCAATTAACCCTCCTACCATACCAAGTCCATCCCACAATTTAGCAGAATCATCTGATCCTACTGTTCATATCCCTAGTGATGATTCTCAAGAAGATAACCCCCCCTACTCTACTCGCAAAAGGAAAAGGAAAACCATGACCGCCTTTCTACCAAAAAGATGAACGAGGGCCTCAACCAAAACAGCCATCACTCCTGATAGCCCTCCCCCTCAAGAAAAATCCACTCATAAAAGAAAAAAGCAAACTACTACTTTCCCTGCCTTTTTACCTAGAAGACGAATGAGGGTGTCAACCGAAGCAGCCACCATTGCCACTACCCTGGACTCTCAACCCATTCTTCTAAAAGCCCATACACCACCACAACCCCAAATCCTAGAATCTTTACCTGTCTCACCCAGGGTCACTTAAACATAAGAACCAGATGCCCAGGATATTGCGACATTATTTTCTTCAGAACAAGTAGCTGTCACACAAGAACCAGCTACTCATTCAGTAGCTGTCACACAAGAACCAGCTATAGCTGTTACACAAGAACCAACTATAGCTGAAACACAAGAACAAGCTGCTTATGTACAAGAAATATATGCCCAGGATGCTGCACATCACGTAGTTGTTACACAAGAACCAGCTACTAAGACTGTGACTGTTACACAAAGCCTAGTCACCCTGGCTTCCCTCTTACAAGAAAATGAGTTTCTAAGATTAGAACTAGAAGCCTACAAGCAAGAATTGGTAGTGGCAAGGGAAGCCTATGACAAGGAGCTTAATTTGTATACCTTAGCTCACGCAACATCCATGGTAGAGAAAAACACAGAAAATGATCAGTATAAAGAATACATGTGCAGCAAATGTAGGAATATCTATCATCAAGCGAGATATAAAGTAGTTCAAATCCCAATGCCGGGAGCATCTACGTCTTCTGCAGTCAAAGAGGAACGCCTTACTGTTACACAAGAACCAGTATGGCCTTCAAAAATTCCAGAAAAAGAAGCTAATTTACAAGTACCCTGGCCTACTGTAACTCTTAAATATGAAGTTCCTATTTTTATTTCTACTCAGACTATACCTCAGTCTACCACTTGCAATGTTGAAAAACAAACTAAACCACAGGATGAGTAGGAAATAATGAACAAGTGGAAGAAAGAGTATGACGTTTCAAAAGACAAAATATTGCAGGAGCATAAATTACTTTGGCAAAACCTCATATATTCAAACTGGGAGACTTTGGAGCAAATACTCCAACAATCTCACGCTCATAAGAAGAAGAATAAAGAGTTAAAAAGCAAATTTCTATTGATTTTTGATTTGGTACAAAAACAATTGGCTTCCAGAAAACCATCTTTAAATTACTCTCTTTTCCTTACAGAACGCCTTGCGTTCTTTCAGATAAAAGCAATCAAATATGGAAGACCACATGAGGTGTTTAAATCCGATCAATTTGTGCGAACTTTTGCAGACGCCTCTACTAGTGACCAGCATTTACTGTTTGAAATATTATTCATAATGAAGCCATTCCCGAAGACAGAAAGCTTAATCTTAATCCTCTTATTGGTGACATCCAGATCCGGGCATTTGCCTCTTTGCTTGCCAACCAGATTATGTGGCAGATTGCTTTTCTAGTGGCCAGGCATAATGAAGATAACCGTCTCCGCTGGATACGGCCAGAACCACAAAACCCTGCCACCTTTGTTGCATAATATTATCAATTTTTGAAGAAACCAGGGATGACTAAACACATGCGGCAACTACAGGCAACAATACTCTAGGACTGTCAACACTTTATTAAGGCCAAAGAAATTGCTGCCTTAAAAGAAAATAAAATGTTTTGGCAACAATCTTCTATGGAAAAGCAGGAGCACAATCCTTTCAGTCCTACTAATCTTGAAACAACAATCTCTAGGGTACCTGACTACATCAAATGTGTCCAATAATGCACTGAAAAGTGGATAGGGTATCACTTTCATTTTCCTATTCTGTGGATCCTAGCAGAGGAATATCATCCTCATTATAGGTTGGCCAAGAAGGATGAAGCAGCAGCCTGGAAAAGACTGCAAAATGTGCAAGGGATCAGAGCTTCAACAGACAGTACCTTCTATAGCTACTGCATAAGTAACTTGCATGCCAAGAGCCAGTACCCGGATTCTGATTCAGATTGAAGTTTCCTGAAGACGTGCAACCTTTTTAGTCGGGGGGGATGTCAGGACCCTGTAATGTACCTTTTTGCTCATACATTTTACTATCATTCCATCCTTTTCCAGTCCATATTTAAAGCCTATATTATCACTTTAATCTATTCTTCCAAAGGTATATAACGTTTCTTCTCTTTACTATATGTTTAAGTTGTTTTACATGTAATTTTACATTACTTTTATACGTAGTCATTATTCGGAAATATATAGTTGCTAAAACAGTGTGAAGACTACAGTTAATTCATCGTTGTTGTCTGAAGACCGCGTTGCTGAAACAGTCAAAACAATACGCAAATCCCGTTACTGAAATAGTCTGTGATTTGCGATGCTGAAACAGTATTTCAGGTATGGCAGCAACAAGAAAAGATAATTAAGGGAGATGTTACACTGGATGCAACAACTGCACCTCGAAGCTAGCACTATCATAACCATTGTAACAACATTTTTGCTATGGAAGAACAGAATATCCTATTCCAACATAGAAGATTAGATAAGGTTAAGAATAGGATTTGTATGATGTAATAAAATGTGTAATAGATGTCTCCTCTTTAAATAGAGGAGACATTAGCATTAGACAGGGATTATGGAAGGTTTAGCTGAAAGGGAATTACAGAGAAGGAACGTGGATCATTTTGTAATATGTTACATTTGACAGATGAATAAAAGATTGTTCTGAGCATTTCTTCTTAATTCCTTTTTCTAGGGAATCTTGTGAGAAGGAAAGGGGACACCTTCCTCATAAGATTCACCCATTAATTTATGTATTGTGTTAATCGTTATTTTCATTCATGCCTTGTTAAAACTCTATTTTGCTAAAATTATTTATGCATTATTGGAACTCTGTTATCTATTTCTGAAACTCTATTTCCATTGATCGTTGCATTGTTTTCATATAATTCATTCCTAGGTAATCGTTGATTATTTCAATTGGTAATCTTGTTTACAGAATGAGTTTGTGAAAGCGTGGTAGTCAACAACAGGTGTTGAAGATTCCTACTTGGGGAATAGGGTCATGTTCTATGTTATAGCATAATTGGTCTTTCCTTCTGCAAATTGGTTTCTTTTCGTAGATTGTTGTTTTCCTAATGTAATCCAGGATTCTTCTGATTATTGTCTTCAATATAAAGATTTGTTTTTTTTTAATTCAAAGTAGAACTTCAGTTTGTTTGAAGAAAGGTGTGATTAGTGTAATTTTTACTACAAATTTTCATTGCTTTTGAGATTGAGCATAGACAGTGTGTGATTGTCTTTGAAATAAACAGACTTCCCTGGGTTGACAATTCATGTAGCACTTGATTGTTTGAATTGATAAGAAATTAAAGTGACCAACAGTCTCCTAACCCCTAATCAATCATTAATGATCGCGCTAATACCATATGATACCTTGCATTTTTTTGAAAAATATCTTTCCTATAACTGTCACACGCATCTATCATTATTACTCCACTCATATTGGGAATATACCCAAATCCCCAACCTTTTCAAGATAAAATATTACCATTTATATTGTCAATATGTATGGAAGGAAGTTGTGTGTGCAGCTAAATTTGGAAATTGATAAACCTTCTAAGAAATGTCTCTGAAGTTTTTGATTTGGAAAACCTGACAATTGAAAGAATCCAATATGTTTCTAAAGAATTATGACACCTGTTCGTATTGAAACCTAGTCCGTAAAAGAGCTAGAAAGCACAATTGAGTACAAGGAAAGTCTACCCCTGTTACAAGAGTTGGGGTTTCTTCCTTTCCTACTCAGATTCATAGGGTATGACTCTGTTGTCACACTTGATTTTTCTTGCACCTTCAATGGGGATACATCTAGAGTCGTGCTCTTGGAATTCAAGTCACAGAAAAATCTATCTCTCAAGCCACAAAATTAGAAGTCACGGGATAAAAGTGGTTCAAGAAGGGGGAAATTGAGAAAGGAGCTTTGCGTTAGTTTTTGTTGGAACATGATCAAAAGATAGACTGTTAAATTGAGCTTCCAAGGAATGCCATGGTGGAAAAATGGAAGCACTTGCTATATATTCTGAAGAAATACATCCCTTGTGAAGGGATGTATTCATTGACTTACTTGTACCATATTCACCTTTTGATTCATTTTGAGTCGGGTATGTTAATTAACTTTAGCCATTTCTTGTTGAAGATCCTTGAGAAAATGTCTAAATTTGTACAAAAGAGTCATTAAAATCAAATAGGGTATAATTTATGTCACTATGGTGTGATTACAATGTTAATTAAGAAATAATTAGAATGAAAGGGTATGATGTGGGATGAATTTTTGAAATCATTTCGAAAGGATGCCATTGTGAAGAAGTTGAAGAAAAGAAATAGGGTTGCTAAGGTGGAGTCTGGCCAGAAGAGGAAGTCATCAACCCCGAAGGTTGGTAAAACTGTAAAGACCATAATAAGGAAACCCTAGTCCAAGAAGCCGATACCCGAGAAATATCAGAAGCCTATGAGTGAGACTTCTGGTCCCTCAATGAGATTGACCAAAAGTTATTTGAAAAAACAATATGCATCTTCAAAGGGAGATTATGCTACATTAGCCACCTTGATAGACCTTGATGATTTCAAGGAATGTTTTCCCTCTACAAACTCTCATGCATAGAACCCTCCTTCTAACTCACTAGTACAAGATAGCCTTTCACTCTTAGTAGATGCCACAACTTTTTCAATGTTAAGTACATGATATGTGGAAGAAGAAGATGAAATTCCTCTCGTAGAAACAACCAAGAAAAGGAGGATATCTGATACATAGGATGCAAGCCCAGTAAAGGAGCCACTAGTAGACAAGACTCAGGACACTATTCCTCAAAGTCTTGAAACACAATGTAAGGAAGCCCTCGATGATGTTGGTATTTTATTTGAATCAGTTTTTGAAGGAATCCAAACATAAGAATAAACTAAGGAGGAAGACCCTGCTTTTTATATGCGCATTCAAATTGAGTAATTAAAACAAAATTTTTTTATGCTTGAAGTGTTAAATTAGAGTTAGAAGAGCAGAAATGCAGAGTTGATGAAAGAAGTGTACGAAAGGAAATGATAGGAGAAAATATGGAAGTTTTGTGCATCCATGCAGCATTCGTCCCACGAAAATGGTGAAAGGTCTTAGGAAAGTTCATAGTGGAAAATCAAGGGTAGTAAGGAAAATAATTAGCATTCAAATTCAAGATTAAGGGGAAGTTTTCCATGTTGATTTTTGTAGAAGGTTAGTAAAGTTGTGTGAGGACACACAACAAGTTGAGGTTGGGGGAATGTTGGTCATCGGAATTTTCCTACTTCTGATCCTAATTTATCCCTAATTACACTATCTAAGTCCTCTATTTTAGAAATGGAACCTAACCCTTACACACATTCTTGTACTCCTTCATGACTTTGATATTATGGGTTATTTGAGCTTAATAATTAATTAAAAAGGTTTAATTAGTTTGTTTTTATTTGTAACAAATGTATTTTATTTCCTAAAGAGACAAAATAGAAGTATTAATTGTTATAAAGGATGATTGGTGTAGGAACATTATTGTACTATCCCCCATTCCTATACTCAAGGGACAACCGACAACATTACCATGAATAACATGACAACTCATTGACCAGTGCACACTCCTTGCTAGATAACTATTTTTGTACTCTAATTAGGCTTGGAGACCTGAGAAGAACACATGAAGAAGTAGATTGGGGTTTTAACCAGCACTCCTGATTCAGCCTCTACTAATAGCCGAGAGCCGAAACCTACATCCTTTTTACTTTCTAGTGCAGCAAAGAGACGAGTATTGTATGTTAAATTTGGTTTCTATGGTATATTCAGGTAGCGATACTCTGGAGAATTTTTTCACTGTGATTTTTTATCGCCCCATTTCTGGGCTGGATCTGGGACCTATTGATGTATGTTTTTAACTATTGAATTTAATATAAGGAGCTATGCTAGTTTATCAATATATGGTTTTTAATATCACGTTAATGACTTACTTGTGCATTTCATTTCCTCAATTTCATAAAGGGAAACAAGCTGGTTGGCTAGGGCCTAGCCAACCCAACTCATTCCCCCTTTGTTTATAAGAGTTTGTTAAATATTCCGTATGTAGATTCAGAGAAGAATATTATTTGACTTATGCACCTAAGTTATAGATTTACATTTTCTTCATGAGCTGTGTGTTTATTGGATCCGAGGTTTAACAATGTGGTTTTTCTTACATCTATTCAACGTTGTTGTAGCATTTAATTCATTTCTTTTTATGAACTGTGTGGATCTCTTTCCATTTCTGGAAACACGTTTCTCTTTTTAATATTCACAGATACATTTTTCTTATGCAAGCGTGATTTATCTCAGCAAGAACATTTTATTCCTTCAATTAAATTTTGATTCCTTTTTGCAAAGTGTATTTCATTTCCAAGAACAATTTTATGCTTCTAGCAAATGCATTTAGTTTATGGATTGGATTGTTGTCTTATTCATATCCCCTAGATGTCATTGAAACTATGTCATAGATAACAGAATATGTACTTGCACCATCTCTCTTGTCTAAACAAGCTGAGATCTATTGCAGAAACTCTTAACATGAAACATCTACCTCAGAAAGATACAAATATTATTCATGCAGTGATAGTAACCCGAGAAATAGGGAATAATCTGTATCTTAGAGTAGATTATTACTTTTTAAATGAAGAAACTATGTTATGGTAAAAAACTATTTTCATTCTTGCGACGTCTTTACTTTTGAGTGAATGAATAGTGAGAGTTTTTTCTGTTTTGAATGGTTCGTTTACGACTCTTTACATTTCTCTGATTTGCTTTCAATTAATTTTCAGTTAGCATCCTTTATGTTTTATGCATGTGATTAGGAACAATGAAAACATTCAGTGTAGGAACGAAATACATTTCTGGTACAAGAACAACACTTTAGTATAGGAATATCATTCTAGTGCAAGAACTATGTTCAAGTACATGAACGTTATTGCGGTGCAAGAACATTGGTCTAGTCCAGGAATGGAAGACTTGTAACCGAGACAAACATTACTATCAATCTAATCATTTTCTCTATCTCTTAATGCATTGATACTTAGTCACACTGATTTGTTGTCTCTTATTTCATTTACCATGATTTTTTTTCTGCTGATTCAAGTATTTCCTTTTATTGATTTCAGTACCAGTATCCCTTTGGTGTTATTCTCTTTCCATTCTTTTGATTCTGCAAGTTTAATTAGAAGGATAAATGTAGAATGAATGACGTTTTACACCATTTTTCTTGGAATTCCCGTGCTATATCTCGAAGCTTACGAAGCCTTGGATTAAAAATTAAGTGTTGAAGGAGTTTGTTTAGTTACAAATACAGCACCCAACATATAGGAGGTAGAGAACGCAGGAAGGATTTGTGAAAGATAGCATCCCATAGGCCACAAGATTTACTTCTTTGTACCTATAGGCATACTCCAGACAAAGAAAGGGTTTCATAGAGAATATCTTGTGTCTTATGAGTGTGTGTGAGCTTATTTTTTCATTCTATATTTTTTTGCATAATTTCCATTCACATGCATGTACCAGTTACACTTAAATCTATAGATCTTAAAGTTTAATAAAACTATAATAGTGTAAAATTTTATGATCTATAATATAATATTATCATATCTCTTGTGATTAATTATCGAGTGGAATATCGACGACAGTTTACAGATCATTTGGTATCATATAAAGTTTCTCTGGGTATTTTATGGATATTGCACAGATCCAAATCCTCGGGGCCAAAAATCGTAAAACCCTAATCATGGTCGATGAGTCTATAAACAAACCGTGTGATCCTATAAAGGTGAGATTTATGTGGTTTGAATAATAAGTCGCAAATATCAATCACAATGTAAGCCTCCTCGTGGTGTAATTTAATAGAAAGTTGTGCATATTTGGAGAAGATGGGGGTTTGAATGCAGAGGAAAAAATCAGAGTGGGGATCATAACATTGGGGAGAAACAGAGAACTAGTCAAAGAAAGGACCCAAAAAATATCAAGCCAGTTAAAGTTTTTTGAACCAATCACAATACCTGTTTAAAATGGAAGAAAAATTTGGCATCATGTCGCACCATGATGATATCGATGCTTTAAATTTGAACCACTATTTGCAGCAACTGAAAGTTTATTTTAGTATCCATCAGATCAAGGAAGGGAAAAATATCTCATTCGCGCGATTGAAATTAGAGGGCCATGAAGTGACTTGGTGGGAGAGCCACACAAAAACCTTTAGGTTGGATGGAGAATGCCCAATGACTAAGTTGGAGGATTTCAAAACCCTCATTAAGTCACAATTATCTCCCATTGGGTATGTGTAGGACCAGTGGATCCAGTGGCATTAATTCAAGAAAAATTCAGACCAAAGCACGCAGGAGGGCACCACGGAATTCAGAAATATGGCTATAATGTTCGGTATCTCTCCAAAGAAGCCATATTTAATCCTCAAGTATTTGGGGGGTTTGCACCACCATATGCACGTGGAGGTGATGTTGTTCAAGGCCAAAGCGATGGGCGCAGTTTTTTTATAGGCTCGATACTTGGAAGACCTAGGCCTAAAGAGAGCACAATCAAGTGGATCGAAATAAAAGGAGCAACATGATGCATATAAGGAGGGGAATAAGAAGCAAAAATGGGGAATAGATAAAAATATGATAGCCACAATGCACCAGTGTAAAGATCCCAACAATCGTTGCGACATTAATGGAAATATATAGGAAAAGTGTTGGAAGTTGCATCCAAAGCTAAAACCAAAGAAAAAGAAGAATAATATCATGGCCACATATTCGAGCAACGAATTTGAAATAATCTTAGATGGGGATGAGAATAATTTATGTATTCAGTGTAGAAGGTGGTGAATCTGAGCAGCCTTTAGTAGCAGGAAGAGAAAGAAATGACCAAACTCTTCCATATAAAGATACATGTCAAGAACACAAATATTGATGCTCTATTTGACTTAAGATCGTAGGTGAATTTCATTTTATAAGAGTTGATTAAGAATTTGGGGATAGAATTTTGTGATCATCCAAACCAATATCCATTGGGATGGGTAAATAAGGATGTAGATCTAAAGGTAACAAAACAATGCAAAACTAGATTTTCAATCAATGTTGATTTTATTGATGAAGTAGATATAGATGTTTTTCCCCATTATGTATGTGGAGTTATGTTTGGGATTCCACACATGTACATGTGTGATGCAGTATTCATGAGGATATCCAACCAGTACTAGTGCATCAAGGATGGAGAATAGTTCATCATAAACGTGCAAAAATGAAAGTAAAAAATATAATTGGTAAGTTCCAACCAAGCGAATAAATTGGCCAGTTCCAACAAGAAGTATGTGTTATTGATTTTAAAAGAAATTAAGCCTATAGAGGAGTCAATAAGAGGCAAGGCATCCATAGAGGGGTGTAGTAAGAAAAATAAACAACAACTACAGGAGTTTCTACAAGAATACAAGGATGTGTTCCAAGAGCATAAAGGACTACCACCTAAGAGGGAAGTGGAACATGAGATACAACTTTTGTCAAACTCCCCCTTTCTGAATCATGGGTTGCATATGAAGATTGTTATAGAAGCAAGTGAGTTGAAAAAAAAGTTTTAGTAGCTTGTGGAACAAGGTGTCATCGAGCAAGTACATCACCATGTGGGCCACCCACCATCATTGTGTCAAACAAGGATGTGACTTGGCTTATGTGTATATAGTATAGGGCGTTGAACAAAATCACTCTCAAGAACAGACACCCCCTTCTAAGGATAGATGGTTTGTTGGATCAGTTGCAACAAGAAAAATACTTCACCAAGCTATATTTGAAGTCTGGATATCACGAGGTTTGAGTCAAATAAGAAGATACATGGAAGACCACCTTCAAAACCATGAAAGGTTTGTATGAGTGATTAGTCATGCCATTTGGACTATGTAATGCACCAAATACATTTATGAGATTATTGATTGATGTAATATGCCATTTAATGGATTCATTTTTTATTTTATATCTGGATGATATATTGGTATATAGTGCTACCTGAGACGAGCATATGTCACATTTGACACAGGTGCTAGAAACATTCAAGAAGCACTAGCTGCTAGAAGATCTCAAGAAGTGTGAGTTTTTGCAGCACCCGTTGGTGTATATGGGGTATGTGATCGGTGGAGGAGAGCAGAAGATTGATCCTTCCAAGATGGATTCCATCATGGAATTCTTGGTTCCTACTAATGTTTCTAAGGTCAGGACTTTCACTAGGGAGTAACATTACATGAAGAAATTGATAGCCCCATTTTCATGAGTAGCAGCATGGCTGCACACCATAACAATAAGTGGTAAGTATTTATAGTTGGGAAAAGGTCTGCAAAGGGATTTCGAAGAGCTAAAGAAAAATATTGTCCAAGCACCAGTTCTAGAATTACCAAAATTTTAGCAACCTTTTGAAGTGGAAACAAATGCGAGTGGGTATGCTATGGGAGTTGTCTTGATGAATGGAGGAAGGTATGTATGCTTGGAATTCTCAGGTATTTCATGGGTAAGCCCTTAGCTACCCTACCTATGACAAGAATCTATATGCCATGGTGAAATATGTGAAGAAGTGGAATTATTTTCTTATGGGAACAAAGAAATTAATCCACATAGATCACTAGCTATTATAGTAATTGCAGGCCCAAATTAAGCTAAAGCATACCAAGTGTTGGATCCACGTGATTTGCAAGATTGGAAAAAAAAAATTGCAGAGAAGCACATCGAACCACTTTGGAGTCAAAAGACCTAGCCTTCCTGGGCTCAGAGAGGACTCTCTCTATGTTTATGATGAAAATGATTTAGCTTTATGCTTAGGTTTTTTGAATTTAGGCTAATTATGAAGTTTGGGGTTTGTTTGTTTTTTTTAACTGTTTTAGTTGAATAGATCAACTGTGAGAATCATTAATCCATTGGGCTACAGAGTCATAAGAGGTTTTGATTGTATATCAACTCTGCAAGGGTTTTCATAGGGAAAGCTAACTATATCAAATGGATTTTTTAGATTAGAGGAAAGATGAAATGACCGTAAGTTGTGAATTCAGTAAAAGTGAAGGGAAATTAAGAATCCTTTAACTATACTTTCAACAAGAAAAGCCTTTGGGATAATTGTTTAAGTGAAACTAAAGAGCAGGACACCCCTGAATTCTTTAATCAAAATTTACTAAGAGAACCTTAAGAAAAAAATCCAACAATCCTAAACAGCAGGACACCCCTGAATTATTTAATCAAACTTCAAAGAAGACCTTTAAGATAACAGTTCAGTATTACTAAAGAGCAGGAAACCCATGAATTATTTATTTGCTACTTTACTAAGAAAACCTCCAGGAAACAAGCTAGGTGGAACTAAAGAGCACGACACCCCTGAATTCTTTAATCATTTCTTACAGAAGAACACATTAAGATAATTGTAATAGATTGAGTTAAGGTGCCAATACAACGTATCTTAATCTAAAATTTATGTTCTATTATCAGAGAAATGATGTACAAAATGGAAAACAATAGGAGAAACATTAACAAAGAGGGATAACATCACCATTAACATAGCTCAAGAATCTTGTGAACGTGATTATATTACTGATGTCAAAAACAATTACAATACTCTAGTAGAATAGTCTCTGCCACTCAGAGTCTAATCCAAATCCATCCTAGTAGCCAAACAAGAAAGAAACCAACAATAATAATGAACAATACATGAAGTATTTAACTACAAATGAGGAGGTGATCCTACTCTAGGGTTTCAGAATACAATTGCTACAAATTAAATGTATTTTTGACCTTTGAGATCATGTAAGGCCCAAGGAAAAATACCATTGACTAACTTGTTGTAACAATAACTTTTAACTTAACTGCTCAACTGACTTTTGGATATTTTGACTATTTGGATTTTATCATTAATCTTTTCAATAAATTCTCAGCTACTAAAAATATCTCTGACTGAAATCATTAACTGAGGTAGCTTCTTTAAAAAAAATTAGGCTGTAGGTGGCCAATATGACTGTGAAGAAGTAAATGCTGAGTGTCATTGTTATTTGGCTCTATTTTCTTCGTTCATTTATTATCTGATTTGTCATTTAACCTTTGATTTTTCTTCATTTGTATCTCTTATCCTTTAATCCTCTTATGCATTTTCTGTCACTATCATCTCTTTCTTCATCTCACTGTTGGATTTGTTTCTATATTCTTAACTCTATTTCCTAACCCTGTCTTTTACCTTTAACCTTTTTTATTTAATCCTTTAATCTGTCATTGTTCCTTAACTATGTTTTCTTTTGTCTTTATCCTTTGCCTGCACAGTCATTTGTGAATATCTCCTTTGTTCTTTACCCCGTATTTTGATGAAACCTTGTTGCCTTGGGAGTAATTTGCATGATCCAGATTGATCATGATCCATTGATGATTTCTGATTAATCTTGTGCTCCTAACCTTTTGATTAACAAAATTACCATATCATTACCCAAATAACTTAGTTTGAATAATATTTGGATTTAGAAATGCGGATTATGAATTTAAACATCGGTCGCCTACACAATTAAAACAATTTATTAGTAAAAACATGTGGTATGGACATAGTCCAGATAATGGAGGCTTTTTAGTTTTTTGCGTGTGGCTATGACCTTTTAGGTCTTCATAAGTGATGCAAGGGTTAAGACAGAGGTTTTGGGTTTATCAGGATAGTTCACGGCTTTGAAACAGTCAAAAGGGGTCAATGGTTTTGGGTTTATAGCGCAGGAGTGGTTTAATAGTTTTCACATGGGGTGTAGGCAGTATGGTGGTTTATATCACGGGGATGCGATGAATGGTGGGATTGACACATGGCATATGAAGGGGGTGTGAATACCGCCCATTTAGCAAGGTTTGAAGGTTCTTATCCCTCGAGATCTTGGAAGTGTGACATAGTGTGGTGGTCATCAGATCAGAGGGTGGTGATCGGGCAGCTGTTGGGCAATCCGTTCGTGGGTGTAAGACATGGTGTGGGGCCTAGGTTTTAAATAAAATCACAGTTTTAAATATAGAACTAGGTTTTAATAACACAGGGCTTGGGTTTTTCAAATGACGTGGAGGGTTAATATAAAGTGGTGCCCGGGGAAAAATATTAAAGCAATGGTGCTTAAATATAAAGGTGGGGACCAAGTCATATGAGAGCGGAGGGTTTTTTAGAATAAGGTGGGGGGGTAGTGTTTATTAAAATGAGGGGCTTTAATACAAAAAAGAGTCGTGTCTTTTGAATAAACAGATTTTTTTTAACGGAGTGGGCCCTGAATGAAATAAAATTTGTTTTTAAAACAATGTAAAAATGGGTTTTTTTGCATTTTTTTAATTGAAGAAGGGGAATGAATGAAAAAAGGGAGAGGTTTTTTTGAGGAAAAATGGGGTTTTAGGTGAGGGAAGGGGTGAAAATGAGGGATTTAAGGTCAAACATGGAATTTTTGAGTAAGAGAGTGATCTGAATGGGTAAAATGAGGGATAGAGAATAGGCTAAATGAAAATAATGAAGGTAGTGAGATTTCTGAAAATAAAATGATAATCAAGGAATGTTATTTTTAGCAGATTGTAGAAAATACAAGTCATCTAGTGATATTGTAGAATACATGAGACTAATAGTGGCTCTAGCTGGGGAGGGCAGTTTCTTTAGGAGGTGTCAAGAATCTCAGATCTCAGATCTCTGGTTTTCGTAAATCAATGCCTTATCCTTTTTCCTTCCTGGTTTGCTACATTTTTATGGTATTGACCTTTAAAAATTGAAAACCATGCTTCCTACAAAGTAATTATGCCTACCCATCATCTATTATAGCCTTTTTGCTTCATTTTTGGGTGCATTTAGACTTGCAAACCCTTGACATCAATTTTCTTCTGAAAGAAAAATATTTATTTCTACCCTTATAACTTCCAAAGGCTCAGATTAGACTGATGAGATTTTTTTATTCTCTACCTAACTACTTATCTGTCAAGATTAAACAGTTTGACATATTTTTATTCACTAACTATCAATATGAAATTTAAAGCATGACAGAATCAAGATTAAGCAGTTTGATTGTCATGATTTGTGGTATTTTTAGACAAGCTGCACACACTATTATTTTGAAAAAAGTAAACTAAACTGAGGGCTTTGATATTGGATCTCTCATTTATTTCTTATCCCTCACTTTTGGTCCATATTTAGGCTTTTGAACCAATGTCTTTTTCCATATAGTAATTGATAAGCTAAGTTTAAAATTTTTGACAAAACTCTATTTTTTAACTTATCAGCAAAAATATAAAATTTGTTCAATCATGATTAGGCTATATGTTTGAACAATATTTTTTCAAAAGTAGTGGCATTTCAAAAACATTTATTTTTTTGGTATGGGGCTTACCTTTTTCTTTTATCTGCCCTCTTTTCTTATTTTCTTTCTTTCTTTTTTGTATCATTTTTTCTAAGTTTTGTTTCGGGAATGTTATATACAATGAAGAAAACTTTAAACTGAGATTCCTCAACTAAAATAATGCTTGAGCATCCTGCCATTGACAAGACCTCCAAAAAGCTCTGTTCCATCCATTTCTTGTAGAAAAAATTCATTGTTACCTCTTGCAGAATGAATGGTGTATGGACCTTTCTATAAGTTGCCGAATTTTCCATGCTTTCCTTTGTCCTTTCTTATTGAACCCCACTTCAACACTTTGTCTCCAATGCTGAAATCATTTTCCTTGGTCCTTTTGTCAAAAATCTTCTTGATATTTTCTTGTAACAGCTATGTTCTATTGTCAACTCCTTCTCTAGTTTGGTGCAGCTAAATAGTTTGGTTTATCCTTCTTTGCACATCATTCTACTCAAACTGCACCTCTTGAATGAGCTTCATTACTGGCACTCCCAAGGCTGTTAGGAAGACTAAATCTATTCCATAGACTAGCTGATAGGGAGAAATATCAATTGACTTCTTATTTGTTAGCATGTCTACCCATATTGCATGTACTAGTTTGTTGTGCCATGATTTGTTGCTTTCCTCTAGGAACTTTTTAATGATTTTCACCAAACTCTTGTTTGAGGACTCAACCAACCCATTACCTTGAGGGTAATAATCTATAGAATTCCCCAAAGTAATGCTATATCTATGGCAAAAATCCACCAGTCTCTTGGATTTAAATGCAAAAACATTGTCAGTAATGATTTTTCTAGGACAACTAAACCTAGATAAAATTTTGTTTTCAAGGAATGTAATAATTACTGAGTCTGTGGCAGTTTTGGAAGGGATGACCTCTATCGACTTAGTGAATTAGTTAGCTGTAGTAAGGATCCATTTATGCTGGGTAGAGGAGGCAGGGTAGATTTCTCCAATGAAGTCTAGACCCCATCGTTGAGAAGGAGCTTCAACAGAGATTGGTTGTAATGGAAAAGGAAACATCTTTCCTTTTCCCTCAAAGATTTGGCATTTATGACAGGAGATTACCATCTTGTGGATGTCTTGGAAGAGGGTGGGCCAATAGAAACTAGCCCTAAAGATTTTATTAACATTGGGTTTTCCAATAGAGGTGGCCACCACACTCCCCTTCATGAAATTAATGCATAATCTTATCTGCATCTTCTTGAGGAAAACATTTAATAAATACACCAACAGAATTTTTCCAATATAAAAATTTGTCTAGAATGTAGAAATTTACAGCCTTTAGTTTCAGAAATATGGCCTTTGTTTTGGACAAACTAGGAGGAACATTCAGATTAAAAAGAACATATAGTATATCATCATACCAGGATGAGTTTAGGAATGCTTCCTCAATAGGTGGAGTAACTAGCTCCTCTTGTTCATCCAATGAGTGAATCATACTTATGTCCAGTGCTTGAAAATTTGTTTTAGCCATGAGTTTATCTAGTGCTTGTCATTTGATTATCTTGGTGGGCTTGATTTCTAGATCATATTCCAAGATGACAACAATCCACTTACCTCTTTTTCCATCAAGGTCTTGTGTAAGTATGTATTTAACCATTGTGTGAGGAAGAAATGCAATGATGTGTGTGAAAAATGTAGACTTTGAAATCTTTTAGTGCCTTTATTAAGGCAAAAGCCCTTTTTCCATTATATTATATTTCAGAGATGCATCTCTCAATGCTTGGCTGAAGAAAGATATGGGCTAATCTTGTCCCATTATGTTCTTTTGTAGTAAGACAACAACAACTGTGTGTTCTGATGCAAAGGAAAAAATAAAGAAATCTTTGGTGAAGTCAAGGCTAATTAGAATTGGTGTTTGTGTAAGTGCCTACTTTACTAAGTCAAAAAAATTTCTTTTCAGCATGTTAGTGATATTTCTTAGGAGTTCTGCAAGGTTTTGTATGAACCTTCTTAAGAAATTTATCTTTCTAATAAAGGATTGCAACTCTTTGATGTTTCTCGGGTGACTGATTTGAAATATTCCTTCAATCCTCTTTGGGTCAATCTTGATCCCTTCTTTAGATATGATGTGGCCTAGAAGATTCACTTCTTGAAGGCCAAACAAGGTTTTCTTGGGATTTAAAGACATGCCATATTTTCTACATTTTTCAAAGACATTTCTTAAGTGGGCTAGATGTTCTTCATCAGTTTTCGAATAGACATTTATGTCATCAATATATATTACAATGAAGTAACCTATTCCTTCTGAAAAATAAATATCCATGGCTCTTTGAAAAGTGCCCCCAACATTCATTAACCCAAAGGCATTTTAACATACATGAAGGTGCCCCAAGGTGTGGTGAAGGTTGTTTTGTGTTGATCATCTGCATGTACCAGCACCTGATCGTACCCTAAAAATCCATCAAGTAGAGATATCCTTTTGGAGCCTACTACCCTTTGCAGTATGTGATCCATTTTGGATAAAGGGTAGTTGTCCTTGAGGGATTCTTTGTTTAAATTTATGAAGTCTATGCAAAACCTAATTTCTCCTATCTTCTTCCTCACTAATATAATATTTGAAACCCATTTTGATTATGTGAGTGGGACTATTATTCCAACATCATACATTTTCTTTATTTCTTTCTTAACCAGTGGCATTTGGATAGGGTTTATTCTGCACAGCATCTGTTTAAAGGGCTTATGGATTTCTTTGAGTGGAATTTTGTGCTGGATGATGTCAGTATCATAGGACTTCAAAATCTTCATAGCTCCTAGAAAACACATCACTAAATTCTCTGAACAACTCAATATATTTCTGTTTTATATGTGCTGGCAAAGTCTTTGAAATTTTTGTCATTTTGGGTTCTTACTCACTGCCTATATTGCATTTTTCTACATTTTCTTCAGTGGATTCCATTTTTGGTTTCTTAGCAACATCATTAAAATAAAAAAGTTCTTTTAGAGGGGCCAATCCTTTTGGCAAGGTGTTATCTCTGAAATACAACACTTAAAAGTCTTATTTTTCTAGATCTGCACACAACTCTGTCTCATGTGGGTCATCTTCTTCTAACATATTTATATCAGCATCATAAGGAGGCTCCTCTTTGTATGTTTGTTCCTCAACAGAGCAGTATTCTTCATGATCTGATTCTGAATTTGGAATTTCAAACTCATTTATGGACTACAGGAAATCTTCAATCTATTTTTCCCCTTCAAAAACTTACTAATATTTTATTTTATCAATGACTACTGGTTTGTATTTGACCTATACTGTGTGTTGTTTGTTATGATAAGGTTTTTGACAAGTACTAGCTGCAAATGCTAGACCGTTGGCAAGGATATTTTGACTTCTTGGGAAAAAGGCAAGATCATATTGTTTGAATGTTTTTATGAGGTCAAGGGTGTCATTCCTATATGCTCTTAATCTAGGATGTTTAGCTGGATATTCTCCCTTAATCTGTCTAATGACTAGCTCAGAATCCCCATGGACAGAGATCCTTTTGGCTCCCAGTTTCTTCAGTAATTGTAGTCCTAGGAGGAGTGCCTCATATTCTGATATATTATTTCTACATTGGAAGTTCAATTTATATGAATGACCTTCTACATGGTTGTTATCAGTGCTATATACCCAAATACCTTCTCCATATCCAGTTTTACCACTAGAACCATCAAAACTCATGCTCCATAGAGGGTCAGTTTCAGTTTTTCCATTATGTTCAGCATTATGTTGTTCATTTTGTATTTGGTATGACTGTTCCTCCTTCTTTTCAACAAATTTTTCATTAACTACCACTTGTTCATTAATGTTTTCATCATTGTAAAGGATAAATGAATCAAGCTCTGTGTGGATAGAGTAGAGAGGGGAGTTATTAGGCCTTTCTTGACTGCTGACCATGTACTTCATATGAGTCTCTCTATATAATATTCTTGGTTGACTAAAGATAGGTATGGTAGCATAGGTCATGTCCATTTGGAGGGTGCCTTGAAGTTTAGCTCCCCATGAGCATGAAAGGAGCATGCCATATTTAGGGGGAATGTCAGCCACTACAATATCTATTACTAGGCTTTTGGCTGGTAATTGTGCTAGATTAACACAGAGATCCTTGATCATGCCTAGACATTTAACTCTACTGGAGTCAAAACAATAAAAATATTTGTATGGTCGAGTTATCTCAAGGCCTAGTATTTCCATAAATACCTTTAGCATGAGGTTATGTGAAGCTCCTGAATATAACATGGCATTGTGGAGGATTTTATCATGGATATTAAAACTAATGTAAAATGGAGGAATACCTCCTTCTTGGAATTTACCTTCTACTTCTGGTCCAAATAAAATCTCAGGTTTTTCATCATTCATATTTAGAGTATCAATATTCTGTCCTATGTTTAAAGCTTTAAAAACTTGGGATCTATATACATCTTGGCAAACTAATTCAGTAAGAGTTATGGAGATTTTTATCATGGAAATTTCGTTCTCAATACTGAAGGGTGTCTATGTTTTTGGCATATTTTAATCAGTTTTGTCAGACACTGTTTTTACAACAATTTAAAATTGCTAATTTTCATTGGGAGTCTCAGTTAAATCAGTTTTGTTAGGACTACTAGTTGATGTACTAGTGCTGCTTTCTGGATTGTTTTTGTTTTTATTTTTATTTGAACTTTTAACCAAAATTTTTGAAGTTTCTGCTATCTTTTTGGGATCAATTTCAGGGGTCTTTCTAGCAAAAATTTTAGGTTTTTTTCTCTTGGGAGTGTCTTGGGCTTTCTTACTTCTGAGGTCATATTGCCTATGTACCTCTATTATGGCATTTTCAAAACCTTGTTTATAGTCTTTGGATTCTTGGCATTATTCTTCAAATTGAGTTGGAGAAAACATGCTTTGCTCTTCCTGAGTGAGGAAAACAATATCCTCATTTTTTACTCCTGTCAGGTTGATTTGACTCTCTTCTAATTCTTCAATCACCCTCTCGTCCTCATCAGAATAGTTTTATTGGAAAGGAGGTCTGATTTTCTGATCAGGTCCTCTCTATCTTATTTGAGGGGGATTTCTTCTAAAGTTTTGGTTTTGGTTCTGGTTTCTATTTTGAGGAGCTGCTTGGTTTTCTATAGGAAAAGCTCTCTCATTCATGTTTATTCTCTCCATCATCCTTTCCATAGTACTAACAAGGTTTTCAATCTTATTATCATATGTGGATGGTGTAGCCTCTTCCATATATGTGACTCTTTTTTCATTCCTCATTCTAGCCCTTTTGGCAATCAAATTTGCCTCTACACCTACTGCACCCTTCTGCATGTCTCCTAATGTAAGAGGGTCTCTTTCTATTAGTTGGTAAGCCATTTCTGGGTCAAAACCATTTGGAAATTTCATGAGGGGTAGACCTTATGGAGGTTTTATGTGAGGGAGGGTGTTGTATACACTATTGAATCTAGTGCAGTAATCTTGGACACCCTATCCAACGTTTCTTTTGATGTTTTCATATTCTGATAAGATTTGGAGAGGGTTTTTCTTGAATTCCCATTTTTTATGAGCAATTGATGAAAAGCAGGGAGGTCAAGTATACTATTAGGGGTTATTCCTTTAAACCATTTTCTTGCTTCTCCCCCTAAGCTTTGAGAAAAAAAAATCTTAGTTTAATAGTTTCATCATCTATTTCTTGTCTGAAAAAATAATCATTGATTCTATCCACATGTAGTTGAGAAGTTGTAGTACTAATTACATCATATAAGAGAATCTTGGATTGATATTCCTTTGGTAGAACAACTAAAGGCAATGGTATAACTAATGGGGCATACTAGTTTGCCATGGCTGGTAGTTGGGGAAACAAAGGAGGGTTAACGAATGGAGGGTTTACAAAAGGAGGTGGAAGGTTAAATAGAGGAAGGTGGACAGTGGGGGTATGAACATGGGTTGAAGTTAGTACAACAGAGTTCTGTTGTAAGATGGATGGGTCTAAAACTATTTGGGTTACCCAATTCTGAGATCTAGTCCTGGACAAGATTTTTTCTAGGGGTGAGTTAGATAGGATATTCTTCAAGTATTTAAGGTTTTCAGGTAGGGAACTTGATTTTTGAATAGATTTGCTAATAGTTGAATTTTTAGATCTAGGATATTTCCTTAAGATGTGCTCTAGATTTTCAACTATTTCAGGAGGGTTTGGGTATGGATGGGATCTAGTACAGATTCTTCTAGAAGCTGGAACTTGGACACAATATTCAGAGAGATCAATTGTTTATAATAGTTTTGGAAATAAACCAATCTGTGAAAGAAAAATACTTAATTCACAAATTATTTTAACTGGGTTCCTTTTGAATTTTGATACTATCGGGATTTATCAATAATTTTTCCAGTGGAGTCTGTAGAAAACCAGTGGAGTCAGTAGGCCTACTGAAAACCAATGGAGTCATCAGGTGGATGATTTTAACTCTCTTGAGACTAGCTGTTGTCCACCATCAACAACTAGGTACCATTCTTGGCTAACACTTGAGTCATCTAAATTTGAATGGGGTTTCTAAGTCCTTGAAAAAATATTAAGCTTTTTAATAACTCAATTCCCTAGTATGGTTGCCATTATGTTGGCTCCCCGTGATTTTCAATATTGGAAAAAACAAATCTGCAGAGAACCACATCAAACCACTTTAGAGTCCAAAGGCCTAGCCTTCCTGGGCTCAGAGAGGGCTCTCTCTATGTTTATGATGAAAACGGTTTATCTTTATGCTTAATTTTTCTGATTTTAGGCTAGTTATGAAGTTTGGGGTTTGTTTGTCTTGTTTGGTTGATTGATTGTTTTTTTTTAACTATTTTAGTTGAATAGATCAACTGTGAGAAGCATTAATCCATTGGGCTATGGAGTCATAAAAGTTTTTAATTGTATATAAACTCTGCAAGGGTTTTCATATGGAAATCTAACTATATTAGGTGGAAATTTTAGATTAGAGGAAAGATGAAATTAAATTAAGTTGTGAATTTAGTAGAACTAAAGGGAAATTAAGAATCCTTTAACTATACTTTTAACAAGAAAATCCTTTGAGACAATTGTTTAAGAGAAACTAAAGAGCAAGATACCCCTGAATTATTTAATCAAACTTTACTAAGAGAACATTAAGAGAAAAATCCAGCAATCCTAAAGAGCAGGACACCCCTAAATTATTTAGCTATTACTTTGAGACAAAGAAAACATTCAATATAACAATTCAGAGAAACTAAAAAGTAGGACACCCTTGAATTCTTTAATCAAACTTCAAAGAAGGCCTTTAAGATAACAATCCAGTAATACTAAAGTGTAGGACACCCCCAAATTTTTTATTTACTACTTTAATAAGAAAACGCCAAGGCAACAAGCTAGGTGGAACTAAAGAGCAAGACACCCCTGAATTATTTAATCAAACCTTGCAGAAGAAAACACTAAGATAATAGTAACAAATAGAGTTAAGGTTCCAGTACAACATATCTTAATCTAAAATTTATGTTCTATTATCAGAGAAATGATGTAAAGAATGGAAAACAGTAGGAGAAACATTTAAAAAGCGGGATAACATCACAATTAACATAACTCAAGAATCATGTGAACATGCTTATATTACTGATGTCCAAAACAATTACAATACTCCAGTAAAATAGACTTTTCCACTTAGAGGTTGATCAAAATCAAGCCTAGTAGCTAACCAGGAAAGAAACCAATAATAATAATGAACAATAAATGCAATATTTAACTGCAGATGAGGAGGTGATCCTACTCTAAGGTTTCATATTGCACTTATTACAAGTTAAATGTATTTTTGACCTTTGAGACCATGCAAGGCCCAAGGAAAAATATCACTGACTAGCTTGTTGTAACAATAACTTTTAACTTAACTACTGAGCTAACTTTAGGAAATTTTTGACTATTTGGTTTTTATCATTAATCTTTTCAATAACTTCTAAGCTGCTAAAAATATCTCTGACTGAAAAATTAACTGAGTTAGTTACTTTTAGCAAAATTAGGTTGGAGGTGGCCAATAGGACTGTGAAGAAGTAAATGTCGAGTGTCATTATTATTTGGCTTTGTTTTCTTCATTGATTTATTCTCTAATTTGTCATTTAACCTTTGATTTTTCTTCATCTATATATCTTATCCGTTAATCCTATTATGCCTTTGCTTTCACTGTCATCTCTTTCTTCATCTCACTGTTCGATTTGTTTCTTCTCTTCTTAACTCTATTTCCTAACGCTATCTTTTACCTTTAACCTTTTCAATTTAATCCTTTAATCTATCGTAGTTCCTTAACTGTGTTTTTGTTTGTCTTTACCCATTGCCTATGCAGTCACTTGTGAATCTCTCCTTTATTCTTTACCCTGTCTTTTGATGGAACCTTGTTGCCTTGGGAGTAATTTGCATGATCCTGATTGATCATGATCCATTGCTGATTTTTTATTAATATTGTGCTCCTAACCTTTTGATTAAAAAATTTCTTGGATCGTTACCCCAAGAAATAAGTTTGAATAATATTTGGATTTAGAAATGTGGATTATGCATTAAAACATTGGGCGCTTGCACAATTAAAACAATTTATTAGTAAAATCCTGCACTGTGAATAGAGTTTGGATAATGGAGGTTTTTTAGTTTTCTGCATGTGGCTACGACATTTTGGGTCTTCATAAGTGCTGTAGGGGTTAATAGAGAGGTTCAAGGTTTATCACTAGAGGTCACGGCTTCGAAAATGTGAAAAGTGGTCAATGGTTTTGGGTTTATAGCACGAGAGTGTTCTAGCGGTTTTCGCATGGGGCATAGGTGGTATGGTGGTTTATATCGTTGGGATGTGAAGAATGGTGGGAGCGACGCATGGCATGTGGAGGGGGCATGAATACCGCCCATTTCGCAAGGTCCGAAGGTTCTTCACCCTCGATCTCTTTGGATTGCGACATAGTGTGGTGGCTGTCAGATCAGAGGGAGGCGATTGGGCGACTGTTGGGTGATTCGATCGTGGGTGTAAAACATGGTATGGGGCCCAAGTTTTAAATAAAATTGCGGTTTTAAATATTGCACGGGGTGTGAATAATGCAGGGCTTGGGTTTTTCAAATGACGTGGAGGGTTAATATAACGTGGGGCCCAAGGAAAAATATTAAAGTAGCAGTGCTTAAATATAAAGGTCTAGGCCAAGTCATATGAGAGCGGAGGGTTTTTTAGAATAAGGCGAGGGGGGGTAGTGTTTATTAAAGTAGGGGGATTTAATAAAAAATGGACTCAGGCCTTTTAAATAAACAAAGTTTATTTAACGGAGTGGGTCCCGAATGAAATAAAATTTGTTTTTAAAACGATGTAAAAATGGGTTTTTTTTTTATGTTGTTTTAATGGAAGAAGGGGACTGAATGAAAAAAGGGAGAGGCTTTTGTGAGGAAAATGGGGTTTCAGGTGAGGGAAGGGGTGAAAATGATGGATTTAAGGTAAAACATGGAAGTTCCGAGTAAGAGAGTGATGTGAATGGGTAAAATGAGGGATAGAGAATAGGCTAAATGAAAATAATGAAGGTAGTGAGATTTCTGAAAATAAAATGATAATCAGGGAATGTTATTTTCAGCAGACTGTAGAAAATCTATATTCGTCTAGTGATACTGTAGAATACAAGACACTAACACCAAGCATTACAAGTGGATGAGACTTTTACTGAAATTTCAATTGGTGATCAAGTATAAGTAGCGCAACAACAACAAGTTGGTTGACATGCTTTCAAGGCCACGGACATCAAATATTTTAGCTTTGGGGACTCTTATGTACATGGAGCCATCCACCCATGATGCATACAGAGAGGCATATTCATAAGATCAGGACTTCAAGGAGGTGTATCAGTAGTTATAGTGTCAGATTCATGTGCATGATGATGACAACACTGTTGAATACCATATCCAGGAGGGGTTACTCTAGATGATGCATAAGATATGTGTTCTTAAAGGTGAGCAATTGCAGTTGATTAAATAGGCTCACACCTCCAAGGTCGTAGGGAACTTTGGTGTAGGGAAGATTGTGTCTAACTTGCAGATGTATGTGTATTGGCCCAAGATGCAAGACGAGGTAGCTAGGTTCATAAGAGTATGCATGCTTTGTTGTACCATCATTGTTCCTAATCGTCTTTGGGAAATCATTTCCATGTACTTTGTGGAAGGTTTACCAACATCCAGGAAGGGACATGAATAATTTCTAGTGGTAATTGAAAGGTTTAGAAAGATGTGTGCTCTGATGCCCTGTAAAAATACCATCAACAAGGAAGAAGCAACAAACTTGTTCTTTGGACAGGTCTGGATGAAATTTTGGATACCAAGGAGCATCATTTCAGGTAAGGATCCAATATTTCTTAGTGCATTCTAGACTACATTGTGGGAGTATATCGACATGAAGTTGAATATTTATACAATATTCCATCCATAGAAAAATGGAAAAAATGAAGTATTCAACAAGAATTTAGTACAATGGATGAAAATATGGTATATATACAACATTATTACAACAGACCAGTCCACACTTCTATAGGAAAGTCCCCATTTGAAAATTGTTTTTGATATTTTCTGCCTTCGCCATTGGACATTGCATATGGGAAGTAAGGAGGAGTAAGGAAAGATCATACAAGAGACGCTTTGAGGGCTAAAAAATTTATAGGTAATATCAGGAAGATCCATCTACATGTATAATAAACACTGCATAATTCATAAGAGAAGTATAAGGCCAGACATGATCGACACAAAATAGATAAATCATTCAAGGTGGGAGAGAGAGTATGGCTATAGTTGAATAAGGAGAGGCTACATGGGCCTGGTAAGAAAATTAAAGCTCCGAGGTATGGCCCCATTGATATACTATAAAAGGTGCATAATAATTCCTATCAACTTATTCTACCACCATATATGCACATTTACTCAATTGTGAACGAAGAGAATTTGAAACTCTATGAGCCTTCCATGCTAGATCATGAAGAGGAACATGCCCTACCTTATGTGGAGGATTTGGCACAAGATGCTTAGGTAGATTTGACATAAGATAAAACTTTGCATAATAGATCCAGAAATATAAGACATGGGTAGCACGACCTTTGGTAGATTGGGTTGAATGGCCAACTTCCAGGCAAATAAAAATGGTACATCAAATAGAAGGTGGAGGAAAAATTTCTTCACCTCATTCAATAAATGATTTTGGGGACCAAAATCCTCGCAAAATTGGGAGGTATGATCCAAATTTCATCATTATATTGTTTTTCATCCATATCAATTCATTAAAAGTGGAAAAGGTGGCGCAATCATCTCATAGGACCGTTTTAACCAACGAGACCTAGTTTGCAAAAATTGGGTTTGAAAACTTCCGGGAGAATTTTGAGGAATCAAATGAAATTTTTTGGGTGTAAAATTTTATTACCTTAGGGATTCACTATTTCATATAATTTGACACATAGATATCTTTCCAATGACAAAAAAAGTGCATCAATAAGAGTTTGAATGCAAAATTTATGCTACACAGACGTTGACCTTCACGTTTTCACACCTATAATTCAGGAGAATGTCGCGTCAACCCCCATTATTCATGGAAAAGGAGGTAGCCACATGTTTGTAATGTAAAATAATCTAGAATTTTATATATTTTAACTCTAGTTCAGAGTTGATGTAGTCAAAATTAACCACTTGTAGGCTATCAAGTTGTGTTATAACCAGGCCACTCAGAGGAATATGCATGTCATTATTTTAAGAGAATTGTGTTCCATAAATGAGAAAATATAGCCAAGAGAGATAGGAGATAGAGAAAACAAGGAGGATTTGTGCATTGTAGTAGCCCTTGGGGCAGAGGCCTTACTTATTTGTACCTGCAACCATATTCCAAACAGAGAAAGAAAGTGAAGCGACCTCATCTTTCAGTTTGGTTTTCTGTAATATCCCGAAAGGGAGAATGCAGTAATACAAAAAATAAATAAATGAAACTAAAGAAATGTAAACATATATCTAAATATACCATAAAATAGGTAGAATATTTGAGCCTTTTTATTATATAGGAGGTGTAAAACAAGTACAAAATTTCTCAAAATATGAGAAACTCAAGCCAAACAAGTGGCCTAGAATGACCCTGGATTCCTCCCACAAGATGGACTGCGTAACCGTTGGAGTTCTGGAAGGAATACTACATTGTCCCTACTGCAAATTTTAGGACTCCAATTGCTAACAAAATATATAAGTTAGAGATGGAAGTTTTGGAGCTCAGATGATCTTGGGATTTCAGATCTAGGCTCTGTGATGAATACCCAAGATAACCTAGAAAGGATTTCCAGATCTAACAATCTTGGAAAATCACCCTCTTAGGCCCCACGACATATGTCTGTTGGATATTCAGATCTAAAGCAAAAACTGATCATAATATGGCTGCAATTATATCTATGCTTGAAGGGTTGATACCTTCTCTAGATCCTCAAGCTAGAAGCTCAAGATATAGCTCCTCCTTCCTCCTCAACTGATTGCAGTTGCTGAATAAACAAAAAATCAAGAAAAATATGTTGTCAAGGATGGAGGCTCTATAGCGTGATGCTAGATGCTGTAATATAGCTCAAGAATGATGGAAATAGTAAGCCCAAAGTGAAGGAATGGTCCCTCACAGTATTTCTGATTGAAATACTAGAAACTTCCCTCCTCCAATAGATCTACAAGATTGGACTACGAAGTCCCTTCAGGAATTGTTGCTACATGTAGGTGTGTAATGATGTGCTAGATATGAATATACAACTCCTGGAAGACTAATATTAAAGCCCAATATGAAAGGATGAATACTCCACCGATTTTCTAGCTGAAATGCTAGAAACAACCTCCTCCTCTGAAATCCTCAAGAAGGAATGCATAATTCCTGAGACTGAATGTGTTGTAGAGAGGGGCTAAATGTGGTGCCAATGCCTAATGATGCATGGAAGCTCAAAATAGCCTTCCTAGAGTAGGCACTCGAAGTCCCTTATGGGTAAGGGTGGGATTTCTGCTCAGAAACACTTGTGTGATAAAAAACACTGCTAACTTAGCTAAACAACTGAAGCATGCATAAAAATGTCAAATGAAAAATCCAGATATAAATAGATCAAAAGAAATATTATAAATCCTACCTTCTATTTTTGCCTTCATCTTCATTATATGTTTTGTGAGTCTTCCATAGCCCTGGCCCATCTCATAACTGCGCTGCACATGTGGCCACTAGCCTACATGAAGACTACGGTGTCTCTCCATATTCTCCACCATCTCTGCATTTAATTCCCACTCTCTCCATCATGTGTGAATAAGATGGACCACTTCCTCCACTATTTAATAATTAGTGCTCTATGATCTTACTTTTAATGCACCATGATCTCATTTGACTTCCTTCATGATCTCCATGATCTTATCTTTAATAATGCATGATCTCCACTCCTTATTCATTAATGAGCTTCTCCACTACTCCATAATGCAGATATACCTCTAAATTATGCACATACACACATCAAAATTGGATTTTATTCATCTAAGGGGTTTATGGGTCCCCCCACCCTCTTATTTACATAATTAATTAGAAAAATTAAGAACTCTAATATCCCAATTATCTGGTGGAAAATTGGGAATATTACAATCCTCCCCACAAAAATGTTGCTTGTCCTCAAGCAACTGCAAAAGTGGATGCTATAGAAATCGATCTCCCTCAAAATTCCATCCTCATATGGAAGGCCTCCCCATTTTCTCTAATGTGTAATGCATTCCCAGCTCCAAATCTGCCTCTATATAATGTCTAAAATGGCCTCCAACTGAAAATTTAGATGCCTCTCCTCATCAATAAGTCTCCAAGTGGCAACCATATGCTGTCCAAAATCCTCCTCTATGCATGAGATACATAAAGTGGAGTGGTCACTTTACAAAGTGGAAATTCCCCCATCAGAAACTATCTCTCCATCCCATGCTACATGATCAGGAGATCATGTCCATAGTTCAAAAATGCTCAAAAATGAAAGTGATCAGAAGTGTTTGCAACCTGAGCAACCGAAAAGGCCTCGACGTTGCGATTATGGCGTCGTGAATGGTTCCAAAAACGAAGATCGTATGCAAAATTTATGAAGGTTTGAAAAGCCCAGTAAACTCCAAAGATTGGACCTTTGACCCAGTTTGACTTTATATGGAAATTTTGTAAAAAAAAAATATTATGCCAAAAAAATATTTTTTATAAGGTTTGAAGGGCCTATTAGTGGGTGTCATGTGGCCTGCCCGGAGGCTTCCACCAGACCCTAGGCCAGTGTCGAAGGCACATATTAAAATTTTATGGATTCCATGGGTTTCGAACCTTGGACCTCACCTCCGCGGGTAGGAGCACCCGACCAACCGAGCTACGTGTAGTACTGAACCCTTATGGTTGACGCATTCTATTTAAATTTTATTAAATGTCCTTTTGGTGGTAAAGGGGGCCAACCCCTTAGGGCCAGCCCCCACCTCAAATGTTCCATATGACTCAATGTTGGAGAATTGGGAGCTCAACATTCGGCGTTTAATTTATCCGCGTAGTCGGGAGCCATGTGGCCAGCACAACTTTCATGTTAGATGCGACGATTTTGAAAACATTAAACTCGCGGTTTATTCTGACGGTTTCAGTGAGAGGGTCATGTGACCACTCCCTACCTAGAATTAAATTCCAGGTTAAAATGTCTGGTAGGTTTGGAGGATGCGCCCCCAATTTTGGGGATTTTACCTAATTAACTTCAATTAACTCAATTTCTCCACATTTAGTGGAATTTTTTAAGGGATATTGGGCAGTTTACTATTTTGGCCATAACTTCTTGGTTTTTCGACAAATTTTGATGCATGGATAGTCAATTTTGGGCATTCTTGACATTTTTAACACATTGGAATAGGTTTCAAAGCCATCAAAGTTCATCTTGTGTGGGTTTAGTTTCAGGAAAGGTCAAGGATCCACTAGGGCCACTAGGGTGTTTTTAGTGTATTGAGCATCCATTATCTGTTTTCTGTAAATGAATAGTCATTCCTAGATAATTGAAGCATTATAAAGCTTTTTTACAGAGAGAACAACCATTTGAGGCTTTATTTCACATGTACTTACCATTTTTGAGCAATCATATATGAGGGACATGCCATTGGGAGCTGGACCAAGAATGTAGCCCAGGAGGGGTGAACTGCTTCATCAAATTTGCTGAGTAATTCTACATGTGATGTATAATTCTCTGTTATTTACTATTGTACAATGTTTTATAAGAAATTTACATGCTTTAACGTCGTACATAAATCTTTTTAACTAAGTTAAAACCATTTGTTTCACCTGCAAACTTCAGAGAACCTTATGCGCACATTTTAATTACTATTTGGATACTTAGCATAGCAAAACTAATATATTTCATTCAGATCAATTTGGTACCAGATCCAAGTTGAGCATTAGGTTAAGCTAGATTTTTTCTCTCTGTATTGTTATTTTTCAAGGATTTGATTAACATTTTGCAAGAATTTTAATGCTTACTAGGCTAAAGCTTAAGAGAGGAGAAGGTCAATTGGTGAAGACTTTAAGTAATCAATAGTCAAGGAGGGAAAGAGTGCCATTATATCCATCTTCAATTTCATGTCAAAGAGATGAAGTACAAGCCATAAGCATGACTTCAAGAGAAGGAGAAATCCATGAGGAATTTGATCCCAAGGAGGAAGAAAGAGTGTTCCGTAAAGCATTCCTTGACTTGACTGAAATGGCAAGAGTTCTTTACCAAGAAAGAAATGAAAGACTATAAGGAGAATGATCCAAACTTCAAAAGGCCATAATAATGAAGAAAAATCCAAGAAGGGTAATGGAGGAAATGGAGATAATGGAAAGTCGCCATCACCACCCTCATCTTCATCTTCATCTTCATCAACCTCTACATCATCTTCAGTACATCAATATCACAAATTCAAGAACACGGGTAAAATTAATTTTCCTAAACTTGATGTTAAGTTTGAATTGCCAAATTTTGATGGTGAAGTTAATGCAGAAAAGCTAGATAACTAGATTAGGCAATTAGAGGTATATTCGATAATTCAAAATTTTCATGATGATGAAACCAAAATCTAACTAGTTTCATTGAGAATGGATGGTGCAACACTTGTTTGGTGGGAAGCCAAGACAAAGGAGGAGATAAAAAAATATGGTAAGATTATCTTATCATGTTCTGATTTCATTTCTGCAATAAAACAACAATTTTATCCAGTAGCTCACATGCAGAAAGCCATAATGGATTGGAAAAATTTTAAGCAATTGAAAGGAAAAAATGTTCAAGTTTATACCCAAGAATTTAGAAGAAAATCTCTTTCGCAAGGAATAGATTTTCATAGCCAAGACAATCTACTCAAGTATATGGGAGGTTTACATACTTACCTAGGACATACCATTCTCATGTTCAACCCTACAAGCCTAGATGAGGTTTGTGTTCAAGCCACACATTTAGAAGCAAGGGGAAAACAAAATTTAGATGGGAATGAGGAAAGTGAGTTTAAAGGGAAATGGAAGAAAAAGAGAAATGAAAATTCTAGAAAAGAGAAGGGAAAATTCTTCTGCAAACACTGTTCTAAAACAAGCTATGATGAGGACCATTGTTGGAAAACTCATCCAGAGTTGAAACCAAAAAGTTTTAAAGCCAAAGATAAAGCCAAAGAGAAAGGTAAGATAGTTGCAGTAGCTGAACAATTCCTAGGGTTAGAATCAGGAGATGAAACAAAAATCATAGCAATGGCACTAAATAACTTGAAGGGGAAAGAGAACGAAACTAAACCCAGCTCTAGTATTTCTAACTATTACATAGAAGCTCCAAGTGAAGAGAAGAGAATTGAACAGTTTCATGTGAGGGTCATTTCAAAACATACCAAGGTTGACACACTATTTGATAGTGGGTCACAAGAGAACCTTATTTCTAAAGACTTAGTCAAGAAAATAAATCTTCAGACCATTCCACATCTGAAACCATATCCTCTTGGTTGGATTTGTAGGGATGCAAATTTACAGGTTTCAAAGAAGTGCATTTTGTAGTTTGCAATAATAACACATTTTATTGACACAGTTGAATTAGATGTTGTTCTGCTTGATATTAAATGTGTGGTGTTGGGAAGTCCTTACTTGTATGACAGGAAATCTCTCTTCCATCGCCATGAGAACAAGTACCATTTATTCAAGGATGGAAAGGAGTTTATAGTGAGAGCTGATCGCAAAAAACTAGACTCTTCTTTAGTTAATGCAGGGAAAATGAAGAGGCTCGCCAATGTAAGCCAAAACTTGACATTGATGATGATTAAACAAAGAGAAGTTTTACATAATAATTTTCATGTAAATACCAATATATGTAATGAGTTGTTTCAGTCTGAAAGCAGGTTGTCTTTGAAAGAAGATGATAAGCAGTTGCACCAATCGTCTTTGGTGTCGAACAGTGCTGAAAAAAAGTGTTAGTGCAAGAAATTGCAAAGGTCCAAGAGAGGGAAAAGAAACTTAGAAAAGAAGACACAAGATTCAACAATGATCATTTCTAGTTTCAAAAAGGCATGGTACTATGGCGAGGAAACTTGGTTAGGAATCAACACAAGTTCAAAGCAAAATCAACAAAAAATCACCATAAGGACATGATGTAAGGTAAGTAATTTTCAGTTTCCTTTGATTATAGACCAATGTAGAAACAATATGTTTACTGAAAAGTTAAGTTGTTGTTCTGCAAGTTTTGAAAATGTGCAGCATGACAAGGTCCAAAGCAGCAACAGTTGGTCAATGGAGTCAAGGAAAAATTTGTCGTTTTAGGAAAAGCTCCAATTAATGAAATCCGGGAAAGTTTAGTGGATTAAGATTAGAAGAGTGGAGACACAGTCTTCTCATCTTCATGTTCAGCAGTCTAGAGAGATTTATGGGTCCAAAAGATTCACAGTGGGGAGGTGTGATCAGGAGATCATGTCCATAGTTCAAAAATACTCAAAAATGAAAGTGCTCAAAAGTGTTTTTAACCTGAGAAACCAAAATGGTCTCATCGTTGCGATTCTTGCACCATGAACGGTTCGCAAAACATAGGTCGTATGAAAAAATTATGAAGGTTTCAAAAGCCCAATAAACTCCAAAAACTGGACCTTTGACTCAATTTGACTTTATATGGAAATTTTGTAAAAAAATATTATGCAAAAAAATTATTTTTTATAAGGTTGGAAGGGCCTATTAGTGGGCACCACATGGCCTGCCTAGATGTTGTCACGTGGCCCCAGGCCAGGTTCAAGGCACATATAAAATTTTTATGGAGTATATGGGTTTCAAACCCCAGACCTCACCTCCACGGGCAGGAGTGCCCGACCAATCGAGCTACGTGCAGTACTTAACCCTTATGGTCGATGCATTCTATTTAAATTTTATTAAGCATCATTTTGGCAATAAAGGGGGCCAACCCCCACCTCAAACGTTCCATATGGCTCAATGCTGGTGAATCGGGAGCTCAACCTTATGTGGTTACGTTATCCACGCAGTTCGGAGCAATGTGGCCAACACAACTTTGATGTTCAGTGCGGCAGTTTTGAAAATGTTAAACTTGTGGTTTAGTCTGACTGTTCCGGCGGGAGAGTCATGTGACCACTCCCTACCTAGAATTAAATGCCAGGTTAAACTGTATAGTGGGTTTGGAGGACGCACCCCCAAATTTGGGGATTTTACCTAATTAACTTCAGTTAACTCAAGTTCTCCACATTTAGTGGAGTTTTTTAAGGGATATTGGGCAATTTAATGTTTTGCCCATAACTTCTTGGATTTTTGACCAATTTTGATGCATGGATTGTCAATTTTGGAAATTCTCGACATTTTGAGCACATTGGCATAGGTTTCAGAGCCATCAGAGTTCATATTATGTAGGTTTAGCTTTGGTAAAGGTCAAGGATCCATCAGGGCCATTACGATGTTTTCAGTGTATTGAGCATCCATTACCTGTTTCCTACAAATGAATAGTCATTCCTGGCTAATTCAAGCATTTTGAAGCTTTTTTTATAAATAGCACAACCATTTGAGGATTTGTTTCACATTTACTTACCATTTTTTAGCAATAAGATATGAGGGACATGCCATTGGGAGTTGGACCAACAGATGTAGCCTAGGAGGGGTGAACTTCTTCATCAAATTCCCTGAGTACTGTTACATATGATGTTTAATTCTTTGTTATTTACTGTTTTACGGTGTTTTATAAGCAATTTACATGCTTTAACCTCACACAAAAATCTGTTTAACTAAGTTAAAACCATTTGTTTCACCTGTAAAATTCAGAGAACCTTATGCACACATTTTAATTATTGTTTGGATACTTAGCACATCAAAGCTAATACATTCCATTCAGATCATTACATGAAGTAGATTGTATCTCTCCATGCTTCCATCCTTCGCCCTGTTGGCCTTGTTGGATTTGATCATCATCCCAAAAATGTGCAAAATAAGAAGTTAAGACATATGGATGAATATGTACAATGTCAAACCATACTCTCCCAATAATAACCACCGTAGAAAATCCTTCTGCTACCATGAAAAATCATTATTAAACCAAGTAATAAAGCCATACTCTCTCAATAGTAGCCACTACAGTAATGCTTCTTTCTTCCATGCCAAATCATCATCGATCCAAGTATGAGAGCCATACTCTCTCAAAATATGACAATGCAACATTTCCTCTTACTGCCACTTCACATCATCATCATACCAAGTACAATAACCATAATATCCCAATAGAAGCCAACAGAGTAAGGCCTCATGTTTCCAACCTCTATCATCATCATGCAATGTATGGGGAAAAATTAGCCCATACTCTCAGAAGAGTAACCAAAGCAACAAGGATTGTTGCTGCCACCTTACATCATCATGATCCAAGTCATGGAGCAACAACATACTGATTGACATGTGGAATGTCGCATCAGAATAGTACAAAAAAGCTCCCTTATGCCACATCATGTGAGAGTTATGCCATCTCCCAAACAAAAGTGCATACATTAACATAAGATATACCCCAAATAAAAGTACATACATGGACATAAGATATATCATGTGATGGTCAAACTCTCTCAACAATAAACAATGCATCCATGCTTGTTGCTGCTGCATAACATCACTAGTGTTCCTGGCATGGACCACACAAATGTGAGATGCTGGGTAGTAACCATACTCACCCAAAAGAAACCAGGGCAACCATGATTCTTGTTTCCTAGTATCATGGATCTGCAAGTAGGTTGTCAACCCTTTGCTCATCCTCCTCATCCATCCATCCCACTGCGGATGATGAATCATTTCGTGCTCAAACTTGGTATCCTCCCAAGGTAGAGTACCATACTCCTCCAACTGATAATATTTTCACTCCATGAAATGTTGAAGTGCACCTCCTTTGAGGTCTCTCCATGATATCCTCTGATCAATGGCCTAATAGAACCCATAAGGTTCCATATATGCTGTAGGTAGACCTTTCTCTTTGAGCTATGAGATGCTCATCAAGAAAAATCCATCTTGATAATGGAAAATTGTCTCCATAATAAGATATCTACCATATATCATCTGTCCCTCTAGTGCTTCATGAGTGAAGCTTCCTTATGAATGGTCCAAGAAGAATGGGACCCTCATCTCATCACTGTTGCTCAGTGAAAACGCTGTAGAGGACATCTTACTTTGGCTCTTCATTTACTCTCTCATCAATGATGGGAGATGTCTCTGGTTTCCTTCTACAAAAATTATTCTTCAGTCTTCGATAGAAATCTGCATAAGCAGTCACTTTGGCATGTGAAAAATGAATGAACCACCAATCCTTTGCTTCACCCTCAGGGTGTAGCGCTGCAATCTCAACAACCTCTCTTTCTTATACTGGGTATAATTGAAAGAATGTTGCTAACTCTTCCCTCCAAACCTTCAATGTGCTTGTGGATGATCCATAAAATGTGGGCAAGAAGAATCTATGCCTGTTTCTTCAATTGATGCTGTGGGATCTCCTTTATTCTTTTAGTTGCAAATTTTTTTAGAGAGTTAGATTCTCCTTGAGTGCTCTAGGCTATGATTTATACTCAGACAAATATTTACTTAGGGTCTCGATCCGAATGAAAAGTGGCATATGCCCATGGTATTTATCCACCCATGGTATTTATTCACCCATGGTATTGTAAGTGACATCTATCCATGATATTCATTCACCCATGGTATGTATCCACCCATGGTATTCATCCACGCATGGAATTTACCCATGGTATTATAAGTGGTATCTACCCATGGTTTTGACCCATGGTATCCACCTATGGTATCTACCCATGGTATTGTAACTCAAAAAAAGGGCTATAAATAACAAGCCTCACTTTGTAAAAGGAGATATTTTTGACCACAATGCAGCTTCTACAACTATTCTCTATTTCAATAAAAAGTTTATTTGTGCTTTTATTTATTGTGTGTTCTTCTCTCTTTTTTCTGGCATTATATTTTTGTAGATCTTGTCTGATCCATTTCAATTTTTTAGATCTTGGGGGCCTCCCTCCAAGATCCGGATCAGGGCTCATACCCCAAGTCTCCTTCATATTCACACCATTCACCTTCCTTCTCAAAGGAAGTTGATCTAGTAGAATGTCGTGGAGCTATTTTCCTTGTTGGTTGTTTCTGTTGCTAATAGGAAGTGCTTGGAGCTTCCTCTTTTTGAAATCTTCTTGGATCCTCCCTTTACCTTTCTCTCTTCATTTTATTTACCTCCTTAGACAGATCTTGCATAGATCTAAAGAGAAGAGTGGAAATACTTAAACCCACCATCATTATAGATATTTATTATCTACTTCTTCTCTTGATGTTAAAGATGAAGTGCCCACAAGTTGAGCCAAGGATCATGCTCTGATACCATTGTAATATCCCGAAAGGGAGAATGCAGTAATACAAAAACATAATAAATGAAACTGAATAAATGTAAACATATAATCTAAATACACGATAAAATAGACAGAAGATCTAAGCTTTTTATTATATAGGAGGTGGAATACAAGTACAACATTTCTCAAAATATGAGACACTCAAGCGAAACAGGTGGCCTAGAATGACCCTGAAGTCCTCCCACAAGAGGGACTGCATAATTGTTGGACTGCTGGAAGGAATACTGCATTGTCCCTATTGCAAATGTTAGGACTACAACTGTTAGCAAAATATAGAAGCGTAGATGTGGCAGTTCCCTAGGTGAGATGATGCGGGGATTTCAGATCCGGGCTCTATGAAGAATACCCAAGATAACCTAGAAAGGATTTCTAGATCTAACAACCTTGGAAAATCACCCTCTTAGGCTTTGCAACATATGTCTGTTGGGTATGTAGATCTGAATCAAGAACTGATCATAAGATGGCTTGTTGGACGGATAAATCGTTCTTGCGGACAAGACAGATCTCCCTGGTATCTTACGATAACTAGCAACAAACAAATAGATGTAAACTACTTTCTCTAGATTATATTTGATCTATAATTATCTATAATGAAGGATTTAGGACTTACTTGTAGTCCAGCGCTGATCATAGTCTTCTTTCCTATCACTTTGAATACGTCTCCTTTTGGGATCTACAATAAAAAAAATGAAAGAATCAGAAGCACCTACATAATATAGACTAATTCATAAACCATAAATCTATCTTGATGATCAAGGAATTCAAGAAATAAGCCATTTAAATAAACAACTCATTAAGAAAACATGATCCATTTGTATTATCTTTAATGAAAAAGGAGCCTTACAACTGTGTTCGCCTTGATGTCGTACAGGTCCTTCCAGGGTCTGGAACATTCGTTTCCTCTACTTTGACAAGCCTTTGCACTCTCTCGACTAACATACACATGAGTGTGTAATCATTCCCATATGGTAATCAATTAAGAGAGTCTGATTTTTCCATCAATTCTCCTCAAAAAATCTCAAAGCCTAACTCCCCTTGAGGCTGAACTATGGCCTAAATTTATAGCAAAAGAGAAGAGGTTCCAGCTCCAAATAAGAGGGGATAGAATCTTCTTTCAAAGGGATTAAGTTCCACATACCAAGGGGTAGGCTCCTTTAATGGAGGGATGAATGTACATGAAAGGAGTGAACTTTCCACCAGATAATTGCTTCTAGATTCAAGCAGCTGGGCTTCTAAATTTTACTTCCACCTTTACTTTACCTTTTACGGGAATCCACACCTTTAATGAAGAAAAAGTGCAGCCGGTTCCGCATGTTCTAGAACAAACAGATGCGGCACCGCAGGTAATACTAAGAGAAAGTGCAGTACAAGTGTTTTTATGACTTTTATAAGCTTTTCTCTCAATTTCAAGGCTTGGTTTAAGGAACTTGATGTTGTAGACTTATAAAGGAGTAATATATGAGTAATGATGAACCCATATAGACAGTAAAACGTCATGGTTAAAAATTTTAGTATAACATGGCTGTAGTGTGATACAATCATATCTATGCTTGAAGGGTTGATCCCTTCTATAGATCCTAAAGCTAGAAGCTCAAGATCTAGCTCCTCCTTCATCCTCCACTGATTGCAGCCTCTGAATACATAGCAACTGAAGAAAAATGCATTATCAAAGATGGAGGCTCTATATCATGATGCGAGACGATGCAATATAGCTCAATAATGATGGAAATAATATGCCCAAAGTGAAGGAATGGTCCCTCATAGGATTTTCAGCTGAAATACTGAAAACTTCCCTCTGCCAATAGATATACAGGATTGGACTACGCAATCCCTTGGTGAATTCATGTTGCATGGAGGTGTGTAAAAATGGCCTAAATGTCATATATGAATATACAACTCCTGGAAGATGGATCTTGACACCCAAGGTGAAAGGATGAATCCTCCACTGGTTTCCTAGCTAAAATTCTAGAAACAACCTCCTCCTCTCAAAACCTCAAGCAGGAATGCATAATTCCTAAGACTGAATGCATTTTAGAGAGGGGTTGAATGTGGTACCAATGTCTGATGATGTATGGCAGCTTAGAATAACCTTGCCAAAGTAGTCACTTGAAGTCCCCCATGGGTAAGGGTGGGATGTCCGCTCGGAAACACTCGTGTGCTAAACAACACTGCAGACTTAGCTAAATAGCTGAAGCGTGCATAGAAATGTCAAATGAAAAATACATTTCTAAAAAAATCAAAAATAATAATCTAAATCTTGCCTTATATTGCTACCTTCATCTTCCATATATGGCTTGTGAGCCTTCCATAGCCCTGGCCCACCTCATAACTGCGCTGCACATGTGGCCACTAGCCTCAATGAAGACTACACTGTCTCTCCATGTTCTCCACCATCTTTGCATTTAGTTCCCACTCTCTCCATCATGTGTGCATTAGATGCACCACTTCCTCCACTATTTTATCATTAGTTCTCTATGATATTACTTTTAGTGCACCATGATCTCATTTGACTTCATCCATGATATCCATGATCTTATATTTAATAATGCATGATCTCCACTCCTTCTTCATTAATGAGCTACTCCACTACATAATGAAAATATACCTCTAAATTATCCACATACACACATCAAAAGTGGATTTTATTCATCTATGGGGTTTATGGGTCCCTCCACCCTCTTATTTACTGAATTCATTAGAAAAAGTAAGAACTCTAATATTCCAATTATCTGGTGGAAAATTGGGAATATTACATTTTCTCATGAAAGGGTTTTCCATAGCATATATTTTTTCTGATGTGTGTATGTGAGTTTATTTGGTCATTCTCTATTTTATAGATAATTTCCATTCACATGCATGCACTAATTACAGTTAAATCTATAGATCTTAAATTTTAATAAAACTATAATAGTGTACAATTTTGATAGTTATAAAATAATATTATCAGATCTATTATGATGAACTATCTAGTAAAAATATCTATTTTATTTTATGGATTAATCTCCATCTCCCTCGGTCTAAGAATCTGGCCACATAGATGAAATAAGATCTAGAAAATAATTTTCATAATGTTATAAAAACATATCAATGGGATGACATGAACCCTCTGGATCATATCTTCAAACTATGTGTCCTCTGTTAAGTAGACCATTGATGAAAAATGCGGCTTTCCCTATACATTAAAATGTTTAGAATATGGTGGAAAGGTTCTCTGAGACACACATCAAATAAATGACTATAACATAACAAGAAACTCAACAATTAGCCTAAATTGAAGGTTGTGTGGGGGTTCTCATGGTTCCAAGATTACACAAAGAGATTCTATATCATTTAGAGAAGTAGTACAAGGGAAGTTCTTTGGGGTACATGGGAAGGATATTGCTCCTAAGCATCTAATCCAAAATATTTCATGAACCTACATTGTGGAAAAATTGGAGCAAGCTCCATCCATGGAGATAAAAATCTCAGAGGTGTGTTCCCTTTTATTGTTCCTTCACTAGAAAGCCATTATTTGTAGATTCAATGGCTACTGGCCTAAACCCAAGGCATTATTTCAGTGGGTGTTCACCTCTTCAACACCATAATGTGACATATTTCTATGTTATAAATTATTTTTCATAGTACAATTTGAAACACAAAAGGATTTGGATTATGTTCAAAATGGATGACCATGGTTTTGGGGTAAAGTTGGTTTATCTATCACTCTATGATTCCCTGGTTTTGATGCCACGACTATGGTGTTCAAAAAAGCGTCAGGATGGGTAAGGATACCAAACCTCCCACTTCCTTTTTGGCATCACAAATTTCTTGGAGGCATAGAAAATACATTCGCCAATCTTTAAAAATTGGATATGGAGATAACAGAGAATGGCCTCTTCACTTTCACCAAAATTTGTGTAGAGACTAGCCTTAGTAAGGGATCACCAGATCATATAACATTGAAACATGAATACTTCTAGAGGTCACAATTCTTAGAGTATCAGAACATGACATTCCAATGTCGATTGTGTTTTTCAAATAGGTCAGTTGAAGAGCACATGTCCACTAGCTACGAAAATTCTAAAAATGAAAAAAGATAGATAAGTAGGCCAAAAGGATGCCATTTTCCTTAGCCTTTACCTTTAGATGATGAAGAGGAAGAAAACAAAGATACCCAAATGATCAACCATATGTTAAAACAGATGCGGAAATTGCATTCTATTTAGGGGCTGACACACTTATTCAGAAAGATTCAAAACTAGATTGTCTTCAGGATACAATTGTTCATCAAATAAATTTTACAAACAAAGATGATGGCACAGTGGGCAAAAAATGTTTCCATATATCAGAAATCTCAGCTTTGAACAAAGAGCATTCTTCTGAGGCTTTTGCAAGTGGCTTGGCTCTAGTTATAGTGGATCACAAAGCTAGGGAATGGATACATGTCCAGAAAAAGAAAAGAGAGAAAAAGAATATGAGTATTTTCCATCACTTAATTCTTGCCCCCTTTCACTTATTGTTTTTAAGTTTTTGTTTCCTTTTCATTGCTTTTAGCCACTTTACAGATGCTTTTTAGCATTGTAATGACAATTGTTTCTACAATGCACACATTTGTAACATCTATATACAATTTTTTCTTTTTCAATCATAAATGAAAGTACAATTTTTTCTCATGGGAAACGAAAAAAATTACAAATATACGACATATGAAAAAGAAAATTAATTGTAATAAAATTCAATTTAATTTAGAACAGGAAATTAAAAAAAAAAAACATAACAAGACCTTAATCTCAAAGGTAAATTATAATTCTTTAAAAAGGTAATGGAATAAATATTTAAACTTACCACAATGCAGATGTAAGTACTTCTATCATAAGTATTGATGACCTTTTTGAAAACTGAAACCTCTTGTTAATTACTACACTTATTATTGAATAATAATAACCTTAATCTTATGATCCTTTATTAGATAATATATCAAAACATAGTTTTTATGAATCATTAAATTCCTGTTAACTTTGTTTATTTTCAATTTAATTAAATTGTAAAACTATAGCTATTCATTAATATAAAATTTAGGAAAAAAATTTTGATTAAAAAATATTTAATACATATATGATTAGTATGATTTTATCACTAATATAGTTGTAGCCAATCTTATATTAATATAACATATTCAAGAATTATAATTTGTTGCTAACGTTACCTATTATCACCCGTGAAAATCTGTATTTTTTCAAACTAGAGATTAAGTTGTTCAAAAATGTATGTTCAATATTTGTGGTTAGTATGTACATTTTATTCTAATTTTATGTATATTAATATTTAATTGTTTTAATATGTAAATTATAATTTGAATTTATATACCCTTATACATAGAATATAGAATGTAATATTATATTTTGAATTTTCTTTTCATAGTTATTATATATTTATTTGATTGTTTGTGAATGATATATTCTCTAAAATAGATTTTAGATAAAATTTTAAAGTATAGTTGCTATTTAGTAAACATGGCTTTACACTTTGTGGATTCGATTGATGAGAAATATAATCAATAAATGATTGATTTCTTTTTGTTGGATAGGTTTTAAATAAGGTGTAATTTTGTAACACACTCCTTTACCACTAATAGCTTACACTAAGGCAATAAGGAGGCAGTTACTATGATATGACCTAACCTACATCGTATAACTATAGAAATGGGATTTAGAGATTTCAAAAATTTTCAAACGTTTCCAAACCCAAGATAAATAATGTCATTAAGTCAATTTTTTCGAGACCTTTTTGGCGATATATTGTTTATCTAAATTCGACCATTGAATCAAAATTTATGGCCACTTAAAGTCACAACCAATAATATTTTTTCCATGTCATCTTGACTTGCCAAGTGACACCCATTTTCTCCCCACGTAGAGCCACATGGACCTCTAAGAGGCCACCATATCATTACCCCCAAGGGGATACAGTCATATTCCAATTTTCATAGCTATCTTTGTGGCCATGCCGCATCACTACACCTAATATCCCCTTCTTCTTGACTCACACTATTTCATATATGTATGTGTGTATTATCAAAAAAATGGGGTTTCGACAATAATAGTAAGACCACCATGCATTCGAGCCCACCTCCACGTCACCTTGAAGCTACAACACTATGCCCCTTCAAAACTCATCAGGGTGACTTAAGCTAACATGACCTAGCCCATGTGGCCCCCTTCGAGAGTGTCATGTGTCACACATTTAGGGCCCACTCATTCCTCTAAAAAGTAAAAAATGGGTGCCATGTGTCATGGAAGTGGGTGCCACATCATACTACTAACAACATCACTTTCCACGCTAACCATGGGCTTTTCCCCAAGTATCGATTTATACGCTCATAGTGTAAGTTGGGTTCCTGTAATATTCCTAAATTAGCATGCAGCTAATTGGAATACTAAAATCTAATTTTGCTTCTTAGTTAGAAGAATAAGAGCGTAGGGAGACCCATAAATATCCTTATTAAAAATAAAACCACTTCAAATGTGAATGGAGGGCATCAAAAGCTCCCATATATGTGAACAAGGGATGAAGCATGTGGACTATGCCAACTTTGACCAAATCAACAACGTTGGTATGGAAGTAGTGGACATTCAATGAGGGACAATGCAGTTTTGGAGGGAGATCCTTTGCATGGAAGTAGTGCCTTTAATGAGTGGGGCCAAGGGTGAGGAATCTCACCAAGAATATAAGGAAGAGGATGGCAGCCATTTTTATCATGCTTTGATTATTATTTGATTGTTATCTGTTAAGACTTTTGGCTCTCTTCTGCTGTTTAGCTAAGATTGCAGTGTTGTTTAGCACAAGGGTGTTCTCGAGCGGGAATCCCACCTTCATCCTTGGGGGACTTAGAGTTCCTGCTCAGGAGAATTTATTGAGCATTATTTCCACATTATTTCTTGAGCATTATTTTTTTCCAAGCTACATATTTATTCTACAACACAAATTATGTTTAGATATGTGCTGAGTTGCAGGGTGCAGCAATGGAGGATTTCTTTGGATCATTTCTGAGCTTGTCTTCAGTGGAGGAAGGTTTATTCCCATTGAGAGATCAGTAAGGGAGGTCCCTGAGCTTCATAGCATATTTTGGCATCATGCCAAGTCATCATCTTCCCCCACAGTGCAGTTCCAGACAATGAATGCGTTATTTTAGAGATCTGTTGCAGGGGTGAGTTCAATGCTCCATTGGGAGTGTTTTCTTTCCATTGAAGGGATTAGCCCTTCATTGAGAGATTATTTTGGAGGAGTTATTTCAGATCTACATCAGATTCATCCACCTCTTTTTCAGGTGCCCAATTGCAGAGTTTATTCATCCCTAGGGTTGCATTCCGGCATTCTCATATTTTGTGTATTTTTGGAAACCCTTCCTGGGTTATCTAGGAAATGTGTATGGGAGCATAGATCTCCATTTTTGGACTTGTATGAGAATTTTATTATCAGATCCATTCATATGTATTTCCCAACTACAGTATTAGCCATTAAAACTGCATTGTACTTGCAATTTTTTTGTAGCAGTTGCATCTCATGTTTTGGTGCTTTTGGTTGATGGAGGATTCTCTTGCCTAGCTTGAGGGGTTTGTTCTCTGATATATTGTATACATTTTTTGTTGTTATGCTTAATAACATGGATCTATAATTTGGCTCCTATGTGATGTGTTAACATTTGCTGCTCCTCCCATTTGGGAATATTACAATGGTATCAGAGCATAATCTTGGCTCAGCCCATGAAGACATTGCATCTATATTATCATAAGAAGAAGAAGAAGCTTCTCACAGAAAGGAGAAGAATCACAGAAGAGACAAAGGCAAGTATCCATTATTTGGAGAAATGGAGGGAAAGAAGTTTTCAGAACTTCTTCTCGAAACTATACATGAGATTAACAGAGAAATCAAGGGAATGAGGAGGGAAACACATGAAAATCCCTCAAGAAGATTTTCACGTAAAGAAAGCTCTAGTTCTTCGTAATTATGGGTGTGAGCATTCAGCCACACAATTAGATATACAATGCTCTACCATGCCTATGTCAATAGCAAGAGAGATGCAGGAAGGAGATGTACCAAAGGAGGAGACTCCTGGTGACTATCTTCAAGAGTATGAATCTCAATCTCAGAGGTTCAAAGATCATCTAAAATTCCAAGGGTTTTGCAAGATCAAGGAGAATAGAAGACTTAGCAATCACAATAGAAGCAAGAAGTGAAAGCAGCATAATTTGGGTAGATTATTTCTATCTACTTTTGATGGGTCACATAGATGCACAGCTGGGGCTTAGGTGAAGGAGTTAGACACATATTTGTAGTAGCACCAAGTTTCAGAAGATGAATCCATTAGAGTAGCAGCGCTGCATATTGAAGGTAATGCTTATGCCTGGTGGTTTTATGAAAATTCTTCCTTGAATCATGTAAATATATCTACTTATGCAAAGTTCACTAGGATATTAGTGAAGATATTTGATGAAAAACATTCTAAAACATCCTTGGTTGAGATAGCCAGGCCTAATCAAACAAAACCTTTGCATGAGTTGGAAGGATCTATAAACCCAACTCCATTTCAGAATACTATTGAGGATGTTAAAAATTTTCAGAATACCTTGATAGAGGCAACACCCCTAGTTCAAGAGGAGCTCTCTTCTCAAAGGGAAGACATGGAGATCTATTTTTCAAAAGAGGATCAAAACAAAGAGCCTCATAATGATGATGAGGTAACCTGCATTAATGATGAAGAGAAGGCAAGAGGTAACAACGCTGTCACATCAGGAGCAGATATAGTACCTCATGGATAGGAAGATGGAGCAATTTATCCAATGAGAGGAGTTCTTATATCCTTACAAGAAGTTCCAAAGAATCTCATATGTGGAGATCAAGGCACAATCCATGAGCAACATGTGCCATTATTGACAGATTGTGAGACCTTGCATATGGAAGGAGAAGCTAGGGAGCATGGCCAACATCATATGATTAGGATCACACACCCCTTTCTATTTCAGAAGGTTGATGCATAGAAGAGGCAGACTAATTTGCGTAGTGAGAACAAGGACAAAGCAATCCACTCATATATATAGTCTACGCTTGATATTGATGTCTCATTGCATGGAGGCATTCCACCTGGGAGACCACCAGATCAGGAGATGATGGGAGATTCCTCACCTGGGGTTGCACCACTCATTGATTGCAGAAGGGTGAGAACCTTGGGAGGACTTGACACAGTGCAAAGGGTCTGGGGTAGGCTCAAGGAGGAGGGAGACATTCTCCCAATATCAGTATTACCCACTCTCACCAAACATCTTGCACTGAGAGAAGATGTTTCAGGGATGGATGATACCATCATGGTGCAAGGAGACTTGGAGAATCAGAATATACCTTCACATAGGAAGGAATCTTAAATATTGGGTAGATTTTGGTGGCCATTCATGCTTACATTGACAAAACTTAGAAAGTTTTTGATGGGTGGTAGCTTCCCATGGAAGGCTAGCCTCCAAAAACTTCCACCTTCACTAGAGCATGAGCAACTACAGGAGGAGAAGAAGATGCAAGATTGCAGCATCCCGGTGCATGAATTTGGCATGGGAGATGTCAAAGAAGAGAGAAACAACATGAAAGGTGCTTCACATGATAGATCAACAATGATTTCATTATTGGTTATTGACCCTTATTAGAGATTCCAGCTGTTAATGGAATACTCCAAGGATCTCTTTTCATGTAGAGTTCTTTATGGCCACCTATCAGATGAGAGATATGTAGTGAGAGATGGGGTCATATATTTTTAGAGTAGAATATTATTGAATAGAGAATCTAAGCTCAAGGATAAGCTACTATATGTAGCATATGAGGGTTTTCTCTCTAAACCCACTGGTTTTATAACAATGTACCGTATTATCTTGGAGGGATTCATTTGGGAAGGCTTCAAAGAGGAGATGCACCATCATATGAGGAGATTCATGGATTGTTTGGTACGAGGGCTTCATTCTGCCATTTCCTTACCCTTCATGTTTAGTGCATTTCTCCAAGAGGGGCACTCTTTATTTTAGACTTCATGGTCTACTTGAGGCCATAAGCATCATTGATGATGGGCACACCCTAGGAGATCTTGGGGATAAGATATCTTATTTAGGGTGTGCTCAATTTAAACCATAAATCATACACTTTCTCGAAACATGTGAGAAGATTGGGGTAGCAAACAAGTCATTGGGAAACCACTCATCATGCCATATTCTGATTCAGTTAGGAGGAATACTGCACTGGTTGCACATGAGGGACCATTGTCCTTCTCCATTACTACACATCGCAACTAGCATGACTTTGATTTTGATCCCATATGTTTATGATGTTCTTATTATTGTTGGGGACATGATTAGAGGGATGACACATTGATTGGATGTGTCCATTGGGAATGAAACTTCCAACACTTCTTCATGCTTTAGGAGGAGCATGGGACATTATATGGCTACTAAAATATATCACTTGTTTCCTTATGAAGTGAGCCATATGATTGACTTAAGCCTTTGGGAGGAGCCTCTCATGAGCATGTGGGAGGAGTTTTTCTATGAATTACCATTCTGGATGGTGATTCATTTTATATGGATGATAGCTTGGAGATTGGAGCTTCTCATGGGAATGAAGGTTCCCTACATTTTTCAGATCTATCCTTGTATTTTTTTGAGGACAAGAAACATTTGGGAGGGGAGGATTGTAATATTCCTAAATTAGCATGCAACTAATTGGAATATCAAAATATAATTTTGCTTCTTATTTAGAAGAATAAGAGGGCAGGGAAACCCATAAATCTCCTTAGTAGGAATAAAACCACTCCAAATGTGAATGGAGGGCATAAAAAATAGAGCTGCAAAAATCTCCCCTATGTGTGAACAAGGGATGAAGCATGTGGACTGGGTCAACTTTGACCAAACCAATAGTGTTGGTATGGGAGTAGCGGAGATTCAATGAGGGACAACACAATTTTGGAAGGAGACCCTTTGAATGGAAGTAGTGCCTTTAATTAGTGGGGCCAAGGGTGGGGAATCTCACCAAGAATATAAGGAAGATGATGGTAGCCATTGTGATCATGTTCTGATTTTATTTGATTATGGTCTGTTAAGACTTTTGGCTCTCTTCCGCTGTTTATCTAAGATTGCAGTGTTATTTAGCACAAAGGTTTTGCCGAGTGGTAATCCCACCTTCATCCTCGGGCGATTTAGAGTGCCTACTTAGGAGAAGTTCTTGAGAATTATTTCCACATTCCGACATTTGGCCAAGCTACATATTTCTTATACAGGGAAAATTCTGTTTAGATATGTGTTGAGTTGTAGGTTGCAACAGTGGAGGGTTTCTTTGGATCATTTTTTGAGTTTGTCTTCAGTGGAGGAAGGTTTCTTTCCATTGAGAGATAAGTAAGGGACGTCCTTGAGCTTCATAGAATATTTTAGCATCAGGCGAAGTCATCATCTTCCCCCATAGCGTAGTTCCAGTCCATGACTACGTTATTTTAGAGATCTATTGCAGGGGTGAGTTCAGTGCTCCATTGGTAGTGTTTTCTTTCCATTGAAGGTATCAACCCTTCATTGAGAGAGTCTTTTGGAGAAGTTATTTCAGATCTACATTAGACTTATCCACCTCCTTTTCAGGTGCCTATTTGCAGAGTTTATTCAGCCCTAGGGCTGCATTCCGGCATTCTGAGGTTTTGTGTGTTTCTGGAAACCCTTCTCGGGTTATCTAGGAAATGTGTATGGGAGCATAGATCTCCATTTTTGGCTTTGTAGGAGCATGTTATTATCAGATCCATTCATATGTATTTCCTAGCTGCAATATTAGCCATTAAAACTGCGATGTACTTGCTTTAGACATTTTGTGTAGCTTGAGGGGTTTTTTCTTCAATATATTGTATACATTTGTTGCCATTATGCTTAATAACATGGATGTATCATTTGGCTCCTATGTGATGTGTTTACATTTGTTGCTCTTCCCATTTGGAAATAGTACAGTTCCATTGGGTTTAGAGCCCTGAGATAATTTAACATCACACACTCTACCCTGATTTCGACTGTTAGGATTAAAATACAGCCTCACCTCTCCTCACCCTACTGACCTGGTGGTGGGGGGGTGGGGGGGGGTCTAGTATCATAGTTTCCCTTCAAGGCTCTATGGCCCACCATCAAAGGTTACTTGCACCCAAAATTTTCAATGGCTATGATGAAAACGTGGAATCATCAACTTCCCCTTACTAATATGGATAGGGAGGGGAGAGGGTCTGCTATTCTATCTCCAATATCCAAAGTGATCCAAGATTTCATTTGTTGATAGTTTTTGGAGCACACACACAAATTTTCATGTCTCCGCTCTCACCCCTACTCATATTGCCTGATCATAGGGTCTCAAGGAACTCGAGACCATTATCCTCCAGGACTCTGAGGACTTCTAATCCCATGCTTTAACAATATGAACTTGCAAATTAATTGGGCTTCTAATAATGCCTTCAACTCATGATATATATATATATATATATATATATATCTGTGTGTGTGTGTGTTTACACATGCCCCCCTTTTTAGCCATCCCGCTGAGCTATGGCCATAAATTTATATATAAATACATATAAATTCACACATATACATGCAGTTTTTCATCCCTCCCGAGCTATACATTCCTTCAACCCAGCCCGAATGATTGAATTGGTGCATGTCTCCTTGTTCATGCCATGTAGAACAAATATTAGACTCAGAATGGATATAGAAATAACCCCAATCCTAAGGGGATATCAAAGGGATTACCCTACCATTTCCATGTAAGAGATATACCTTATTTAAGTTATTTTAGGCAAGCCATCAACCCTATGGCCAATATAAAGTAATTTAAACAAGAATTCATGAACAACAATGACACCTTAACATTCAAGGTTAATCCTTATTTATCAATGATAGAGGTGTTAATATTATCCATTCACACAGGAGTCATTATTCCAAAAAATTAACATAGGAACATAATCAACACTTGAAACAAATGCATAAAATTCAATGTATAGGGGTTTAAAGTAACACTTATCTTGATAAATTCTTCAAGCAATTGAGATTGGGGCTGCAACTCTCCACGCAACATTAGATTGGTTTGCATTATGGTCTTTCTTGTAGCCAATCACCCCCAAGCCATATTCTAGAGCTTGAGAAGGAATTCTCAACGGATAACCAATATCACTATCTGAAGCAAGGACTCCAAAGGTTGCACCACCTCTAGCCACCAACTACATAATTTAAACTAGTTGAAAAAGGGGACTTGGAGGCACAACACCTCCACCCATCAGTTATTTAGTGAACAAGCTGAGATAAGGAATATAGAGGCCTATCATGCTCCACCCACCAACTAAACCAAGGAATATATAGGTTCTTCACCTCCATCCTTAGAGTAATGTACAAAATGGCTCCACCTAGGATTAGGAATCAAGAACAAACTGAAATTGAAACAAGAAAAGAAAACAAGTAAGAAATCTCTAGAATTCTCCTTATCGAGAATAATAGAAGCAGGTCTCCACCCTAGCTATCAAGGGAATCTAGAGATTAACCATCTCCACCCTCTAGATATTCAAGGAATCTAGAGGGTGCTACCCCTTACATGAAAGATGTTCTTCTAGATTTCAATTCTCAACAAATATATCCGTTCTCTTCTTCCTTTCACAGACACATATATTTGTTCCCTTCATTATTCTATTAATCTCAACCTCCTTCCCTACTCTTCATGAGTCCATGATGATCATTCTCCCTTCTTTCCTAAGTTTTGTTTAACTATTTTTTTTTTGTGAATCCCCTATGATCTCGCTCCTACATTTTTTATTTTTTCCTCTGCCATCTATTTTCCTTGTCCATTCATGATATTTCCTATCTAGTGCAACAATTCCATGTGCATAATGTCTCCCCCTAATATTCCTTGTTTCTTTTCTATCACCTTCTTGTTTCAATGGATGGCCCACTCTCCCTCTAAATGCTCTCGACCATCCGTCGACTTATCAACAATGTGCCCATCTCCTAAAATTTTGGTTCCTTATTCCTTGTATAATTTTGTAAGAGGCATGTTTTCTTCCTTATTCTTTGCTGAGTTAATTTATATAACCAATACTTTTAGGCACACTTTCTATTGGGTCATGAATAAAACCACTTTTTAACACTTATTTCATCCAATTTTACTCTTCTTTATCATATCATTTATTATAATTTATCATATAAATCCATCTTATAATGATTTATGCTCTTATGGATGAATATTATTTCTTCTCCTTTATTTTTAATAAATTGATGATTATTATGCATAATTTTATCAATGATGGTTCATTAATATATTTTGTAACATAACTCACCATTTTAGCCTCCAAGATATTTTCCAGATTGAAGATTTGATCTCCAAATCATCATCAAATATTCCAACTCAGAAATTCGCTGGAATAAGAAGTGATAGTTTTGCGGTTAAGATTTTGGGCAAATGAAGAAGCGTCTAGAAAATCCGGAACATGGGTTTTGTCCAGAACGGGCCCAATTAACTTTTTTAAAGAACTTTTTGCCCAAATGCGGCCTGTATTGAGAGAAACACAGGGTTCTTTGATCACGATTTTCTCAGATTTGTTGTTGCAGTCGTCCACCAAATCTCAGCTGCAAAGCCAAATTCGCCTTGCTCTTGTTGAAAGATTGTTGAAAATGTATTTTTTGGTTGATCAAGTTGTTGGGAACAATCCAATATTGTTATGAGAGATCATATTTGCTATTTAATTTCTCCTATTTTTTATTATAAAAGAAGAGCATGTATTGTTGTATTGGGGAGGATGGAGAACAATGGATGATTATTGAATTTCCTTTGTAACACTGTAATTCATTGACTCTTGTGAGCAAAGAGAAAATAATGTAAAAGATATTCATGTTTGATTAATACAAAGAGGCGTTCTCGTTCCATTTCTCAAGCTCTGCAGTAGCCCAACAGCGCTTTCACCGGCGGTTGAGGGCCCAGCCCTAATGGAGCGATCCACTGTTTGTATTTCTATTATTTTATTTCTGTTGTATGAAGTGTTTCTACTGTTTATTTCGATTACAGATTTGATTGACTACTGTTAGATTGAATACATATCCATTAATGAATTGCATTGTTATTTAATTTGTTGTTCATTTATTCTGTTATCATTATGAAAGCTTTGCTATTCTGTATTCGACTCTAAGTTATTATTCTTTATGATTGATTGATCTGCAATATTGGTCGGCGATAGATTGAAGTATTGAGATTAGTTAAGTTTGTAATTGTTGTTCAAATTATATTGCTGTTCCATTTCTAGTTATTGCTTATTTCTGATTCATAGCTTTACTTTAGCAGATAGTTTGGTTACAGTTGCTGTGTGTGCGTAGGAGTTACAAGTTGCTATTCATTTCCAGATTTTGTTCCTTTCAGTTACTTTCATCAGCACGAAGATTGAGTTTTCTTTCATTTCGATTGCTTTAAGATCACCAACTGTAGAGGATAGAGGTTATTGCTTCCAAGTCCCCAGATTGGTTATCTTGCATTGATTTCTAAGGGAAAGAGTTATTGCTACTGTATCCCTGATCGATGTTTTGCAGTTTGATTTAATTCAAGTTTCAGAGCGTTTCCATTTGTAATTAGGTTCCTTTACAAGAATTTGTTTATTCTTGAATTTAGAATTCTGTACTACATCTTCATAGCATTTCTCTTGGATGAATTGCAGCCTCAGACAGAGTACACTCTTGAAATAAAAAGTTGCTCCCAGATTGATAATTAATGTGAGATAAATAGGCGTTAAAAAGACACCTTTTATACCTCAACATTTTGGCGCTGTTGTTAGGGAGAGTGTATGCTATTTAGAAGGAGTGATGCACATTTGACCTTTTTTCTGCTTGGGAAGAATTGGGTTTTAAAGACGGAAGGTAAGAACTTGCGCATCGAGCAAGGAACATACTTGCTCACTGCCCGCTTCACAACAGAGTTGGGTAAATTTTTTTTCTTTAGGTACGAATGAAGGCTTGTTCTTTTGAATGACTAGAAAATCTAAAAAAGGAAAAATTCCTCCCAAACCTGAAAAACCTAAGGGACTGGTGACCCTTGGGAGAAGGACCTTTATTGACAAAATTCTTAAGAAAACTGAATCTCAGCCATCAGAAGGACCTAGGAAAGTTATTTCTAGACAACCTGCTACTTCCCTTCAGGCCACAGAGTCACCATCTGTAGCCTTTTCTGAGGTACATATCCAAACATAAGATACTGAGCAAGATTCCCAAGAAATTGAGAATTCTTGCTCAATTTTTTTACAAGAAGGGAATTTGGCCTCTCATACCCTACTATTTATCAACATGCATTTTCCAAATCTGGGTATGTACACACTAGAGGCATTATTTTGGAAATGGCTCCACTGAGAATACTCTTATACATAAGCATATTCGATTTTCAAAGAAGAGTAAATTAGTGCAGAAAATAAAATAAATAAGAAAATAAACACATTTTTTTATTATTTTATTTTTGTAAAAATAATTGTTTCTTTGTTGCAACACCCTGTGAAAATCAACATTGATGATAAATATTCTAATTTATTTGTGTATGTAGATGAATTATATTTTAAAAAAAAATTCTACAAACACTCATTCATTTTTATCATCAATATGAAAAAAAAAATTGTTCGAATATCATTTTTTTGGCTTGCGGGCTTGATGAAATTCTTGAAAACAAAGTTGGGACAGTCATGTTTTGGGGGACCAAAAGTGAATATTTTTAAAATATGTTTCTATCCTAAGTAGCCCTTGATGTATAATTTCCAACTCAATTTAAATCACTCCATTTGGATTTGAAACGGAAAAGTTAGAACCAAAACATTGACAGGGTGTTTAGTAGGTAGCTCAACAATAGAGTTGGGACAGTCAGTTTTTGGAGGCCTAAATGATTCTTTTTTAAAAACTGTTTCTATGGTAGATTCCTCTATGAATATATCTTACAACGCAATTTGAATCACTTATTTCGAAATAATATGAGGAATTTATGACCAAAATACTGACTGCCTATCATAAATCAGCGCTCATGAAACTTTGTTTTCTCGGCTGTTCCCTAGCATATTTAACCCATCAATTCTTCTTTTCTTCAAAAATGTTTCTATTGGAAATAAATAAAGAATCTACTTCAATCTCCAATTTGAACTATTTCAATCCGCCATTAAATGAATAATTTATGCTTGAAATACCAACTGTTGGTCTGAGTTGGAAAATCGAAAATGATTCTATTATGCAGGTTGTTATAAGAAATTTTAACATACCATTACATAGAATTTTTAAAACCTGTGTCTATTTGAGATAAACCTTCGAATTAGCTCTCATTTGGCTTTGGAATCACTCGAATCGAACGAAAAACAAAGAAGTTATGATTGAAACACTGCAGGTTAGCATGATTGGCCACTGCTCTCCCGCAGGTAATAAATTAATTTTACTTTGTCCATGGATTTGTTCTACAGAGTAACTACTTGTTAGTTTTTTGCATAATTTTTGGATTAGGGGAGCCGTGCTCCTCTCTTTCTTCATGATTTAATGTTTTATTGTAGGTAGACACTCGTTTTTTTGCAGGTCTTAGGAGAACAAAGAAGGTGAATTTATGGACGAGCGATTCCTAAAAAAAAATTAGTGAAACAAGGACATTTCATGCAGTTCATTACCTAAAATATTTATAATAAGAAGAAATGAAGAATTGGTTCCCATTTCAAGATTCATGTCACTACTGCCAAACATTTTTCAAAATATCATATTTTTTCCATTATTAGATTGATATTCCCTTAGGAAATAACATCATAGCTGTTATAACTTAATAAAGTGTTTTTTATTTTCTGATTTATTTTATATTTTTGTGTTTCAGGTGTTGATCCCTCCAAATTGTAATTTCCTCTCCATTTGCAATTAAACAATAAAGACCCCACCATGCAAGTTTCAATTGCAGAATACAATTCTTCAGTGGCACCAATTCTGTAAAAAATTACTTTTTCTTGAAACCTATACATAAACTTTTCTTTCTATTTGATTGGATTTGCTTAGCAATGGATTGCATATTAGCTTTGTTCTTTCCTCTGTTTTTTTTCATTTTTGCGTGTTTATATTTGTTTGCTGTTCCTCTTAAGGGACAGTTATTGTTCCTCTTAAGGAACAACGACCGTTCCTCTTAAGAAGCAGTGCGTTTATGCGTTTATTTTTGTTGTTCCTTTCAAAAGAAACAACAATTTCGCTGATTAGTTTTGTTGTTCTTTTCAAAAAGAACAACATTTTTGTTGCATGTTTTTGCTGTTCATTTCAAAAGGAACAACACCGCTCGTTTTTGTTGTTCCTTTCAAAAGGAACAACATTTTTGTTGTTCCCTTCAAAAGGAACAGCACCGACTATTCTTGTTGTTCCTTTCCAAAGGAACAACATTTTCGCAGATTATTCTTGCTGTTCTTTTCCAAAGGAACAACATTTTCGCAGATTTTTTTTGTTGTTTCTTTCCAAAGGAACAACACCTTTTGAGTGCATTTTTCTTGTTTAAAAAAAAAAAACATTTCTAGAACTTTTTTTGAATTTTTCATGACTTTTCGAAAAGAAAACATACAATTTATGGAAGGATACACAAATTAGAGCTTACCTATAATTAGAAAATCAAAATAAATCGTCATTTTTAAGAAATTGTTTAGTAATGATAAGAAAAAGGAAAAAGGGACATAATCAATAACATGATTTTGTTGTCTTATTACCACTAAATTCATATGATTGATTATATTTATCATGTTGGTTCTTTCCTATATTTTATAACTTTCTTTGATTTTTACTTATGGAGTAGGAACAAGGGCATATTATTTTCTATTGAGTTGTTCAGACTTCTTCCACCATCCCTACTCTTAAGGAGTGCTGAGCCATCCTTTATGAATAAATAGGAAAGTGCTATATGAAAAGAAAAATATTTACATATTTCATTAATAATTTTATAATTTGACAAATGGAGGATAGGGGGTCTCATCAAGAGCCAACCTACCATGTTCATAAGGAAGCAAGTGAAGCGGCATTCTCATCATGGCCACCAAACCAAGGATATGGTCCAATGGACAATTGAAAAAATTAAAGAAGTCCTTGGAACATGAGGTCTCATCACGAGCCGGCCTGCCCACTTTTCATTTCTTCCTAGTGAATGGCATTGCGATTTATTTGGTCACCAAGCCAGCACAATGGCCTCTGTTATGACAATTAACAAGCACTTCCTCAGCATAAATAAAGGACAATGGTTCCAAGGGCGAGAGAGCAACTCTGTCAAGGTTATGGACACCTATGAGCAACAGAGCTCTGCTGATGGTATTGGAGTCACATTTATACACATCAATAGTAATATTAAATCCTTTTTCCTATATCTCTATTTAAATATCAGATGAAAGTATGATTCCTTAACCTTTGATTTTGAACCTATTATACATGAAAATCATCATAAATCGATCACATTAGTTTAAGTGGGTAATAAATGAATCTGTACTTATGTTTATCTTAAGCTGTCCCTTCTCCTTATCCTTGAATCATTACAAAATGCTTCTATATTTGTTTATGATTTATCACATGCATGGATTTCAGTAATGCGATAATTTACTGATCATTTCATAAGTATGTATGCCTTTCCATGCTGTATAATTGTTGTGCAGTACGCTGCCATTTTGCCACAATATTCATACTGCATTTCTACAGAATTTTTGTTGATTGAAATTTTTGCATGCATCTTATCTGTTGCCATTTAAAACTAAAACCGTGGATTCAAGAAAATTGCATACAAAATTGTGATTTGTTTACAGGAGAACAACAAGTATTGGGAAAATTCTATTCGCAGCACGATCACACTATTGCAACTAATAGCAAAGGCTCGTGAACGCGCACATGGCTTCCACCTTTTGCATCACTTTCAGTAACCGCTCAGCCTATATCAGCTTCAACAAAGGCCAGTCTCTACATGTCATTCCACATTTTTTCAGACGTAACACTTGAGGTAAAATAGCATAATTTTCTGATTTATTATGAATTTAGGAGAATTTCATAAAAATCCATTGAGCATTATGTATCATCATTCATTCCACATCTTTACCACTTCCCATTTTTTAGATACGTCTCATCTTTCAGTTTGGGGGAGTGTTGATTTCTTTCCTTTCTTTCTTGTGACCATGTTAGTAATATTCTTTATCATCCATGGATATTCTTATTCATTCTCAACACCTCCCTTATTCCATGTTGTTTTACACCAAGCATCGATTTCAACAGATTGTAGCAACCACCTCTCTTTGTTTTCTAGCATCGCATGAGGACATGCTAATTCTTCAGTTTGGGGGGAGGGGGGGGGAGGGAATTGCTACACATGATGGATGTTTTCCACTTCATTTCTCATTTAAGGCATACAATTTCATTTTTGTATAGTGCAGAAATTGATTTGCATATATCTTTAAAACTATGAACTGAATTTTTGTGATTTCTGGATAACAAAAAGGTATCATTAAAATACACAAACCTAGATAATTTCACGCTAAATTAGTTCATAAAATTTTGAAAATTATGCACTATCACCTACAACCATTTTGTTTATATCTCATGATCCATGCATCAAAACGATCTGATTTTTGAGAAAATGATTAATGAGGGTTGTTTTTACTTATGTCACATTTTTCTGCAACTTCATATACATATAGTTGAACGTCAACTGTAAAAATTGTTATGCCTCTATTGCTAAAATTGAATATTCATTATTTGAGGAAACATGCATTTGTTCCATCCATTTCATGGGTTGGGAAGAACAATTTTCTTTGCTTGGTTAACACATGGGTTTTGTCTTTGGATTGCATGAGGACATGCAATATATTCAGTTTTGAATTGCATGAGGGCATGCAATATATTCAGTTTGGGGGTATGTTGGGCCATTAATACGACCAGTTTTTCACACTTATTTCATCCATTTTTACTCTTCTTTATCATATAATTTATTATAATTTATCATATAAATCCATCTTATAATTATTTATGCTCTTATGGATGAATATTATTTTTTCTCCTTTATTTTTAATAAATTGATGATTATTATGCATAATTTTATCAATGATGGTTCATTAATATATTTTGTAACATAACTCACCATTTTAGCCTCCAAGATATTTGCCATATTGAAGATTTGATCTCCAAATCATCATCAAATATTCCAACTCAGAAATTTGCTGGAATAAGAAGTAACAATTTTTCGGTTAAGATTCTAGGCAAACGAAGAGGAATCTGGAAACTCTGGAACATGGGTTTTGTCCGAAATGGGCCCAATTAACTTTGAGAAAGAACTGTTTGCCCAAATTCGGCCTATATTGAGAGAAACGCGGGGTTCTTTGAGCATGATTTTCTCAGATTTGTTGTTGCGGTCGTCCTCCAAATCTCAGCTGCAAAGCCAAATTCGCCTTGCTCTTGTTGAAAGATTGTTGAAAATGTATTTTCTGGTTGATCAAGTTGTTGGGAACAATCCAATATTGTTATGGGATATCATATTTTCTATTTAATTTCTCCTCTTTCTGATTATAAAAGGAGAGCATGTATTGTGTATTGGGGAGGATGGGGAACAATGGATGATTATCGAATTCCCTTTGTAACACTGTAATTCCTTGACTCTTGTGAGCAAAGAGCAACTGATGTAAAAGCTATTCATGTTTTATTAATACAAAGAGGCTTTCTCGTTCCATTTCTCAAGCTCTGCAGTAGCACCGGCGGTTGAGGGCCCGACTCTAATGGAGCGATCTGCTGTAAGTATTTCTATTCTTTTATTTCTGTTGTGTGAAGTGTGTCTACTCTTTATTTCAATTACAGAGTTGATTGACTAATTTTATATTGAATACAAATCCATTAACGAATTGCATTGCTATTTAATTTTATGTTCATTTATTCTGCTATCATTATGAAATCTTTGCTCTTCTGTATTCGACTCTAAGTTATTATTCTTTATGATTGATTGATCTGCAATATTGGCCGGCGATAGATTGAAGTATTGAGATTAGTTAAGTTTGTAATTGCTGTTCCATTTCTAGTTATTTCTTATTTCTGATTCATAGCTTTACTTTAGCAGGTAGTTTGGTTACAATTGTTGTGTGTGCGTAGGAGTTACAAGTTGCTATTCATTTCCAGATTTTGTTTCTTTCAGTTACTTTCATCAGCACAAAGATTGAGTTTGTTTTCATTTCGATTTCTTTAAGATCGCCAACTATAGAGGATAGAGGTTATTGCTTCCAAGTCCCCAGATTGGTTATCTTGCATGGATTTCTAAGGGAAAGAGTTATTACTAATGTATCCTTGATCGATGTTTTGCAGTTTGATTTAATTCAAGTTTCAGAGCATTTCCATTTGTAATTAGGTTCCTTTACAAGCATTTGTTTATTCTTGAATTTAGAATTTTGTACTACATCTTCACAGCATTGCTCTTGGATGAATTGCAGCCTCAGACAGAGTACACTCTTGAAATAAAAAGTCGCTCCCGGATTGGAAATTAATGTGAGATAAATATGCATTAAAAAGACACCTTTTATACCTAAACACTTTCCATCATCCCTTTGGCTGTGATAAAGTAAGTAAAATTCCTTCTAATCCCATTCATTATCCTTTCTCATACTATGGAATATGTGTCCCAATACGCAGGCTTGTTTGCATTAAAATAAAATGGTTACCAAATTTACAATAAGGGTGGTATTAGCTAGGGGTTGTCACAAACCCCTCCCCCATAGAGGAACATCATCCTTGATGTTCTATAGCTAAAAAGGAATGATTTAAAACTAAGCAAAAATTATTTTGGGGCTTTATATACACATCTATAAAAAAATTATAAAATCTATTTACCATTGCCTCAAGTAGAAAAAAAGGACATGTTTCCTACATATAATCAACCGTTTCCTATTAATTGTGGTAGCTTGGGAGGTACTCCAAGTCCTAGGGTTTAGGGGTTGGAGTGAAAAGTGACATAAGAGTCACTTGTGGGCTTGGAACCCAAGTATGGGGTTTTTCACCCGATCTTGTTTAGGGAATTTCTAGGAGCACATTTCTACATGTGATGGCATGAGATGATAGAGGGTGGAAAGGAGAATCCAATACTTCGAGGATCATCGAATTCCAAATTGTAGAAGTGGAAATATGAATTTTGGAAGGTTAATGATGGGTTTTCACATGTGCATGTAGGCCGACCAAAGGTGTTTTAGGCTCATGACAAGATAAAAGCCCCTCATTGTAACATTTTAGAATCCCTTGTGTATGGTAATAATACAAGGTGGAGTGAAGGACTTAGAGCATCCATCTAAGCATCACAAGAACTCATTCATTGAACTCGGTTAAGGGAGAGAGGCACCTCTGAAAGGAAAAAGTCAAGGAGGACAAACAACACAGATTTATAGGCATATTTGACAAGGATCGAGCTTTTCTTGGGAAGGTCGAGTGGTTGGGATAGAGGGTTGAGGATGAGGGGAATATATCTAGGTTGTTTTGGAGGTCTTTTAGTTGTCGAAACTTTTGTTTTAGCAGGCTGTGTGGGAGTTGGGCGCTACCTATGGTAGGCTGCAGGCCCTAACCCTACAAACAACTGACTGTGTGGACTATTTTTGGTATGGTTTGACCCTTATACAATAACATAGAGGAAGAGGGCCTTAGAAAGGGCAGACCACAACTTTTGAGGGTTGTTTTGATGGCTAGTTGAGGGTTCTTACAACATTGTTTGGTTCCCTAACCACTCACTATGGTGACAAAAAAAAAAGGATTAGAACAAATTTAATGTCTTGTGTTGGGTTAAAGAAGTCGACCAGTATTTGGATCAAAATTGGGGCAGACTATGGATGCCATTTGGAGGATCTTCCATCATGGTGAAGAGCACATCCTAGGAGTAGATTCCTTAGTGTAGTATTGGGTTCCATTGATCTGGTTCAAGGCAGTGTGTTGGACACCCAAAGTAGCCCTAGACGAGTTATCTTGACCTGACAAAGAGGAGTTGAATGTTAGGTGAATTTTGGTGTCGAAGTGTACCACCTTGATGGACAAAGGTGGCTGCTAGCCTCACAATTTGGAGCTCAGGAGTTAGGCTTATCCATAGAGCAGATTGGATCATCCTGTGTACACTCTACAAAAGTGACTTGCAATAGTTCTAGGAGGCATCCCTCCTCTAGTCTTGATGCGTTCTGGCCTTGATCAACTAAGGAACAACTAGTGAGCAGTATGGAAGTGAAGGACTAGAAGGACGAGATACAACATCAAGTTTTTCATTATATCTTGTATACCATAGACTATTGTATTATTTATATTTTGGTTTAATATAACAAAAATTGGTGATTTTACATTTTTTTTAAATTGTTTATATTTGTGCATGTGTGATTTACTGCTTTATATTTTCGTTGTGTAAAGTAGTTCATGGTTGGGATTCTTGGTTTGCTAGCGTCAGTGATTTTAAGATTCTAACCTAAACCCAAGGTCATGGATATTCAACATGGTATAAGAGCATGTCTGAGCTACTTTGGAATTCAATGGATTAGATTTATGCACAATGAAGTACAGTGTGATAGGGAGGTGGTAACATTCTAAGTGAAGGGTTCACTACAATGTCGAAGTTGCAAGTAGGACTCTGGTATGATGAAAGGTTAGAGGAATTGTCCAATTATACTCTTTGGAAGGAAAGGATCAAGTTGGTCTTGCAGGTCAATAGGATCTGGTATTTTTCTGAGAAAGAGATCGAGAAGACAACCGACCCTAAGGATCTGGATATATGGGAATATATGGATACAAAGCTTAGATTGAACATCCTTGATGATGGAAAGATTTCATAATACCTCATTTTTTTGTGAAGAACAGTGCACATGAGATGTGGATGGCTCTTTAGAATTTTTTCCAGAATAAGAACAGGAATTGTGTACTGTTATTGGAGGATAAGTTGAAGTCCACCAAGATGATAAATGGTGAAGGAGTGAATTTGTATCTGATGAGGTATTATCAGGCCAGATATGAGCTTATTGTTGTCAGTGTCAAGATTTCAGATGGAGGTATGGTAAGGATTGCCTTGAAAGGGTTCACCAAGAATGGAAGCCCTTCATCAAAGGAATTGTTGCCAGGGATAAATTTCCAAACATGAATAGACCGTGGGATGACATCATTCAGGAAGAGTTGTGAGATGAGGATCTTCATCCATCGAGGAAGGTAGATGAGGACGTGACACTTGCAGTGTGAATGCATGGTAAGTCGAATAAATACTTGAGTAAATTCAAGTGCTTCAACTATGGCAAGATGGGCCATTTTTCATTGAGATGTTCGATGAATAAGGGATATGATGAGAAGAGGAAAGGAAAGCAGGTCATTAGTGTTTCCACTTCAGATGCGATAGATGATATCTCCAGGGAATTGGAAGAGGAGGAATTTTCTATGATTTCTCATTTCTCGTAGGGTACTATCAAGGAGGATGGATGGTACATGGATAGTGGTGCATCTAAGCATATGACAGGGTCACAGAAGGTTTTCTAAAATCTAGATGAATTGGACTCGAAGTTGCACATGGTGTTGGGCGACAAGAGTCAATTGGAGATCAGTGGATCGAGTGTTGTTCCATGTAGGATACATACAAGACACGTTATGTGAGTCCAGGATTTACTAATTATACCATGAATCAGATATAGTGTGATTTCCATCTCGATGATAGAGAGGAAGGGGTTTGAGGTCTTGTTGCAGGATGGGAAGAAAAGAATCAATCCTAGAGGCTCTATGTCTGATGGGATTGTACTCAGAGCATGGTCTCTATAGGCTAATAGGTAAGGTTGTGGATCATGGGAAGAAGTGGGTGGAGCAGGTGAAGGTTCCATAGAAGCAGGATTAGGTGCAGGTGCAAGTGAAAGCTTCAGAGGAGTAGGTACAAGTTCCTGAGAAGAAGGTTCAATTTCCTAAGAATAAATTCCAAATTCCACATAATCAGAGGGATTCAAGCTCTAGCAGCAGCTTGTAGGTTCAGAGGGATACTTTGCAACCAAATAAGAGCATGTTGTCAGTGGGGAGCAGGGGTGCTTCAACATCTACCAAGAAGGAATCATGGAGAGACTAAGAAGAAATACAAGAAAAAAAGAAGAAGAAGGATGCTTCCAGTAGTGAAAGTGACACTTCCGAGAGAGCGCATAGCTCACCATATGTGATTTTTGCGATTATGAGCGATAGGATTTGGGAAATATTTGTGAGCAGTGATGACGATGATGAGTTACTTCCTATTCTTGGAAGTAGCTCCCTCGCTAAGAGGGAGTGTTGATTTTTGTAGTTTGGGAGGTACTCCAAGCCCTAGGGTTCATCGTTTGGAGGGAAAAGAGACACAAGAGTCACTTGTGGGCTTGGAACCCAAGTATGTGGTTTTGCACCCAATCGTGTTTGGGGAATTTCCAAGAGAAAATTTCTACATGTGGTGGTATGAGACAATAGATGGTGGAAAGGAGAATCCAATGCTTTGAGAATATTTGAATGTTGAGTTGTAAAAGTGGAGATGTGAATTTTTGAATGTTAATGATGGGTTTGCACATGTTCGTGTAGGTTTTCCAAAGGATTTTTAGGCTCATGACAAGTTGGAAACCCCTCATTGTGACGTTTTAGAAGCCCTTTTGTATGGTATTAATACAAGGTGTATTGGAGGACTTAGAGCATCAATCTAAATATCACAATAACTCATTTGGTGAACACAGTCAAGGGAGAGAAGCACCTAAGAAATAGCCACAACCAAGGAGGAAAAACAAAATCGATTCTAGGCATATTTGACAGGGATCAATTTGTTGCCAGGAAGGGCAAGTGGCTGGTCTAGAGGTTCGAGGTTGAGGGGAGTAGATCTGGGATGTTTTCGAGGTATTTTAGTGGTTGGAACATTTGTTTTAGCAAGTTGTGTGGGAGATTGGAGCTACTTGTGGTAGGTTGCAAGCGATAACCCCAAAAATAGGTGACAGTGCAGACTTTTTTGGGGATGATTTGACCCATATACAATAGCGTAGAGGTAGAGGATCTTAGAAAGGGAATACCTCAAATTTTGAGGGTTGTTTTGATGGCTGGTTGAGGGTTGTTAGAACATTTTTTAGTGCCCTAACCAGTCACCATGATGACAAAAAAAAAATTAGGATTAGAACATCATTTAATGTCTTGTGTTGGGTCAAAGGAGTTGACCAATATTTGGATCAGAATTGGAGCAGCGTGTGGATGCCATATGGAGGGTCTTCCCTGGTGGTGAAGAGCTCATCCTAGGAGAAATTTCCATAATGTAGTATTGGGTTCCATATTTGATCTGGTGGAGGGAAGTTTTTTGGCCACCCAAAGTAGCCCTAGACGAGTTATATTGACATGAAAAGGAGGAGCTGAAGGTTGGATGAATTTTAGTGCCAAAGTGAAGGAACTTGATGCATAAAGGTGGTTGTTATTCTGGCATTTTGGAGCTCGAGAATTGGGCCTACCCAGAGAGCAGATCAGATCAACCCGTGTACACTCTACATAAGTGACCTGTCGCAGTGTTAGGAGGCAACCCTCCTAGAGTCTTTATGTGTTGTGGCCTTGATGGACTAAGGCACAACTAGTGAGTAGCACGGAACTAAAGGACCAAAAAAATGAGATATGACATCGAGTTTGTCATTGTATCTTGTATACCATAGAATGTTGTATTATTCTTATTTTGGTTTAATACAATGAAGACTGGTGATTTTACATTATTGTAATTTTTTTTTAAAACTATGTATATTTTTGCATGTGTGATTTACTGCTTTATATTTCCATTGTGCAAAGTAGTTCATGGTTGAGATTATTTGTTTGGATTCTTTAACGATTTTAATACTCTAAGCTAGACCGAAGGTCATGGAAATTCATCATTTACCATGTGGCTTCCTTTGGCCCAAATTTTCTCCATTACACCTTGACTTGATCTATTTCTCAATTCTGAAGTGTTAGCTTCCTCTTGGCTAGGATGCATAGATGTTTCAATTGGAACTCTCCCTCTAGTTCCACCTATAGCACAGTCCAATGAATCACATGGTTAACATATTGTACATATCTTTTAAGAAAGTAAACATGGAAAACAACATGAATTTTCACTGATGGTGGTGAGTCCAACCTATAGTCCATTGGAACTATCCTTTCAAGCTCTTAAAATGGCCCAAAAACCATGGTGCTAGCTTGAAACATGACCCAATTTTCAAGGAGTTGTTCTTCAGCCTCATGCACAAATACAAATGTTAGTATGAATCTTTTTTCAAAGTGTACGAAAAAATACCACTTTAGCTACGCATAAAATATAGCCCTAACATCAAATATGGCTGCCAATATCTTCAGATTTGCAGTTAGTTGATCAAGGAAAATGTTGCACAAATCCAAATCTATGCATAAAAAGACATTAAGTAGTGGAAATAAGGTTTTTCTCCATACATCCAATAGAGAAGACAAGAACAATATTTTTGAAAGAATTTTATATTAAGGGCACCTGGGAGGAAAACAAGAAAGGTGTTTCCAATTCTCCTCAATGGGATGGGTTCTTGAAAGTCCTCAAGATTGAGATTCAGAATTTTCCAAAAAAAGGAACCTAAAAACATGGTAACTCAAAGGAGGCCCACAAAGTGAAATAATGGAAAATTTGACAAATGATAAGGGCTCAAAGTTTTAACCACATATACATGAAGACACTTTAAATAAGCAAATAAAAGTAAAGAAGAATGGTAGGAAATTTTATTTACACAAAGACAAATGGTTCTATCTTGGCATGTATGATTAAAATAATATTAACCAAATCTAATCCACCTTTATGGAATATTTTATTATATTTGTTTGAGGGAAAAGGCATTTCTGACTTCAACAACCTTTATTTGTAAGGAGTTTAAATTACACCGAATAAATAATGATTTATTTAATTATTTATAAATGATTTAGTCATATTTAACAAGGAATATTACTTTAAAAGATTTTAACACTATTCTTAGACAATAAGATAAATAAGGATTTATCTAATTAATTTCCTTGTTTTGGGTTAAATATGACCAGGAATAATAATTAAATTATGGTTTAATTAATTATTCCATGAGGAAAATAAAACAAATATAGATTTGTTTAATATTTCCCTTTGGGGTTTGTTGTTTACACCATAAACAACCTAATAAATGTGTTTTATTAAGTTATTTTACATAGTGAAAGCAACTTTACTTATGGTAAAATTGGTCTTACATGGTGTACTTGGGTCCATTTAATGATACTAGGTTAGATGACCAAAAAATGGTGTAACAACAAATTCTACCCAATATTGAACTCTTTATGCACTCTATGTTGCCCTGCATAGATCTTCTACCTGTCTCGTGCCACCTTCAGATTCCTCCTCACAATTTCCATTTATTGTTCCATTTCTTTAAACATGCCAGGTTCAATAAGGACCCTATTCATTATATCACTCCAGTTGATAGGAGTATTACAAATCCTCCCATAAAGTGCTTCAAATGGGCTCATTTTTAATGTTTCTTGATACCCATTGTTTTATGAAAACTCCAAAATTGGAAAACATTAACTCCATTTCCTTGGTTTCTGCATTACATACATTATTTGCATGTCCTCAAGGATTCCATTTGTTCTTTCTATTTTCCCATGTATTTGTGGATGGTATGTTGTGTTAAAGGCCATGTCCCCAAGCCTACAAATAACTCTTTCCAAAACTTTGAAGAAATTTTGAATCTTTGTCCAAGATGATTTTCTTGAGAACTCTATGCAGTATCACGATCTCCTTTATGAAAAATTGAGCCACATCAGTTGCTAAATTACTATATTTTAAAACCACAAAATGAGAAACTTAATTTGTTGAATTTATCCACATCAAAATTGATTGCATCACGTTGTTTGGATGTCCTTGGTAGCCTTGCAATGAATTCCATGGATATCACTTCCAATTTCCATTCTATAATGGGGATGGGATACAATAAATTAGTTGGGTTCTTGGATTCGCCTTTCACTTGTTGGTAGTATATGGACTTCAAAATGAAATCAACTACCTCTCTTTTCAAACTTGGCCAATAGTAAAAATTCTTAACGATTTTTATATTCTTTTGATATTGTGGATGGTCGAAATATAGTTTTGCATGCAATTTTTCTAATATCCGCTTCTTTGTATTGCTACGATTTGGCACATAGATTCTATTATTGAATCTGATCAACCCATTTTCTAGGAGGAAATATTCCTTTTCCTTTTCACTCTCAGACTCTTGTTATAGCTTTACCTTTATTTGTTAATATTTTTCATCACAGTGCCGTGTGTTTTTTATTCCTTATTCAAGATCAGTTCCATAAAAAATCATGGTTTTTACTGGTACATTACACTCTCCTACTAAGTGCATCAATGACTCGATTAGATTTACCTTTTGTGTACTTAATTTTGAAATCAGACTCGCTAAGTGTGGCCGACCATTTAAATTGCTTGGAGTTAAACTTAGGCTAATGAAATAAATACTTTAAACCTCTATTATCATTCATTAAAATAAATATCCTATCAAGAAGATAATTCCTCCACATTTTCAATGCGTGGATGATGGTTGTCAACTCTAAATCGCGAGTTACATAGTTTTGTTCATGTTCATTTAACTTTAGTGATTCATAAAAAATGACTTAGCATTCCTACATTAAGAATCCACGAAATCCCTCTTTTTAGGTATCTATGCACACCAAAAAATCCATATATGGGTTTGTTATTCTTAGCGCTAGTGCTTTAGTGAGCACGTGATTCAGTTTCTCAAAGCTTGCAACACACTCAACTGTCCATTCGAACTTCTTCCCTTTCTTATTCAATGTTGTGATTGATAACTAACATTGGAATTTTTTTCAATGAGTCTTCTATAGTAGTCTTCCATTCCCATAAAGGACCTCATTTTAAAAACATTCTTTGGTGTTGTCCATTCCATGATGGCCTTGATCTTCTCCATATCAACAACCACTCCCTCCTTTGAGACAATGTATCCTAAATAATGGATTTGTGATTGGAAGAAGTCACATTTGCTAAGATTTGCATATATCTTGTGTTCTCTTAATAGTTATAATATTGCGACTAAATTTTCTTTATGCTTCCCATTGGTCTTTGAATAGACCAAAATGTCATCAACAAAAACCACTACAAATTTATCCAAGTAAGTGTGTAGCACATTATTCACCAAGCACATAAAAGTTGCAAGGGAATTAGAAAACCCGAAGGGCACTACCATAAAATCATAATTTCAATCATTTTAAATGTTGTCTTATCGATATATTTGTCTTTAATGCACAATTTAGGATAACATAATATTAAATCAACCTTGGAAAATATTTTTTCTCCTCTTAGTTGATCAAATAGATCATCAATCCATGGCGAAGGATACATGTTTTTAATGGTTACTTTGTTTGGTTGTATATAGTCAGTGCACAAAATGTGACATATTTATTCTTCACAAATAATATTTCTGCTCCCCATGGTGACACACTCGAACTCACGTAGCCTTCTTCTAGCATCTCCTTAATCAATAGCCATGAAAATTTTTAGGGGCTAATATTCGCAAGTGGGCTAATTTTCCATGATTTGTCAAAAAAAAAGATTCGTCATTTTTCATATTTTATAAAACTTATTCGCCCAAATTTTACAATATAGAATTATTTTACCTTAAAAATCGCCAACCCTATATAGATATCAGATATAAAATCATTGTAAATTTGAATAATTTCAAAAATACATCAATAAATATTTTATACTTTTCATATTAGGAACAAGTGAGATTTGCCAATGTTTTTAAACTTCAAGATAATTTTCCATCCTTAAAATTTCCCCTATCAATAGCTTTAACTCAATTTATTATGTAGTGCTCGTTATGTATGGATCCTTGGATGTTGGAGTTGTCCCTAGTAATAGTTCAATAGAGTAATCCACCTCTCTATGGGGAGGAAAACTTGGTACATTTTCAGGAAATACATCTTGAAATTGATTTAGAATGGGATGCTTCACTAGAATGTGTTTACGATCACCTTCAGTGCTGTTATTAGCTTCAATACTTCCATTAGTTTGAGCAACAAATAAAGTGAAACACTTCTGATGACTCTATTGTCTTGCATGGCTATAATTATCATCACTGATATGGGTCATTAGAGGAAATTTCAGCCTAAAAGTGGCATTCTAAGGAAAAATAATAAAAAAATACTTGAAATAAGACAATAAGAGTTACGAATTACGAGGGGAAAATAACAAATCTTTTTTTATATAATTGTATTTTTGGCTTATCTCCTTATAAGTTTGCTCAAATTTCAAGTGTAGACACTCATTGGATGCCAAATTAAATTCCACATCCAATGAGTACCCATTATTTATACATTTGAGAAGATCCAAATTGATAAAAAATGAAGATACATTAAACAGTGTGTTGAAACGTGATTTTTTTAATGTATCTTCATTTTTTTATCAATTTGGGTCTTCTCAAAAGTATGCATAATGGATACTCGTTAGATGTGGAATTTACTTATGCATCTAATGAGTGTCTATAGTTTAAATTTGAGTAAACCTATAAGGAGATAATCCAAAAAAATAATTAAATCAAGTAGTTTTTCTTATTTTCCCTCTAAAATATTTATATGTACCTCTTTTTAAATTATAAGAATTTTGACTGGTTTACATATTATGACATCGAAATTAGATGAAAATTTCATGGGCACTTTTAGGCTAAAATTTCCTCTGATGTTTAATTTTCCGTGTAATATCATTCTTTCCCCAGACTCATCTAAGCACTTGATTTCCTTCTCAAAACAATTGATTAGTGACAATATATTAAAATTTACAGTTGTTGGCATTCCACTAAGCTCAAATAGGCATGCTTTTACCCAATTATCCACTCTTTTCTTTTCTACTATGGCTAATTTAATTAACCACGATTCTAATTGCGGTTTCTTAGCCAATTTTTCCACAATTTCTATGCTAAAATAACTATAATTAGATTCCAAGTGAATTAAATTGGAGATAGGGCAATCATAAATCTTACCTTCCATCTCCATTATGGATTCATGATGGTCAACCTATGTATTATCCAGTGTTGCACAGATCCTGGGAAAATTTTGAGCAATGTCCCACACTTTTCGGGTTTCCTGAGCATTGTAAATTCCTGGCCCAAAATCCCTTTGTTGAGGAAAATATCTTTTGTAGTGGTTTTCTGTCCATGTCTAACATTTCAATGGTTCCTTGGCATCATCATTGTTCTGTACTACCACAAGCTAGTTTGTGTGACCTTTCTTAGTTGAAGTAAACCTTGTCTATGGCTGGCCTTGATTGGATGAGGTCACATATTCCCTTGTTCTTGTATTTTGATAAATTTATTTTCTCTTATGCCATTTTCCTTTATTTTTAATGCTACCCTTTTCCTTCCAATAATTCTTGAATTCAGGCTTGCATTTTGATTATTCATAAGAGTTTTTTAACATTATAATTACATCTTTGTGTGTGGCTCATCAAATTCAATATGATATTTACATGAGAAAGGAAACCCAACAATAAACATTTGAACCTTTGACTTAAAGTCCTTGAGATAAGGCATGTACCTCAAAAACTTGAGAAACTTTGTGATGTACTCCTCTTCTGACATCTGTCCCATTGTGAGCTCATAAAACCCCTTTTCCTTATTTTCAAAAGACTTATCTAATAGGTATTTTCTCCTGAAATTCCCTTAAAATTCACTCCAAGACACATCCTCTTCTCTTTTTCCTTTTACATTCTTTAAATCATCCCACTATATGTCTACTTTTCCTTTCAAATTGAAGGTGTCTAAATTTCCCTTCATCTTCTCTAAATAATTGTGAATTTTGAAGAACTCCTTCATCCCAAGGATCTATACTTCAACATCCTCTAATTTCTTCACCTAACCATTGAATTTAGGAGGTTTTTCCTTCTTGAATTCCTCTAGTACATACTCCTCCTTTCGTTTTTCATGATGATGATTGTGATAATGATGATGTCTATGAACATCATTGGATCATTTCCTATGGTGGCTTGTCCTATTTTCTATGGTATCTAATTGAAATGCATAACCAAATAATTGTCTTAGCTTGTTATCGAAAATATATTGGTATGAGGTTAGATGAAACAATACACTTCAAGTTAGTGCATCAATATCAATAAAAGCATATCAAATCATCAATATTATGCTATATGCATATATCACAATGAAAACACATCAATCAAAACATAAAAATAACCCAAACAAAAAATAGGTTTTAACATATATCACAGTGCTCTAAGGCCTCATTTGATCTCCAAATATCTAATGTTGAAACTCGACTCTAATACCACTCTATAATAAACCCCCTTACCATCCATAACCCACACTAAGGCAATAAGGAGGAAGTTACTACGATGACCTAACCTCTAATGTCTAGTTATGGAAATGGGGTTTAAAAAATTTGAGAATTTTAAAAAATTTCAAAACCAAATATAAATAATTATGTTTCATGTGCCTCATTGAGACCTTTCCGGTGATTTAATATTTATCTCAATTCGACTACTGAATCAAAACTTATGGTCATTTTAAGTCTCGGCCATTAACCCTTTTTCCCGTCATCCTGACTTGTCACATGGCACCCATGTGGTCCTCACATAGGGAAATATGGCTCCCTAATTAATTGTTATATCACTACCCCTAAGTGGATCCACATCATATTCCCCTTTGTGTGGCTATCTCCATGTCCATGCCACATCACCACTCCCAGCTCCCTCTTTTCCCTGCTCGCACTATTTCATATTCATATATATATATATATATATATATATATTATAAAAAAAATAATTGGATCACACTAATAACTAGAATAACACTATGTAGTCAGTCCTAGTGCCACATCACCCGATAACTGCAACACTATGCCCCTTCAGACCTCATCGAGGTGATGTAAGCTTACATCACCTAACCCACATGGCCTCCCTTGGGTTTTCCATGTGTCACGCATTTTAGGCCCATTCAAACCTGTAAAAAAATTGTAAACGAGTGTCATGTGTCACTCCATTGGGCGCCACATCACCCTCTTGACCACATTGCTCACCATGCTAGTCGTGGGCCCCTCCTCGAGTATCAATTTATACATTTATAGTGTAAGTTGGGTTCCACCGACTTTAGAGCCTTGGGACAAAATGAAGACCCACGGGCTTCCTTGATTTCGATGATCTCGTTTAATATGTGAACCCCACACCCCCCCCCCCCCCCCCCCTCCCGCCTTGCGAACCTGGTAAGGGGAGGGGTCTGATATCATATTTTTTCTTCAAGGTTCCACAACCTGCCATCAATAATTCTAATGCACCCAAAATATTCAATGGATATGATTAAAATTCGGAACACACCCCCATCCCCTTGCTGACCTCAGAATGGGAGGGTCTGTTATTGGATCTCCGCCATCCAATGCAAGCTAGGATATCGTTTAGGTCCACATGAAAATGTTAATGTCAATGCTATCGGCCCTATTCTCATCGCATGGGCATAGGGGCTCAAGTAACATGAGACCCTTATCGTGTAGGACTCTAAGGGCTTCCAATCCCACGCTTCAAAAATATGAATATGCAAAGTTGTTGGGTTTCTGCCATGGATTTTGGCTCACTATATATATATATACACACACACACACACACACACCCATTTTTTTAAGCCATCCCTTTAAGTTATGTGGAGAGTCTACACATTATTCATTGTTCAAATTTATTAAATTTGTAAACTTTCATCCATTAAAATTATTATTATACGTGCTTATGTATTTTTTAAATATATTAATCAATGTAATAGATACATTTTTATCTATAATACTAATATTATTATTACTAAAAGAATTGAATGTAAAGCAATTATTTATAATAATTAATTTAAAATTTAAAATAAATAATTAAATGCTTAAAATATTTTATTCGAGAAATTGAATATTTAAAATATTATATTTGGTGTAAATTATTTTTAAAATTTAGACATAAAAAAGTTAATACTATGCTAGCATAACGATATAAATAAATATGATTGATATACATTAATAGCCATATATAAATTATATTTCATTATATTTATAAATAATTATAATTATATTTAATTACTTTTAATTATTTAGTCAAACTGATAATCATAAACTAGTTTTGTTTTATGGTAGTGTGTGATCGTATTTGTGTCTTTTATCTATTTTTCCTTATTTTATATACTACATACATTAAAATATGTGATATAATTAGAAAAATATCCAAAATAGTTTACTAATCAACATGAAACATTAATTAATTTTAATGTAAGTAACATAGCCACTTATTTTTAAAAAACGACGAACTTTAAAGAAATAAACTTACTCATATTCATTTATAAAAATAAGTTACAAATTATTTATTATTACATAATATTTTATGTTTAAAATAAAAAATAGCAAACACTTTATTTTTTTTTTAAGTTTGACAACATTGATGTTACATCATGGTCATGTTCAAGAATAACATCAAATAGGATATCCTGTCCATGAATAACACGCAAATAGGGTGGCTAATTAAACCAATGACTTAATATCTAGAAGTGCCTTAAAAACTTAAAAACTTACCCAATCACCATGTATCAAAAACTCCATGGAAAACTACACTTCTATTTTTTCAAAATTATTTAAAAGTAAGTAATCTCATGTGATATTTCAAAAATAAATGCTACACGTATTACATGTTTATGTTACTTGCCATGATATTTAAAAATTTAAATGCAAACCATAATATTTTTAGAGATATTTTGTGAATACACTTTAGGTTTCACACTTATTACCTCCCATTTTTAACGACATCATTCTTAAATTCGTTGATAACAATCTCTACTTATGTAATTTATTATGTATGCTAACGTTCATATTTTAAGTAGTAAATGACATGATATAGAAAAGTATACTAATAAATATATGCATGTCTAATCAATAATATACATAATTATTAAGCTAGATATGACCAATGGATTTGATAGGGTAAAGCCTGAGTTCTTTTAGAAAATCCCCAAGAAAATGGGAATGGGGAAAAACTTCATAAGATGGATAAAACTATGTATATCCTCTCCTTGGATTGCTCCTCTAATCAAAGGTAGAGGTTTCATTCAAGTAAGGTGACCAAAGAGTGAAAAAATTATAGGAAAAAATTATAAAAAAGGAGGGTAAAATTAAAAATATTTAGAACTAAAAAAAAGTGAATTTCAGTTGAAAAAACTTGTTTAAAGTCTAGCACAAATATCAAGTGGCCATTCGGTGACTTGGAAATTAGGTAAATATCAAAACCATGATGTTCCTTTTAGATAATATATATATATATACATACATATATATATATATATATATATATATATATATATATATATATATATATATATATATATATATATATATATATATATTTTCCTGTTGGGCTAATTCTATTAGATCATATAAAACAAAAGGTTACAAGTCGCATCCTGAGGATTGAACAGAGTCAATCCACAGGGAAGAGTCCAGAGAATTATATCAAGTGCTGGACTACCCCTACTAGGGAAACCAGTCCTTAGAGGTTCAAAAAATGTTACTGCCCATGAAGGGAAACTAGCAGAAACAGTTTGAAAATTATACACGATAGCTAGAGAAAAACATTTTTAAACATGTGCAATCTGCGACGAGATGAAAATAAATCCCTAAGGATGACCTACATGCTTATCACTGGAATTTGGAAGCTCCTCGAGGATCCTGCACATGTAGCCAAAATCCTCGATCCCCGAGCGCAACACATGCGCATCAGACGTTTGGCGCGGTGAAGCAAGAGAGCTCGAATTTGCCACATTATCCTTAAGCTGAGGGACTTCCTGTTGCTGAGAGAAGCCACCTGTGTTCAAGTCCAAACTGTCGCCCATGTCTAATTCTCGACAAATACCACTGTTGCCTCCTGTATCACTAGAGTTGCTACTACCACTGGTTGCGCTTTGCACCAGAAGGGCTTTGAGCTTGCACGGGGTGAAAGCAAGTTCAATGGAGATGGTGGATTTATGGGCTCGTTTTTTGCTGTGAAAGGAGGGGGATGGTGGAGCCGAAGTAGGGAGCTGCAGAGAAAGTTTGGCATTCAAATTGATAGGGGGAGAACTGGAAAATTCGTTCCAGTCAAGGGAGAGGTTCATTTCTCAACCATGGGAGGGTGAAAGGGGAGGGCAGGGAGGACGAGTTGGCTGGCCATGCCCACCAGCTCTCTAGTATCGTTGCCTATGATGCTGAGGCATGATAGTCTAAGAGGGCAAGTCTCCTGACCAAAAGGAGACAGAATCAGGCTTTCGAGGAGGGATACAACAAGAGAAAGCTCCAGGCTTGGATGAGCGAGAGTAGTGCACCAAAGGTCAGGGAGTGATAAAAGAAAAAAACACAGTGAGCGGGCGGGCAGGATTAATAATGCAAGTGAGAGCTAAGGTGGTGGAGTAAATGGCCATGGCTGGCAGCATTACTGGAATGCAGGCTTGGTACATCGACGACAAGGTTGCGGAGGGTGAAGTAAAGGTGCTCTCATGCCAGGTTTTATGAAGGAGCTCCTCCCAAAGTCTGAGCACGTGGAGCCACCGAGTGTCCTTCCTCATGACGGCCCTGTGGCACCTCCTCACCTTAATTTTCACCCACATCCGGGGGGGGATAGATCCTTAAGTACCAATTGGGTACAATCGTTTTTGAGAGTTTCATCACCCAGAGAGGAGAGAGTGTTGGAACTGAGAGGAGTGTTATGAAGGACTCCTTCATTAGTGAGAAAGTCAGCGACCTTGTTGGCAGTTCGCCGGACATGCTTGAAGTCATTTTCCTTTTGAGTGTGGATGCATTGCTTCAAGAGAGTGATGCGCAAGGCTAAACGCCAACTCTTGGCCAATTTTGTGGCAAGAGAACTAGCTTGAAGACGAGTAGCCATGTGAATGAGTATCTGGGAGTCACCCTCAATTTCTAAGGGGTAGAAATTGTGATCTTGAGAGAGAAGGAGGCCTTGGAGCATGCCTTCGAGCTCAGCCGAGTTATTTTTTTCCCATCCTAAATTACCATAATAGACCAGCAACACATCTCCACAGGAGTTTCTAAATGGTGTTGAGAATGGCCATCTCCGAATGGTGTTGAGAATTCTTCCTGGAATCTTGTCAGATCGTTGACTTAGCAGTACAACTTTGCCCTAGATTGTGATAGAAAGCTTACATTCATTGAAAAAATTCTCACTAGATTCCTCCTCATTACCACAATTTGGGCATTGAGATGGGCCAACAAAACCCTTCCTGCATAGATTGTCCCAAGTGAGAATGCATCTTTTATTGAGGAGCGATAGAAAAGCGGAGATCCTAGGCCATATCCAGGGATGCCAGATTTTTTCCCAGATATTATCAAGCTGGTCAGGAAGATTGGGAAGAATCAGGCGATATGCCTCTTTGGTGGAGAAGGTTCCCAATGAAGAGTATCCCCAGCGAATGATGTCATCTCCCTCAAGCTTTCCAATTCGGCGCTTGAGGAGTTCCTTCTTGGTGTCATCAGTGAGATGGAGACCAAGTTGTTCTTGAAGTTGATCTGCTGGAAGCCAATGCTGATACTAAGACGACATCATGTTGTTGTCCTTAGTGCTCCAAAAGTTGTTGATACGAGATTGATGTAAATGCTCCATCTTTTCCTTCCAATCTGAATTAGGAAAGAGGGTGGCCAATTTGTACATTTGTTGCCAAGAGTCGATCCAGAAGTTTAATTGATTTCCAGATCTTACTTCCCAGAAATTGTGGTCTCAGACTAGGGCTCGTTGTTTCATGGTTGCCTTCCAAATGAGGGAGCCATCCTTCTCAGCATAAAAGCGAACGAGGTAACTTAGAGGTTAGCTATCTGCATATTTGACTGCCCATAGATAAGCCCAGGGGGTGTCTGTATTGGAAATCCATTGCCACCAAATTTTGGCCCCCATGATTTCATTGTTGTGCTACGGATCTCATAGGCCTATCCCCCCTGCTCTTTTAGAGACACAAATGTCCTACCATTTGACTAAAGCCCACTTCCTTTTATCCTTGTCGCCTTCCCAAAGAAATTTTCACTGGAGACATCGGATGGCCTTGAGAACCCATTGAGGAGCAGCCAGCATGGAGAAGATATACAAGGGCATGGATTGAAGAATGGACTTGACAAGAATAAGGTGGCTAGCAAGGTTGAGGGCTCGATGGGTCCAAAGTGAGAGCCGAGTTTCCAATCTGTCCAGCAAGTCTTTCCAGGAGGAATGCTTAATGAACGAGTCGGTGAGGGGAGCCCATAAATATTTGGAGGGCAGTGAGGCAATAGGGAAGCCAAGAATGCAGGCTATGTTGCACTGAGTGAGGATAGGGGTGTTGAATAAAAAGGGCTATAACTTGGAATTTTTGACAGAGGGGCCAGGAGCTAGAGAGAAGAAATCCAATATAGACTTGAAAGAAGAGGCCTCTTGCACCAAGGGATGGCCAAAGAGCATGTTGTCGTAAAAAAATCGTTGATGAGTGATGGGGGGGGCGATGATGGAGACAAAGGCCTTTTAAGGATCTCGCTTTCACATGGGCTTTGATGAGTCTTCTTAGACCTTTCGCCATTAGGACAAAGAGAAAGGGAGAAAGAGGGTCTCCTTAACGAATACCTTTGGAAGGAGAGAAAGGGGCAGAAGGGGAGCCATTAAGAAAAATGGAGATTGACAGGGACGAGATGAGACTGATAATCCATTGAATCCAGTTTTAACTGAAACCATAGGCAGCCAAGATTTTCTTGATGTAATCCCAACTTAACTTGTCAAAATATTTAGAGAGGTCGATTTTGAGAAGCATACCTGGGATTTTTCCAATCTTCAAGGAGTGCGCAACCTCATGGGTTAGAATGATACTATCGCAGATGTGGCAGCCTTCCACATAGCCAGTTTTCTCTTGAGAAATGAGGAGGGGCAACAGGGGCTTCAGCTAGTTGGAAATTACCTTGGAAACCAATTTATAGAGAAAATTTCAGAGGGAAATGGGCCTATACTTGTTGGGAGTTGTCACCTTCTCTTCTTTGGGAAAGAGGGTGATGAATGTGGAATTGGGAGTGGGTAGCATCTAGTGCATGGATCTGGATTCCTCAACCAGTGCCCAAATATCATTCTTGATATCCTACCAAAAGAAGAGGAAGAAATTAGTGGTGAAGCCATCCGGACCGGGTGATTTTCCAGATTTGAGCTGGGCCATAGCCTCATCTACTTCCTGCAATTGAATCAGATTTAGCAGCATTTGATTGTGGTCCTCAGTGATCATTGTAGGGATGTGCTGGATGATGTTAAGGATGGCTTCTTAGCAATTTAAAGGTGGTTCTGTCAGCATTTCTTTGAAACGGTTGAGAAGTTCTTGTTCAATCTCCTCATGTGATTATAGGTTGATGCCTTGCTCGTTTTTTATGAGGGAGATTCGATTTACCTTTATTCTATGAATGGTAGATCGATGAAAAAATTTCATGTTTTTCCCCCTCTTTTAGCCAATGTATTCTATATTTTTGTTTCCAAATAAACTCTTCTTGCAATGCGCACTCCTCCAATTGACTTTTGAGCTACTACTCCTGTCTGCTCAGTTCCTCTGTGCGATCAGAGGTTATGAGTATTTGTTGAAGGCTGACCATTATTGTCTCCAGCTCTTGTTGACTCCTGAAAATGTCTCCAAAGGTATGCTGGTTCTAGTATTTGAGTCTGGCTTTGATTATCTTGAGCTTTTGCTGCACTTGAAACACGATGGATCCTTCGGTGGGGTTTATGCTGTGCTAGCAGGCGACTACCATTTCTCTGAATCCGAGGTGGGGGAACCAAAATTGCTCAAAGTGAAACGGTTTACGGAGGCCACGACCTGGTCTTTCCCATTAGAGCTAGATGGGCCAATGATCAGATCCGAAAATAGGGAGAATAGTAAAGTAAATGTCTCCTCTGGCTTGGATGACCGCATCTGATATCAGAAATCAGTCCAATCGATAGGCGATGTGGTGGCTCCCATTTCGACGATTACTCAAAGTGTGGATCCCATTTATAGTAGGGATATTGATCAAGTGATTCTAGAGGATGAATTCCTTGAACCTAACACTGTCAGCTTACAGAATAGCGTGACCACCCCTCTTTCCTCTAAGGATGGTTATCATGTTAAAATCTCCCCCTAGAATCTAGAAGGGACGGGGGTTCACAGAAGAGAGGAAATCCAAGTCTTTGATACTCTGCATTTTGTGAGTGGAGATCTGGGTGAAATAAAAATTTGTGAGGAGACCCTTCACATGATAACCAATAAGGTGAAAAGTGGCCTGGAGGAAATGATGGGAAGCATGAAAATTGGAGAGGGAGACAATGGAGGGGTCCCAGGAAATGGCTGGACCCCTAGAGGTGCCAATCGCATCCACAGCCATGGTATTACAGCCAGGCCAAAGCTTAGATAGAGAAGAGTGAAAGGTGGAACTGGAGCATTTGGTTTCCTACATAAAGAAGATGGTGGGTTTGTTGCGTCTAACACATTTTTTTATCATGCGACACTTTGAGGGACTATTTATCCCTCGAATATTCAATGATGTGAGCTTCATCATGTCAAATATGGATTCAGAGCCTTGAAAACGTCTGTCAGCTTGGGGTATCTATTTGATTCCACCAATCTATCCCTTAGCATTATCAATATTTGAAGGTCCATCGGTCTTCCTCTCTTTCTTGATTCCCTGATGATGTTGAGTGTTTCCCTTGAAATGAGTTCTCCCTAAATTCCTAGTTGAGCACTCCCTTTGATCAGCTGAGCTTTGAGAAGGGCTTCCTCCAGACTATCAATCTGTCTTGGGGGAATAGTGTGATACTCCTTGGTATTGCAAGCTTTCTCCAATATTGTAAGATCCAGATCCCCAAAATCAATGTATTCTGGCTCCTCAACCATGTAGGATGTAGATGTCAGTGAAGGGCCTTCTAAGTCCGAATTTTGGTTGAGGGTGGCCTGGGGGTCAATATCCATTACATATCTAGTATTGAGGACACTCGAATAAGATTGAGAGGTGGTTTCACCAAAGTTTACCCTTTTTTTATCCTTGGGATTAGCATCATGCAGTTTGGACTGCGCAGGGAGCGTAGGCAATAGAATGTTGAGAGGAGGGCTTGATCCGAAAGAAATTGGGGCATAGAGTCCACAACCAGTGGAAAAGAGGGCTGGATCTTGTCTGAATCAAGGTTGGAAAGGATTTGGAAGCTATTCGTTGTAGCCGACTTGGGGTTAGAGCTGGAGGAGGGCTGGGAAGGGCCAGGGTTATTGGTGGGTTTCTTGGAATGTCTCTTGCGAGAGGCTACATTGGTAAAGCCATCAGGATCCAGAGAGTTGGGGTTAACAGGATGGGCTGGAGGGAGATTCTGGGGGCAGTCCCTGAATAGATGACCATGCATGTGAAATTTATGAAAGCAGAAAGGAACATGTTCATAATCAATAGATTGGATCCATTCAAATTCCTCATTCCATAGAATTACTAAGTCAGGGAGGGCCCTTGCGAGATGCATGTACACACAGATGCACGCATAAGCAGTGTATCTGTTGTGCTTTGTTTCCTCTACAATTTTTATGAAGGTACCCAGGCTGTTGCCTATTTCCTTGAGGGTGATTTCTTCCCAGTATTCCTGCAGCAACGAGTAGAGGCGGATCCAGACTGGTGCCCAGTTAAAATATTCTTTGTTAGGGTTGAATCGTTCTACCCAGTGTCGGAGGTAGAGTCCCGCAGCGTTGAAGAATTCAAGGCCACCATTCATGACGCAATTTTTGTCTTCGAGGTAGGTGAAGATAATGTTGAAGAAGCCCTTTGGGCCTAGCTGTAGTGTGACTTGGACTTTGGGTTTCCATTTGGCATGGATCCAACCATATAAAGCTTTTTCAGTGGGCCAGAATCCGATGAATTTTCCGATGAGGGCATGATCATGCATATACTGGATTCGACGGTTGATTCGTTCTGCAGGGAAATGGATCTCGAGTCTTTTTTTCTCGATGGGGATACAAGTGGAGGATTTCACCATTGGTGCCTCCATTGCCTTGTCCCCAACTTGGGCCTGATCAACGGCATTAGGGCCAGTGTTGCCTACCTCGACATTCTTCTCCTGAACAGTTTCAGAGATTTCAGGATGGTCCATAGCGGCATAGACTTGGGGGGTTCCAAAAATGGGGGAGGTTACAGAGCCTCACCCTCTGGCTTCTGTCATTTTGTAAGAGAGCGGTGTAATGATGGGATGCAAGCGGCAGGGTGGGATCAAGAGCATTGACGGTGCCCACTGTGGGTGCGCAGATGAAACCCTAGGGTTTCAAGTCATAACTCGACTCAATCGGTGATCGCCTTCTCTCCAACCCTCATCATCTCAGATAATATATTATTATTGAAATACATAGACTATATCATATACCAACTAGACTTGTTAGTAAAGGAACCACAATAGAATATGATTGTGCTACTTATTTATTATTATTATTATGATTATGATAGACAGTAGTATTATCAATATGTCCTTAATTCTTAATCTAAATATTATCATATTTTCCTTAATTCTTAATCTCAATCTAAGTAGTATCATTAAAAAACAGTAATATTAAATCTAACTGGTAATTATTAAAAAGGAGGATGATTAAATCTAACCAGGTATTATTAAAAAAGAAGATGATTAAATGTGACTAGTAATTATTAAAAAAGGAAAGGGATTATTTAGCCCTAGCAACAACAAACCCATTTCAATATTCAAAAAAGCAAAGGAGGAATAAGTTTTCAAAAAAGTCTTATTTACAAGTACATTTCAAATTTCACCCAACCCATTTCAAGCTTCGCCAGACCATTGGAATATTCAAGAAAGAAAATCAAGAATAAGTCGAAAAAGGTCTGGCTAAAGATTTATCAATCGAATATGAATACGAATATGACTCCCATTTCAAGATTCAAGGAATCAAAGAAAGAGTAATTCTAAGAAGGTATTGCAAAAGATTTATCAATCAAATATGAATATGACTCTTCACTCCCATTTCAAGTTTCACCTTGTCCATTTCAAGATTCAAGAAAGAAAAGCAAGAATAAGTTGCAGAAGGCCTGGCTGAAGATTTATCAATAGAATATGAATACTACCCTCACTCCCATTTCATGTTTTTCCCAACCCATTTCAAGATACAAGAAATAAAATCAAGAATAAGTCGAAGAAGGTCTGGCTGAAGATTTATCGATCAAATATGAATACGACTCTTACTCCCATTTCAAGTCTCGCTAGCCCATTTCAAGATTCAAGAAATGAAAGAAAGAATAAATTGAAGAAGTTTTAGCTGAAGATTTATCAATCGATATATATATATATATATATATATATATATATATATATATAGACACACACACACACACACACATGCCCATTTTTTAAGCCATCCATTTGAACTATGTGGATAGTCGAATATGGCCATAACATTCTCCATACATATATATATATATAAACACACACATAGACATGTGTAGTTCACCATCCTTCCTAAGCTTCCTTTGAAAAAACCCAAACAACTCAATTAGTACATATCTCCTTGTTAAGGCCATGTAAAGAAAATGAGTGACTCATAATAGATATAGAAACAACCCCAATTGGGAGAAGATATTTAGTGTATTATCGTGCCATATCCATGCATGAGATATACCTTATTGAAGCTTGTGTAAGAAAATCATCAACCCTATGTCCAATATACAATACCTGAAACAAGAAAGCACGCACAATATCAACACATTATTCATTATTCAAATTTATTAAATTTGTAAAATTTCATCCATTAGAATTATTATTATATATGCTTATGCATCTTTTAAATATATTAAACAATGTAGTAGATACATTTTTAGATATAATAATAATAATATTATTACTAAATGAATTGAATGTAAAACAATTATTTATAATAATTAATTTAAAATTTAAAATAAATAGTTAAATACTTAAAATATTTTTTTGCAATTGAGTATTTAAATTATTATATTTGGTGTAAGCTATTTTTTAAAAATTTAATACTATGCTCACACAATTATATCAATAAATATGATTAATATATGTTAATAGGCATATATAAATTATAGTTCATTATATTTATAAATATTTTTAATTATTTTTAATTATTTAGTCACACTAATAATCATAAACTAGTTTTTTTAATGGTAGTGAGTGATCGCATTTGTGTCTATTATCTATTTTTCTTCATTTTATATATTGCATACATTAAAATATGTGATACAATTAGGAAAATATCCAAATCTACATAAAAAAATTAATTAATTTTAATTTAAGTAAAATAGCCATTTATTTAAAAAAATGACCAACTTTAAAGAAAGAAACTGACTTACACTCATTTATAAAAATAAGTTACAAATTATTTATTATCACAAAATATTTTATGTTTAAAAATAATAAATAGAAAACATTTCATTTTTTTTAAAGTTCGACAACATTGACGTCCAAACATAACATCAAATAGGATATCATGTCCATGAATAACACACAAACCAGGTGGATAATTAAACCAATCACCTAACATGTAACATGCAGGAGTGCCTTAAAAAATTAAAAACTTACCCAATCTCGATGTATCGAAAATTCCATGGAAAGCTACACCTCTAGTTTTTCAAAGTTATTTAAAAGTAAGTAATATCATGTGATATTTCAAAGATCAATTCTACACGTATTACATGTTTATGTTACTTGCCATGATATTTAAAATTTTAATGCAAACCGTAAGATTTCAAGAGACCTTTTGTGAATATGCTTTAGGTTTCACACTTATTACCACCCATTTTTAATGACGTCATTTTAAAATTCGTTGATAACAATCTCTACTTATGTGATTTATTATGTGTGCTAACGTTCATATTTAAGCCGTAAGGCGTTATTATTTGAAAACAACTTTTTTAAGTGTCACTCTGTCAGTGTTTGGACCATTGAATGAAAAGTTAGACGATTGAATTGTTTTAGACCATTAGATACACATGACGCCTTCTAACTAACTAACTGCATTATTGATACCTTCCATCTTGAATACAACCTGTAATTTGAATCATTTCATAGTCTGGCCAGAGGCATATCAGCGTCGCGTTGAAGACTTCGTGCGTTTGAAGACTCTCTGCTGCTCTGTTGCTCCTGAGACCGCCGACACCAATATTACACAGCCTTTGTGCTGCATTGCAGATTTCAAACCTGACGTCCAAAAAGATTTTAAGCTCCGTAGGTTAGAAACCTGCTATCTACTGTTTTTCTGAGCTTTAACTTAATTTTAGTATTTTATGCAAAGATTATCTGTTTGAGGATTTTAGTTTTTAGTTATTTGGATCTGTATTCGGTTTTGGGTTTTGGATTTTGGATTCTCTGGTTCCTGGCATCTCTGTAATTTGGTACGAATTGGGCTCTTTTTGGGTTTTATTTTTAATTTGTCTGTCTCTGGAGTTTTAATTAATTAATTCCAAGGGCGGTAAACATGACAAGGAAGTGTTCGCACTTTGGGCACAATGGCCATAATTCCAAAACATGCCCCAACCATGGCGTGAAATTTTTTGGAGTTCGGCTAATTGATGGACCGATACGCAAAGAGTGTGAGTATGAGAAATTTTTTGCATTATTCCAACAACGCATCCTCCTGTAATAACAGTCCAGCCTCAGCTTCAGCCATGGAGTCTTGCGAATCAGTTGCTAATGCTGCTGCTTTTGTAGATGGTTATGTATCCGATGGCCTCGTTCATAACAATTCTCGAGGAGAGAGGAAGAAAGGTACAAGATTTACATTGGATTCCAAATTGTTGAGACTTTTAGCTTTCCGGGCTTAAGAAGAATTCAGGCTTCTGCTCTGTTATGATCATTTGGATTCCTTCGATTTTGAAGCACAGAATTTTAATTCCAGTTGAAGATTTTCCCTGGTTTTGGTTCAGGTCAATACGCTTTGCGGTTTTATGACTTGGGTTCTTAAAATTCTTTCAAGCTTTAGGGCCTTCCCCGTTTGGGTGAAGATACAGGGTGTTGTTTGCATACAAATTCCAAATTCTTCCGTTGTTTGTTAGCTTTACGATTTGCACCTTTGTATTTTGGCAATGGGTTCTTGATTCTCAACTTGAAATTGTTTGGCTCTCTCTTTATGAGTTTCCCCAAATACACATGGTTTAGAAATTTTTTAGGAGGAATGTTTCAGCCAATTGTTGGATTGAGGAGGAATGTTTCCAACAATGATCCAATTTGTGTGTGCTGTGTGATGCCTCTGCAGGTGCTATCTCATCCAGGTCTCTGAAGAGCTATCATCTGTTTCTCTAACCCTACAGTTATTCCAGCCAGATCTCTTCATGGCTATCACCTGTTCGCTAACTGTAGAAATAATCTCATTATCTGTTTTGCAATAGTTGTATCTGGTGGTGGTGGTCAGGCGGCAAAATCCACTGGAGGAAGTAGCCAAGGAATGAAAGGCTTACGGTGCACAGAATGTTGTTGTTTGTCCGGCTGGTTTAACCAAACCTCAAGATTGCAAAAGGATTTTGTGGAATTCACAGTTTCCACCTTTGGACGGTGTATGGATTTCTTTTATTTCCTCTTTGTTTATCGATTTATGTAGTGTCATTTTGTATTTAGACAGAATAGATTCATCATGTCAATTCTGGTTAAAGAAAAAATTCAAATAAAATGAAAACGAAAATCCAGGCCGAGTCCTGTTTAAAATAAAATGCAGTAATATAAATTTATATTAACCGTAGTAATATAATTGCAAAGAGTTTACATTTCAGAGTTATTAAATCCCCAAATGCTTAACAAACTGAGCATCAGAAGAGTTTATGCTATTTATCATGTCAATTCTGGCTAAAGAAAAAATTCAAATAAAATGAAAAGGAAAATCCAAGCCGAGTCCTATTTAAAATAAAATAAAGTAATATAAATTCATCATATTAACTGTAGTAATATAATTGCAAAGAGTTTACATTTCAGCGTTATTAAATCCCCAAATGCTTAACAAACCGAGCATCAAAAGGGTTTATGCTATTTATTATAAAGAGTAAATTACCGAAATTATCTGAGTAGACGTTTCACCCTGTGGGTGCATAGAAAGCACAGAGTACTCCTTGAGTTGAGCTCCGTATTCTAAAACTTAAACGATGTAGACTCTCTTGAGATTGGAACTTGCGATGTAGACTCTTCTAGATTGGCAGTAATTCATCTACCCTAAGTCATTGTATGAGGGAAGATGTAGCTGATGTAGCTGTGAAATTGCAGCCTGACACATATATCTACAATGAGGGCATGCATTATCGAAAAAAAACATACATCAAGCACCAGAGTCTTTGGAACAAATATTAACTTTTTTTTTCCTTTAGGTTGGCTCAACCATGCCCATCTCCCAAACCATGTTACATAGTTACAGAGCATTTAACAACTCTGGATATGCATATGCATTTGAACCAAGCTCTCACAAACACCAAATTGATATATGTCAAAGAAATAAAAATGTACTCAGATCCTAGTGCCCTATTTTTCTATAAACACCAAATACATTCTTGTTTGATGTATGCTATATTCTTGTTTGATGTATGTATAGCATAGGCACATGCATTTTATTGAGTGTTGGGGAAGGAAGAGTTCTTGAATTGTATCCAAAAAGACTTGAAATTATCAATGGAAGTTTATTAAATTCATGTGAAACTAAAATTTATATAGGTGCAATAAAGTGGGAGAATGCCAACTTTTTCTTGTGGGCAATTCGTCATCATTCCAAGAAGATATGCTTTTACATAATTAACATCATCATTCCTCATTTCAAGAAAATAGGAAGTTTAATAATTCACTAACATAATTAACATCATTATTTCAAGTAATTCACAACATAATTAACATCATTATTTCAATAATCCACTAACATAATTAGATAAGAAGTTTTGTCTTAAATATTCCCATGAAAAATAATTTGAAATATTTCACTTGATATTTTTCATGAAAAATAATGCAACATAATTAACATCATTATTATGAGAAGATAGGAAGTTTTGTCTGAAATATTCCCATGAAAAATGATTTTAAATATTCCACTTGATATTTTTCATGAAAAATGATGCAACATAATTAACATATTTTTCATGAAAAATGATGTAACATAATTAACATCATTATTTCGAGAAGATGGAAAGTTGTGTCTGAAATACTCTACTCGATATTTGTCATGAAAAATGATGCAAAATGATGCATAACAGACTAGAAAATATACATCATTATTCCAAGAAGATAGGGAGTAAATATACACCATTATTCTAAGAAGATAAGAATTTGTGTCTGAAATATTCAACTTGATATACCATTATGAGTTCATGATGCATATCATAGTAGAAACTATGCATCATTATACATCATTATTCCAAGAAGGTAGGAGAAGATAGAAAGTTGTGTCTGAAATATTCAACTTGATATACCATCATGAATTCATGATGCATAACACATAACAGAGTAGAAACTATAAATCATTATTCCAAGAAAATAGCAAGTAAATATACATCAATTCCAAGAAGATAGGAATATTCCAAGAAAGAAGTAATATACATCATTATTCCAAGAAGATAAGAAGTAAATATACATAATTATTCCAAGAAGATAGGAATATTCTATAGGAAGTTTATTCAACTTCATATATCATCATGAAATATACATCATTATTTATAGCAAGTAAATAGGAAGTAAATATACATCATATTCCAAAAAGATAGGAATATTCTATAGGAAGTTTATTCAACTTAATATATCATCATGAACTATACATCATTATTTATAAGTTGAAATTGGGTGCTTCTCTGATTTTCTTTCTCATAATGGAATTCAAAATTAAATTCCCTATCTTACTAACTGTGTCAGCGTGATGAGTTACAATATGTTACAATCTTTAAGTCGCTAAAAAACTGTATATCAGTAAGGCCACTTCAAATTAATTACAATTGCTTTCTTTCTAACTTCTTTCTTACGGCGTTTCTTTTGCAACATTAGGTGCAATTGCTAGTTTAAGTAGTAAATGACAGAAATGTACTAATAAATATGTGTATCTCTCATAAAAATAAATATGTTATATAGATAGAGATAGATATCAATTTTCCCATACATGCGTTATCTAGCCACGCACATTGATGTCAAGCTTCTTTGATGGAACTCTCCTCATTGATAACAATCTCTACTTATTTGATTTATTATGTGTGCTAACGTTCATATCTTAAGTAGTAAATGACACGATATAGAGAAATATACTAATAAATATGTGTATGTCTCATAAAAATAAATATGTTATATATGTTATATAGATAGAGATAGATATCAATTTTTCCCATACATGCGTTATCTAGACACGCACATTGATGTCAAGCTTCTTTGATGGAACTCTCCTTCATGTGTGAGGAGAGTTCCATCAAAGAAACTTGATCTCATGCAGTACAATAATATACATAATTAATGTTACCTTTAGTGAATATCTTATTATTGCAATACATCAACTATATCATATACCAACTAGACTTGTTAGTAAAGGAACCAGAATAGAATATGATTGTGCTAGTTTCTTTTATTATTATTATTACGATATGCAGCAGTATTGTCATATTACCATTAATTCTTAATCTCAATCTAAGTAGTATTATTAAAAAAGAAGATGATTAAATATAAATAGTAATTATTGAAAAAGAGGATGATTAAATCTAATTAGGTATTACTGAAAAAGAGGATGATTAAATAGTAATTATTAAAAAAGAGGATGATTAAATGTGACTAGTAATTATTAAAAAAGGAAAATAATTATTTAGCCCTAGCAACAACCAATCCATTTCAAGATTCAAAAAAGCAAAGTAGGAACAAGTTTTTAGAAAAGTCTTATTTACAGGTACATTTCAAATTTCACCCAACACATTTCAAGTTTCGCCTAGCCCATTTCAAGATTGAAGAAAGCAAGCAAGAATAAGTCGAAAAAGGCATGGATGAATATTTATCAATCAAATATGAATACGACTCTCACTCCCATTTGAGGTTTCACCCAAACCATTTCAAGATTCATGAAAGCAAAGAAAGAATAATTCTAAGAGGGTTTGGCTGAATATTTATGAATCGAATATGAATACGACTCTGACTCCCATTTTAAGTTTCACCCAACCCATTTTAGGATTCAAGAAAGAAAAGAAAGAATAAGTCGAAGAAGGTCTCGCTGAATATTTATCAATTGAATATGAATACTACTTTGACTCCCATTTCAAGTTCCGCCCAACCCATTTCCAGATTCATGAAAGAAAAGTAAGATTAAGACGAAGAAGTTCTGGCTAAAGATTTATCAATCAAATATGAATAAGAATCTCACTCCCATTTCACTTTCGCCTAGCCCATTTCAAGATTCAAGAAATCAAAGCAAAAATAAGTCAAAGAAGTTATGCCTGAAGATTTATCGATTATGAATACAATGCAGACTCACGTTTCAAGTTTCTCCCAACCCATTTCAAGATTCGAGAAAGAAAAGCAAGAATAAGTTGAGGAATGTCTCGCTAAAGTTTTATCAAGTAAATATGAATACAACTCTGACTCCCATTTCAAGTTTCACGTAGCCCACTTCAGGATTCAAGAAAGAAAAGAAAGAAGAAGTATAAGAAGGTCTGGCTCAAGATTTATCAATCGATATATATATATATAGACACACACACACACACACACACATGCCCCTTTTTTAAGCCACTCCTTTTAGCTATGTGGAGAGTCGACTATGTTCATAATATTCTCCATACATAAATATAAACACATACATATACATGTAGTTCCCCATCCTTCCTAAACTTCCTTCGACACAACCGAAATGACTCAATTAGCCGATATCTCCTTGTTTAGGCAATGTAAACCAAATCAGACACTCATAATGGATATAGAAACAACCCCGATTATGAGAAGATATTTAATGTATTATCATGCCATTTCCATGCAAGAGATATACCTTATTGAATTTTTTGTAAGAAAATCATCAACCCTATGTCCAATATACAATACTTAAAACAAGAGAGCACAAACAATATCAACACATTATTCAGTATTCCAATTCATTAAATTTGTAAAATTTCATCCATTAAAATTATTATTATATGTGCTTATGTATCTTTTAAAAATATTACACAATGTAGTAGATACAATTTAAGATATAATAATAATATTATTATTACTAAACTAATTGAATGTAAAGAAATTATTTATTATAAAAATAAGATACCAATTATTATTATCACATAATATTTTATTTAAAAAAAAATAGCAAGCACTTCATTTTTTTTTTTTTTAATTTCGCCAACAATTATGCTACGTCATGGTCATGTCCAAGAATAACATTAAATATGATATCATGTCCATGAATAACACACAAATAAAGTGGCTAATTAAACCAATGACTTAACATCTACAAGTGCCTTAAAAACTCAAAAACTTACCCAATCACCATGTGTCCAATACTCCATGGAAATAAACACCTCTAATTTTTCAAAATTATTTAAAAGTACGTAATCTCATTTGATATTTCAGACATCAATGCTACACGTATTACATGTTTATGTTACTTTCCATGATACTTAAAAATGTAACTGCAAACTGTAAGATTTCATGAGGACATTTGTGAATAGGATTTAGATTTCACACTTATTACTCCCCATTTTTAATGACATCATTCTTAAAGTCATTGATAACAATCTCTACTTAATTTATTATGTATGCTAACGTTCATTTTTTAGGTAGTAAACTCCATGATATAGACAAATATACTAATAAATATATGTATGTCTCATAAAAATAAATATGTTATATAGATAGATATAGATATATGTTTTTCCCATACATACGTTATCTAGATATATACATTAAGATTGATGCCAAGTATTTTTGATGGAACTCTCCTAAATGTGTGTGGAGAGTTCCATCAAAGAAACTTGACCTCATGGAGTACAATAATATACATAATAATTAAGTTGGATATGATCAATGCCTTTGATAGGGTAAAGAATGAGTTCTTTTGGAAAATCTTCAAGAAAAAGGGAATGGAGAAAAAATTCATAAGATGGATAAAACTTATATCCTCTCCTTGGATTGCTCTTCTAGTCAACGATAGTGGTTTCACTCAAGTAAGGTGACCAAAGAGTGAAATAGTTTTAGGAAACAATTATAAAAAAAGTAGGGTAAAATTAAAAATATTTAGAACTAAAAAGAAAGTGAAATTCTATTGAAAAAACTTGTTTTAATGTCTAGCACAAATATCAAGAGGCCATTATGCAACTTGGAAATTAAGTAAATATCAAAACCATGATGTTCCTTTTAGATAATATCTTATTATTGACATACATAAACTATATCATATACCAACTATAACAATACCAACTAGACCTGTTAGTAAAGGAACCATAATAGAATATGATTGTGCTAAGTTTATCTTTTTATTATTATTATAGGCAGTAGTATTATCATATTGCCCTTAATTATTAATCGCAATATTATCATATTGCCCTGAATTCTTAATCTCAATCTAAGAAGTACTATTAAAAAAGAGGATGATTAAATCTAACGAGGTACTATTAAAAAAGAAGATGATTAAATGTGACTAGTATTTATTCAAAAAGGAAAGATTCAAAAAAGCAAAGGAAGAATAAGTTTTTAGAAAAGTCTTATTTTCAAGTACATTTCAAATTTCGAACAACCCATTTCAAGTTTTTCCCAACCCATTTCAAGATTCAAGAAATAAAAACAAGAATAAGTCAAAAATGTTATGGCTGAAGATTTATCAATCGAATATGAATACGAGTCTGACTCCCATTTCAAGATTCAAGAAAGCAAAGCAAGAATACTTATAAGAAGGTCTGGCTAAAGATTTATCAATCGAATATGAATACGACTCTGACTCCCATTTCAGGTTTCACCCAACCCATTTCAAGATTCACGAAAGAAAAGAAAGAATAAGTCGAAGAAGGTCTCGCTGAAGATTTATCAATCGAATATGAATACAACTCTGACTCCCATTTCAAGTTTCAAGAAGGAAAAGCAAGGATAAGTCGAAGAAGGTCTCGCTGAAGATTTATCAATCGAATATGAATACGACTCTGACTCCCATTTCAAGTTTCTCCCAACCCATTTGAAGATTTAAGAAATAAAAGCAAGAATAAGTTGAAGAAGGTCTGGCTAGAGATTTATCAATTGAATATGAATACGACTCTGACTCCCATTTCATGTTTCACCCAACCCATTTCAAGATTCAAGAAATCAAAGCAAGAATAAGTTGAAGAAGGTATTACTGAAGATTTATCGATCGAATATGAATACGACAATGACTCCCATTTCAAGTTTCTCCCAGCCCATTTCAAGGTTCAAGAAAGAAAAGAAAGAATAATTCGAAGAAGGCACGGCTAAAGGCTTATATATATATATATATATATATATATAACCCTTTTTTAAGCCATCCCTTTGAGCTATGTGGAGAGTCGATTATGGCCATAACATTCTCCATACATATATATATAAACACACAAATATACATGTACTTCGCCATCCTTCCTAAGATTCCTTCAACACAACCCAACCGACTCAATTAGTATGTATCTTCTTGTTTAGGCCATGTAAACTAAATCACAGACTCAGAATGGATATAGAAATAACCCCAATTGTGAGAACATATTTAGTGTATTATTATCCCATTTCTATGCAAGAGATATACCTTATTGAAGTTATTGTAAGCAAATCATTGAACCTATGGCCAATATACAATACTTGAAACAAGAAAGTTAAGAATAATATCAAAACATTATTCAAATTTATTAAATTTGTAAAATTTCATCCATTAAAATTATTATTATATGTGCTTAAGTATAATTTAAATATATTAAATAATATAATAGATACATTTTTAAATATAATAATAATATTATTATTACAAAATAAATTGAATGTAAAACAATTATTTATAATAATTAGTTTAAAATTTAAAATAAATAATTAAATGTTTAAAATATTTTATTCTCGCAAATGAATATTTAAAATAGTATATTTGGTGCAAGGTAATTTTAAAATTTAAACATAAAAAAGTTAATACTATACTAACACAACGATATCAATAAATATGAGTGACATATAAATGATATTTCATTATATTTATAAATAGTTATAATTATTGTTTAATTATTTTTAACATTAATAATCATAATCAATATATCTATTTTAATAAAAAATTAATCAGATAAATTAATCATTTCAGAGATTATTGTTAATCTCAGCAGATCTAAATTTTCCATTGTTCTATATGACTGGCCATTATTTTACATATTTAACTATGACCATACTTTTCTATAAATGTTAAAAAACCCTAATATAAAATTAATATTAAAGCCCAATATATAACCTTACCATTAAAGCCTAATATGTCCCAATATTCAAACGTATTATATAAACCAAATATATAAATCCTAATTTATAATCTTATATAGGTGATGGAGGAGTGAGGAAGTGAAGAATTGTTTTAATGATATTTTGGAATTTGAAATATTTTGAAACTTGAAACTGGTTTTTCATATCATTCATTGGATTAAGAAGAAGAATCTTCTCAATCTATTAAATTTTAGTCTCTCATAATTGCTATATATATTTATAATTTTAATTTTAATTCTTCGATTAATAAGAATTTTAAAATAAAATATATTTATGTATTAAATATTTTTATTATTAATATTATAATTTAATTTTAAAATTTAAAATTTAAACTATTTTAAAATTTCAAGTAAATTTGAAATTTACATATTACATAATTTAGATTTACAATTCAAAAATCTTTATCATATGAAACAATGTTCTAAAATGCTATTGGACTTGGGCTATATATTACTCTTTTGACACACTACCCATCCAACAGTCAGCAGATCATCTTACTCTTATGACACATTTCCGACAGTCCATCTATTGGACGAATTAATATGATTTAGGCCATAATTTAAAATTTTCAATATGATTTATCAGGCTTTGTTTAAAACGGCTATAATTTAAATTTTTTATTTTTTTAAATAATGAAAATAGATTCAGTATGATAAAAAAACTTCAGCCAAAATGCTTCAAATTTGACAATGATAAGCAAAAATTTCAAAAAATTCTACCACTAAAACAGCCATAGCTACTAAAATAGCTTGCTGCACTAATCGCTATGATTTCGATGGGAAGCTAGAACACGTACAGTTCGTAATACTGTACGCTGCCAAAACCCAAATTTATATTGAATGCAGTGAAGAGTTTGTCCAAAAGTTAGAAGTGTTTATTATAAGATTTTATTGGAAAAAAAGCTTAGTATAAAAACCTCATTAAAAAAAAACCATTTTTAACCTCTTAAATTTTAAAAATGATTTCTTTCTTTATTTCCACTTTCGCAATATAATTACCCATTTTCATCTTCTGCACGTCAGTACCTTGTCAATCAACGGTACCTATATCCATCTCAATTTCCGATGCAGTAACATCAAACTCGCTGGGGATTCTCATATTATCGTATCGATTTACAATGCAGCAAAACATCAAATCTGTTTAGAGTTCCTCAAAATGAATTTATGTCAAAACATATTAATGGTTGATTTCAATTATAAATTGTGTCCTAGTTGTGGAGAATCTACAAAGCCAATAAATATCAAAGATCAAAGGGATTTTAAACTAATAGAATGGGATTTTAAATGGGTGGTGTGGTATGGAGATTATGCTTCTATGAGTTAGATGGGAACTGCCTATAAGTTGAATAAGTTAAAAGTATCATTTGAAATTATATTTCTTTTAACGGAATAAATATTTTATTAAGAAAATTTTCTAGGTAGTTTTTTTTTTTTTTCATTTTGAGATGGTATTTAAGGTAAACTAGTTATATTTTTAGTAGAGGGATAGTATTTAAGGTAAATTAACTAATTTTATTTTTAGCAACCTCTTGTGATCTTTTGCTTGTAATTCATAACACTCAACTATTTGAGCTATCTCATTGCCCTACCACTTGAAATTATCTATGCTTAGAAGTTTTGTCAATGTATTTGTAGAACTTTGTACAAGGTCAACTTTCTCTAGTATCACCTTTTTGACATCTACTATGTTTTTAATGAATTGTAATAACTCTTTGACTTATCCTTAATTTTGAACATAATTTCAAAGAGCCAAATGACCTCTTTGTAGGTATGAATAGCTTCCATAGACTCTACCTCTTGAGTGGAAAAAATGGCCACAACTTACTTGTTCATTAAACTCATTGCTCGATGAAGCAATTGAAAAATGTATTTGATTATAGTACTCAATCTACCAACATTATTATTTTCTTATAGATCTCAATCTATCAACATTTGTATTTTCTTATAGATCTCAATCTATCAACATATGTATTCGCTTATGGATCTCAATCTGTCAGGTCCCTATATTACTAGTATAGTCCCTTATTGTTGTTAGTGTAACCCCCTTATTGTTATTATTGTACCCTTGTAACCCCCATTTTGTTATTATTGTTAGGTCGGCTAGGATTACATTGTGGCCCACTAGGATTACATTATGGCCCCATGGACTCCTATATATAGAAAGGAGGTTTTGTAAATTGTATCATCCAATAATTGTTCATTTATGTAATGTATTGGAGACAGCCCCCTCGAAGTGGCTTATTTCTAAGGCGTTGATATCTTTTTTCTTCTACTTTTGGAGCTGGTTACACAACATTTGGTATCAGAGCTTTGGATTCTAGGGTTTCGCTGCTCTAAACAGGTCATCGTGGAATTTTCGCTATAAATTTTTTTCTACGAAGGTTTAGAATCTGAAATTTTTAAGATGCGAAGCTGAAATCTTGAGGAAACTCATCAAAAAATTTCAGAGCTTGGTTCGCAATATTTTTGGAGATATGATCTGTGGAAGGTAGTGTTGTTTTAGGCTCCCGAATTTCATCTCAAAGAGGTGATTGTGGGAAAAGATTCATAACTCTCTCTCTGAGCATCAGATTGGAGTGCCGTAAAGAGTGGCTGCAAGTACGCAGACTGTAGTTTCTTGGCTATCAATTTCAGAACCGAAGGATGAAATAGTGACATGCGGAAAGTCGTACAAGTTCTCTCTATTGAACCAGTCCATAATTAGGTCCTTGTGGGAGATTGGAGACAACTTTGTCTTGGAGAATCCAAATCAGGTCAGACTTGTGGCATTCAGAAGAGAATTCAGAGGGCTACGTTGGTTCCAAAATTCAAATATTGAAGTGCTGCAATCACAGAGATAATCCAATTTCAATATCGAGCTCCTCAAAAGTAAGAAAAATGTGTGTATTTTTTTTTCCGAATTGCATAAGTCTTGTTTGAAGAATCAATTTGAATTGATTCCAAGGGCATATTGTAGAATAGATATCAGTATTGGGTTCTAAAAGATGCCCCATAAAAATAATTCAGCACCCATTAAGCCTTAAGAAGGCTCTACGATGACTCATGAAGATGAAGAATTGCAACATGATCTATCAAAATTACAAGAGCAAGTGCACCAAATTTCTCTCTTGCAAAGAGCAACAAAAAATGAAATGGAAGTTTTGAAGAAATGCGTGGAAGCGAAGATGGACGGTTTGAAGAAGGGCGTGGAAGCTAAGATGGATGGCATGGAAGCTAAGATGGATGACATGAAAGAAAACATGGAAAACATGAAGAATGATCTAAAAGCAGACATGGAAGGTTTGACAAAGTTGATACAAGAAATTTTTCCTAATGGTGAAAATATAGTAGAAGAACCTCATGATGAGAAAAAAATAAATGTTAATTGTGATTTCATAAACTCTAATGTTGGCGGGAAGAACCACCATATTCCAAAAATGGATATGAGGAAGTTTGATGGAAAGGATCATGTAACATGGATACTACAGATGGAGAAATATTTTGATCTCCATAACGTGCAAAAGACACAAAAGGTACACATTGCAACTTTACATTTAGAACAACATACATTTGTATGGTATTGATGACTTTGCTCCCGTAAAAAAATTGTCACTTGGTCAATTTTTATGGAGGAAATGATAGCACATTATGAGGATACAAAGAGAAACACCTTATTTAGCCAATTGATAAATCTCAAACAAAAGGATTTAGTGGGGCAGCACATTAAAGACTTCCAAAAATTGAATATAAGAGTAACTGATATTCCAGAGGAACACGGGATTGATCTCTTCATAGGCACTTTAAAGGATAACATCCAACATGAAGTTCTCATTTTGGAACCTGATTCATTGGAGAAGGCATTCAGGTTGGCAAGAAAAGTTGAATGTAAAATTATGGCGACAAGGAAGCCTACCACTCAATTCTATAAAGAAGGAAGTGTTGCTACGCCTAGATTTCCACAACCTACAAGGTTGACACCACAACAATTGGAAGAAAAAAGAGCAAAGGCCTTTGCTATAGTTGTGATAGCAAATACACTAAAGGTCATAAGTGTGCTGAGAAGAAATTATTTTACATAGATTGTGAAGAGGAAGAAGAAAATGAACAAGAAGAGGATATACACCAGGAACTAGCCCTAGAAGAGTAAGAAATGAATCCGACCATATTGTGTAATGCACTGGCAGGAATTACCACTCCTCAAACTCTCAAGATAGAAGGACATATCAAGAAGAAAAAGGTAATAGTGTTGATTGATTAAGGTAGCACCCATAATTTTATTCATTGTAAGGTAGCCAAGGAATTAAATTGTTTACTATACCCAGCACCAGAATGTCAAGTGATGGTTGCAAATGGAGGAACTATAAATTTCTCTGGAAAATGGCATAATATCAAGCTAACCATGGGAGAATATGTATTGAATAGTCCAATGCTTTCCATTCCTATGGGAGGTGTTGATGTTTTACTAGGAGTATAATGGTTACAATATTTGGGGATGGTAGATTTTAATTTTCAAGAACTTTTCTTGAAATTTTTTTCAGAAGGAAAGGAAGTTGAATTATGGGGTATTGTGGGGAAGCCAGGAAGGATAATAAGCTCTAATGTCATGGCAAATATTATAAAGAAATAACAACGAGGCATAATTTCACAATTATGCTCACTAGAAGTTCCAACATCAAAATCATCTATTTCTGCAAATCTCCAACAAGTCTTGGACAATCATTCCAAGGTGTTTGAAACTCCCAAAGGACTCCCACCTATTCGTGATCATGATCATGCTATTCATTTGATTCCAGGAAGTGTTCCTCCAAACATCAGGCCTTATAGATATCCTTATGTCCAAAAGAGCGAAATTGAACGTATGATTGCCGAAATGTTAGAGGCGGGTATAATTCAACCTAGTCAAAGTTCTTTCTCTGCTCCTGTAGTATTGGTACACAAGAAGGATGGATCATGGCGAATGTGTCCAGATTATAGGGAACTCAATAAGCTCACCATTAAAGATAAATTTCCCATTCCTGTGATTGATGAGTTATTGGATGAATTACATGGAGCAATTTATTTTACCAAGTTGGATCTTCGTTCAGGATATCATCAAATTAGAATGAAGACTGAAGATATTCCAAAAACAGCATTTCGAACTCATGAGGGTCATTATGAATTTTGGTCATGCCTTTTGGCCTTACCAATGCACCTTCTACATTTCAAGGGTTGATGAATTCCATTTTCAAACCCTTCCTTAGAAAATTTGTGCTAGTATTTTATGATGATATACTAATCTATAGCAAGTCTTGGAAGGATCATGTTGAACATGTTGACAGGGTGCTCAAACTATTGCAGGAGAAACAATTATATGCAAAAACATCAAAAATTTTCTTTGGAGTACAAGAGGTGGAATATCTGGGTCATATTGTATCTCACGAGGGTGTTAAAGTAGACCCTAACAAAATTAAAGCCATTAAGGAATGGAAAGTCCCCACAACCATAAAGAAGTTGCGAGGATTTCTCGGGTTAACGGGGTATTATCGCAAGTTTGTTAAGAATTATGGGAGAATAGCAGCACCTCTAACAACATTATTGAAGAAAGATGCATTTTCATGGACTCCCGAAGCAACTAAGGCCTTTGAACATCTTAAAGAGGCAATGTGCCTAGCACCGGTCTTAGCTACGCCAGACTTCACAAAAACCTTTATTGTGGAATGTGATGCCTCAGGAAATGGAACTGGTGTTGTTTTAATGCAGGAAGGAAGACCCATTGCTTTTGAAAGTCGTCCAATCAAAGGAAAGTATTTACAGAAACCTATTTATGAGAAGGAAATGTTAGCAATACTACATGCACTAAAGAAATGGTGAACTTACCTAATGGGAAGACGCTTCAAGGTAAAAACTGATCATGATAGTCTTAAACACTTTTTGGAACAAAGACTATCGTCAGAAGAACAGCAAAAATGGGTCACAAAGATGTTGGGTTATGACTTTGAAATAATCTACAAAAAAGGAAAGCTGAATGTTGTTGCAGATGCAATCTCAAGAAAGAATGAAGAGGTGGAAGCATTTCTTTGTGCCATTTCTATTATCCAACCAGATTGGATAACTGAAGCAAGAGATGAATGGAAGAAGGATAAAGATGTATGGACACTCATTCAAAAGTTGCAGCAAGATCCTAGTACATCTGATACATTTAGTTGGAAAAATGATTCCTTATGGTACAAAGATCGCTCATATCTTTGTAAGAATTCCCAACTAAAACAAAAGATTCTTCTGGAATTGCACACTTCTCCTTTAGGAGGACACTCAGGATTTTTAAAAACTTACCACAGGGTGAAGAAAGAATTTTTTTGGGATGGCCTTAAATCTGATATTCAAAAGTTTGTGGCGGAATGTTTGGTTTTCCAGCAGAATAAAGTTGAGACAATTAAGACCCCGAGGACTTCTACAACCTTTATCTATTCCAAGTCAATGTTGGGAGGAGATTTCAATGGATTTTATCACAGGTTTACCTAAGTCCGAAGGAAAGAGTGTCATCATGGTGGTAGTTGATAGACTTACCAAGTATGCACACTTTTGTGCATTATCTCATCCATTTAAAGCAAGTACAGTTGCTACTACATTTATGGACAGAATTCCAAAGCTACATGGAAGCCCAAGGGTTATTGTGAGCGACAGAGATCCCATTTTTACTGGAAATTTTTGGACGGAGTTATTTTCTTGTTTGGGTACTCAATTAGCTCATAGCTCATCTTATCATCCTCGATCTGATGGTCAAACTGAGATAGTAAATAAATGTTTGGAAGGATATCTTCGTTGTTTTGTATCTGATAAACAAACACAATGGGTCAAGTGGTTACCTCTCGCTGAATGGTGGTATAACACTTCCTTCCATACTCCAGCAAAAATGACCCCATTTATGGAACTTTATGGATATCATCCACCATCCATCACATCATCTTTAAGGGAAAATTCAAAGGTTCAAGTAGTGGAAGATCACATTGAGCATCAACAAGAATTTCTCCAACTCTTAAAGGATAACCTGAATTTAGCACAAAATCGAATGAAACAACAGGCAGATCAACATCGCAGCGAGAGAAGTTTTGATGTAGGATATTGTGTATTTTTAAGGCTACAACCATACAAAAAAATGTCCCTCAAGCAAGCTAAGAAGGATAATAAATTATTGCCAAAGTACTATGGTCCTTACAAGGTGTTGCAAAAGATTGGTACTATGGCATACAAATTGGAGCTTCGTGCTTCTTCGCGAGTGCATCCATTTTTCCATGTTTCATGCTTAAAGAAGGTTATAGGTGAAAATCTTCCAGTTCAAAAAATATTGCCAGAACTTGATGAGGAAGGGAAAATCATATTAGAACCTGAAGCGGTCACGGAAAAAAGAACTCGACAGCTACGGAATCGATCAATTTCAGAGTATCTCATCAAGTGGAAGAACTTACCCACTGAAGATTCTACATGGGAGGATGAGAATTTTATACAGAAGCACCCAGAGCTACTGAAGCGTTGAGGACAACACTTTTTTGAAGGAGAGGGGCATGTTAGGTCCCTATATTACTAGTATAGTCCCTTATTGTTGTTAGTGTAACCCTTTTATTGTTATTATTGTACCCTTGTAACCCCCATTTTGTTATTTTTGTGCCCTTAAATTATTATTTTTAGGTCTGCTAGGATTACATTATGGCCCACTAGGATTACATTATGGCCCCATGGACCCCTATATATATAAAGGAGGTTTTGTAAATTGTATCATCTAAGAATTGTTCATTTATGTAATGTATTGGAGGTTTCCCCCTCGAAGTGGCTTATTTCTAAGGCGTTGATATCTCTTTTCTTCTATTTTTGGAGCTGGTTACACAACACAATCTATCAACATATCCTACCCAATTAGATTTGTATATTTGGTAAGAGTGGGTACCTTAAAACATCAATATGATAGAATATGGAATTGTTTAGAAGTAACCCACAAATCCTTTAAGACCCTTTTCAATAGAGTGCAATTTTCACATCTGAGATTAGCTATTAATAAAATCAAGACTCCCACTTCTTTGGCAATGTCAAGTCTAATATACACCATAAAATACATCAAACTATCAACAATACTAAAAATAGGAACAAAAACCCTATCCTCCATTTTTGTAGGCGTTGTAGGAACTAAACTAAAAGCTTATTTTCAGAATAAATTGAAAGACTCAATGATGTACAATCTACCATGAAAAAATGTTGTAGCACAACATTTACATACTTACTTTAGCTCAACAATTTTTTTTTCATTTTTTATATCTCTCATCGTCTTCATTCCTAAGATATGTTTTGCAACACCCATGTCCTTAATTTGGAATTGTGCCAAAAGTTACAGCTTCAAATCATAAACCATATCCTTACTATTACGAATGAATAACATTCCATTTCCATATAGAGTGATAACAAGGAAATAATTACCATCCTATTTGAAATGCACAAAAAAATTTGATTCGGATCTCAAAATTTCCAATCCCAACACAAAAGAATCAAACTTTTAGTATCGCATTTTGCAAGATCGTTTGAGACTAGATGAAGAATTTTTTAATTTGTAAACTACTGACCCTTTACCTTTTCCAAAGTAGTTATGTGTATTTGTCCTATATATCTCCTCCTTCAAGTCACCTTCTAGGAATTTTTTTTTCACATCCATCTAAACTATCTCTAATTCAAAATTTGCTACCACTGATAATAGGAACCTTAAAAATGTTAACTTATCAACTAGGAAAATCATCTTGACAATGTTCCCTTAATCTTGGCTTGTGCTTTTCTACAATCTTAATTGATATATTATTTGAACAACCATTTACATCCAATGGGTTTTTTTCCATTGATGTTATCTAACAATTCCCATGTAGCATTTTTTTAAGTGAAACTATTTTCTCATCCACAACTAATCTATATGACTCCTTAACTTCCATCTTCATTCCCCTTTCATAGTTCTAGGTTCATTAGTGTTACCAAATAAATAAAATATACCTCTAAAGTCAAAGATATTATAATTAGGTCTATATGGTTGCCTCTTGCTATTAGGAATGCTTAAAGTTCGCAGTGAATTTTCTTTACTCTTTTCAAAATCCTTATACCAATGGTAGCTTCACCTTCTTAACCAATATCTTACCACATTAATCCATAAAGGGGGTGTTTAATTATGAAAATATAGTTAATATATTGTGGGTTGGGGAGGAGAATTGTGAGGTGGGGTGGCGGGGTTTATAGATATTAGTGGATATAGAAATGGACATTCTTTAAGAATAAGGGATATCTATGAAAAAAAGGGGTTATATTTATTGGAATTATTTTTGGGAGGTGGGTTAAACAAAACTATTTTTTGAGATTTTTATCAACATATAGTGACATTATATGTATTATTTAATATCCAAGGAACATAGGGACTACAACATAGGTTGAATAAGCGGAGACGCCATGTATGAACACTCCTCATCATTAGATAAATCATGAACTTATTATTAATTTTTTTGTTAAATTTTATCAATATTGGTTAGCAGTTGAACCACTCACTTGTTCTCATCCTCATCTAGTTTCACTACTAGGGGTGAAAACATAGATTCGCTAAAAATAACTTTCCCTCTATACAAAATTATTTAGCCATGGGATTCACAATATTGCACCCTTTCACACCAATATTATTATAACATCCAATTTATATCCTTGAAATGGTTGTTACTAATTTTGTTTAAAGTTATGCATGGATATTTTTATTTTTTGATATACTAAACACCATGGGGTTATATATGTTGATATTTTTGGAGCATCAAGTAGACATTCTTCCATGGTATCATGCTAATTTAACTAGTGGGGGAACGATACATTTATTCATGGGGCCATGCTAATTTGGCTAGGAGTGAAGGGACTAGACATTGTCCCATGTGGTCATGTTGATTTGACTAGGGGAGAATGATACATTCACCCATGGGGCCATGCTGATTTGGCTAGGGGTGAATGACCCATGAGACTCACGTTCACTCTCATATGGAGTGATCTATTTTTTTTTATAGAGTATGGTAATGCTTTCTCTATATAATGGGGCTTTTATCCATTAGTGGAATAAATAATTGTCTAATGTTGAGTTGTAATGTAGGCTCCATCAATTAATGGTTTTCTTGTGATGAGGTACCCCTGTATGGGTCTCCACTCAACACTAGAGCTCTATATACATAAAAAAACACGTGAGGAGAAAAATCATCCAAATAACAACCTCATTTGATATTTTCTAGTGAGGGATAAATTCAGCCAGGAAGAAATTTGTTGTTGGGGATCTTTGTTCATCTCTCTTCATTGTTCTATCATTATTTTGGAGGCCGCACGTGTCAGGAACAAGACCAAGTTTGACCAAACCATTGACTAGTGTTGAACCTCAGAATTGTCCTTTCTATGACATCATTCTCATCACTTTTCCCTTACTTTATCATAAGTCCATACACTCCAATCAATGATAAATGTCATATTTTATCTTAGGGAATGCATTTAAATGAGTTGTATGTTATATTATGATTTTCTTGTTATTTGACTGGATTTTTGTAACTTGGTTATAGAACGCAGCCTATTCTATAGCTAATCATTGGTTCCACAACTAATTTCATGGTTTGACAGGTTCCAAGGAGAAAATAGAGAACCAAGCCACATGGGCATCTCAAGAATGATTCACACAGGGATTTCGACCTATCTACTTGATCGAAATCGACAGAAAATGGTGCCTGTGATTGTGATCAAAGTCCGGTCAAAGGACGTAAGCCAAGAGCGAAGAACTCTTGATTTTCTTTGATGTAGAAAATTAAGAGTTAACCAGTCAAAATCCAATTCCATGTTTTGGTTAGAATAGCCATCTATAGGCGTAATTAGCTCATCACAGTTATGTTTTATTTTATTTAAATATCGGTTATACAGAGACTGAATAGTAGTCGTAATTTTTGAAACGTTGTGTATTTCTTTAAACTCTGTTCCTTTCATAATACAAGGATTGTGTTCATGGTTCTAGTATCACATTAATGCATATATAATCAACTGGGATCTCGACCAATTCTGTTGTAGAGGGCCCCTGCACAGGAGGAGGTTTTTCGTTAATTGTTTTAGTTTAATTTGTTACAATGTTTTGTCAATTTTCTGAGTAGATTAATATTGTGTTGTAGCTTTTAAATCAGTATCATAAAATCAATTCATGATTTTTTTCTTAGCATCAATGATAGAATGGTTGTGTAATCTTTTCTTTCCTAAAACATCTCAAGAAGGTACATTTATCTATTTTCCAATTGGATTAAGTTTGAGGCAATAGAGCACGCATTTGTTTATATTTCTTTCATGTTTTGATATTTACTTTCCTAGATTAAATCCTCAGTCAATTCTGTAATTGGATGCTCCTAAAGATCAGGCCAAGAAGGTGACTTGTCATACTTCTAAATTGGGTGCTTGAGTGTTCAAAATATGCAATCATTGAGCTTTTCTTTTACATTCTTTTAAACTTTTTTCTAGATTAATATCCTCAGTCAATTTTATAATTGGATGTTCCTAAAGATCAAGCAAAGAAGGTGACTTTTCATACTTCCAAATTGGGTGCTCAAATGTTTAACATATGCAATTACTGAGTTTTTCTTTATATGCTTTAATTGCTTTCCTAGATTTAAATTTTCAAAACTAAAGTATAATCAATTGCTGGTACATCATTTCAAGAGGGTGATTACATCATACTTCCATATTGAATGTTGGAGTGATTGAGCATACAGTAGTTGTTTTTCTTTGAATCTGCTTTCATCTAGAGTAGCATTGGAATTTCAATTTTCAGTTATAAGATTCATATCCATGGAATAAGACTAATATTAAATTAGAAGTCATTATAATAGGAACTCTGTTTTCAGATCAGATTCTAACCATTCAATAGTCTTTTATTCATTTTCATGCAAATTATTTTAACTTAAGAACACTTCATTTACTTCCTTCTTTCAAGGTTAGTCTTAAACATCTAAATTTCACTAGATTCAATTGATTCCATTTATGGTTTTCATTTCTTGAGATTAAAATTTAGACATAAAGCACAAAACCCCCTAAGAACAACGTAAAATGCATACAATGAAGTAAGAAGAAGTTTAAATAAGCACATATACTGCACCACACTTAATCAGATTACAAACCTCGGTTGATAATTTATGTAAGCAATTTAAGACATTAAATTTCCTAAAAATTTTGGCGTCGTTGCTGGGGAAGTGTAATTAGGTAGCCTCATTTCTTACATCTAAAAAAAATTATATGCGTAGGGAAAGAGATTCTAGAGGTAGATTCATAGCTAGAGGCAGAAGTTTAATTCCTACCACACCACTCACTCCACCTAGACCATGTAGTGATACACCACCATCTCAAACTCATATTCCATATTTCACTAGACATAGACTTCCTAAAGTCTTAAGGTCATAAATCTAATTAGCAGTATCTCCTACTTCATCCAATGAAGAAGTCTTAGAGGAAGAAGATCCTATATCTCCAACAGAAGGAGTAACCTTTTTCACCTCTACATGGAAACATACTTTAGCTGAAGAGTTAGAAATTCCTAGTGGATAAGAAGAAGAAGAACCTTTCTTCAAAATTCCATTAATAGAAGAACCAGAGGAAGAATAATTAACCTTATAGATTGAACTTTATATTAGCTCTGAATAATCTATAATGGCAGGAAGAGGAGAAGGAGGAGAAGGAGAAGGAGGAGTTCTAAATGGAGAAGATTTACTATTTGGAGGAAGAGGTGGAGGACGAAGTAGAGGGAATGCAGGAGGAGGTAGAAGCAATGAAGAAAATAAAAGAAATAGGGAAATTGATAGTTATTTTGGATCTCCTATAATTGATGGAGATACAAATGCCACAATGAAAAATATCTCACCTTCTATCCTTCAAAATTTCCATGGATTAAAAAGTGAAGATCCTGAAACCTTTTTGTTTGAATTTGAAGTTTTGTGTAGATCTTATGATTATTTACAAGACACTCAAAAACTTAACTTGTTTCCTTCAATATTGAAAGGAGCAGCTTTAAAATGGTTCATGGGTTTAGTGACACAGTCTATTAGGACATAGAATGACATGAAGAAAGCATTTTTAGAAATATATTTGGATTATTTCATACCCATTAATCATAAGGATGAAGTATTCAAAATGATGCAAAAAGAGGATGAGAATTTGGAGGATTTAATTGAAAGATTCAATTATAACATAAGAGAGCTAAAATGGATAATTCAGATCAAAATACTTTAAAAGCTCTTTTATTAAAATCCATTAGATATGAATGGATCGATATCATCAACATGATGGGGAAGGGAGATATCTCTCAACTCTCATTACCTTCCATTATTGAATTATGTATTAATCTCTCAAGGGGAAAGCAGAAACTGGGAAAAGTCCAAAATTTCCTTTTCTTGCTAGAGTGAACAGATCTATAACTGGAACAATAAGAAAAGCAGAAATTGGAAATATGCTTGATGAATTTAAAACATATATCTTAGGGATTCTTAGTGAACATATAGACACCCTTAAATTACAAAATAATCAGAAATTCGAGACTGATGCTTTAGCTATTTTCTATCTTAAATGGAGAAAGAAGCATGCTTTAAGAGAATGTCCTCTTGATGCAAAAGTCATAGAGACCTGTGTGATTTGTTCTGAAAATCATGAAACTAAGAGTAGCCCTTCAATTCCAAGCTTAAGGCTATTTTTCAAGAAGAAAAAACTTCAAATCCAACATAATCTCTTTGCCTTGTCTCTAGAAGACCATGGCATGGACCATAAACTCAAGGCTTTAACAATCAAATGTCTACTTAGCCCCCACCAAATAATTGGAATTCTTGGTAAAAACCTTTGCCTCAATCTAAATCTTGGGCACAAGGAATGAAAAATCCCTATGGAATATACTCTAAATACTACCAATATCCTCCATCCTATCCAAACTACCTCCCCAACAAAATATTCAACAAAATCAACAACCCCGGCTCCAAAACAAAAATCCACAACTTTCATTACCATTTCCACAAAGACCAAATCAACTACATGCCCAACCATTACCAAACCCTAATAATAAAAGTCCTCAAAAAACTTACATGATAGAAGGACAAAAATTTCCAACTTACATGATTACTCCATTAGATCTTAATGATGTCCAACTTAGATCTGGTAGAATACTAGAAAAGAAAAAGCCTTCTGTAGTTATTCAAGAACAAGATAATTTTGAGGAGGGAACATGTCTTCAAAACCAGAATTTTGAAAATTAAAAACAAAAATAACAAATAAATTGAACTCCTATCATAGAGCAACCATCAATACTTACTTCTAACCCTCCTTTTCCTGAAAGATTACAAGTTGATAGAGGGGTAGAAAAGCATATCATGTTGCCCAATTATGATTTTCTAGATGAATTGAGAAATGTTTGTATCAAAATTCCTTTGTTATAGACCATTAAAGAAATTCCAATTCTAGCCAAAAAAATAAAAGAGTTGAGCATGAAGAAACCAGAGAAAAAAAAAAGGGAATTCAACTGGTAGGAAAAATTGCAGACATAATGATGGGAAAAATTACCCTACAAAAATATTTAGATCCAGGAAGTCCAGTTGTAAAAAAACATATCAATGGTGTTGAAATTCCAAATACATTGATTGATTTAGGAGAAGCTATAAACATCATGAACAAACAAACCATGGAAAAAATCAAACTTCCTAACCTTCTGTATACACCTACATTACTGCAATTAGCAGACATATCTGTAATCAAGCCAGATGGTGTCTTAGAAGATATTTCAGTATCCTTAAACTCTTAGGAGTATCTTGTCGATTTTATGATCTTAACTCCTAAGAACAATCTAGGAGGACATCGACTAATATTAGGAAGACCTTGGTTGGCTACAATTGATGTTTTCATTAGCTGTATATCTAGTGATACGTACATCTCTGATGGTAACTCAACAAATAAATTCACTCTATAACCTCCAGCAAAAACAATCACAGCGTTAGAAGATGAAGAATGGATTGATGATGACAATTATATACAACCTCTCTTTACTATTTCAAGCATTAGTGAATATAGTCAAATCTTAAATTCAATAGAAAAAATTGAAACATCTTAAGAATATGAACATGATCAATTTCAAGAACAATGCAATATTGAATATTTTTCATCTAGGTAGATGTCTCTATGCTATATGGAATAATTTGGTAACTCTACAGTTGAAATCTTTCCAAGAAAATCTTTGAACATAAAAAAAACTTGGAAAGACCACAACAGGAAAAGTTAATCAAAACATTACAACAACATTGTTTTGCATGTGCATGGGAATACACTGACATGATAGGAATTAATCCTAAGAATTGTATACATCACATCTACATTGAGGAAAATTGTAAACCTATCAGACAACCTCAAAGAAGGATGAATCCAAATCTTAGGGAAATTGTGAAAGAAGAATTGAAAAAATTGCTGAATGTGAACTTCATCTACCCAATTTTAGACTGTCAGTGGGTTTCCCCTTTAGTGATTGTACCCAAAAATAATTGTAAGTGGAGGGTATTCATTGACTATCGAGAGTTGACTAAAGCCACCCTAAAACATCATTTTCATTTACCTTTTATAGATAAAATATTGGATACATTAGCAGGTAAGAAGTATTTCTCATTCTTGGATGATTTTAGTGGTTAAAATCAGATTCAAGTAGCACCTGAAGACCAATATTAAACCACATTCACTTATCCATGCGGAACTTATGCCTACCGAGTACTTCCATTTGGATTGTGTAATGCACCTGCAACATTCCAAAGGGCAGTACTAGGAATTTTTTTTCTGATCTAATACATGATTGTGTAGACATATATATGGATGATTTTACAATTTATGGGAATTTATTTGAAGAAGCTTTAGAGAATTAGGAAAATGTTCTTAAAATATTTAAAGATAAAATCTTTCATTAAGTCATGAAAAACACTTTATGATGCTTACCGAAGGGATTGTTTTAGGACATCACATTTCAGGATATGGAATTAAAGTTGACACAACTAAAGGTTATCAATTCCAAGTTGTCAAAAGGATGTTAGAAGTTTTCTAGGATTCACAGGATATTATAAGATATTTATAGAAAATTTCACTAAAATAGCATCCCCACTCTTCAATTTACTTACCAAATATTGTGAATTCAGCTGGAATCCTGATTGCCAATTGGCATTTGAAACTTTAAAAACAAAAATTTCTGAAGCACCCATATTAAGAGGTCCAAATTGGAAATTACCTTTTCATATTTCAACAAATGCTTCAGATACATCTCTGGGAGTTGTATTAGGGAAAAAATATTTGATTCCCTATGCCATCTATTACACAAGCAAGAATTTGACTCCCATTGAGTTAAATTGCATTGTAACTAAAAAGGAATTCTTAGTTGTTGTTCATGCTATCAACAAATTTAGATATTATATTACCGGCTATGAAACCTTTGTTCATACAGATCACTCTACAATTATATACTTAATGAATAAATATATTACTAATGGAAGAATCACAAGATGGTTATTACTCCTATAAGAATTCAACATCACCATTCTAGACCGACATGGAAAAAAAAAACAGTTGTTGATTTCTTGTCTAGAATTCAGAGTGTCAAAAATGATACTCCAGTTGAGGATAAGTTTCTCGATGAATATTGTTCTGCAATAACTATTAAAACCCCTTGGTTTTCATATATTTCTAATTACTTAGTTATAGGAAAGTTACCTTCACACTTGTTTCCTAGAGAGAAAAGAAGATTTATTCAAATAAGTGCACTATACTCATGGATTAATGATGAATTGTATAAAACAGGTACAAATCTCATTATCAGAAGGTGTGTTCGAGAAGATGAAATGCTGGAAATTCTTAAAGCATGTCATGATGAGCCCTGCGGTGGACACTTTGCTGATAAGAGGACAACCTATAAAATCATTCATTTAGGATATTATTATCCATCCATCTTTAAGGATACTAAATAATATTTCAAAAGGTGTGACAACTGTCAAAGAATGGGGAAACTTGTTCCTTCAGATGAAACGGCATTACAACCTCAGGTACTCATCGAACCATCTGAAAAATGGGCTTTGGATTTTGTTGGACCAATCAATCCACCATCCAATCAAGAGAAATATATTATGGTATGTACTGATTATGTCACTAAGTGGGTAGAAGCTAAAGAACTTCCTTTAGCTAATGAATATTCTATAGTTAAATTTATTTTTGAGGATATCTTCAATTGTTTTGGTTTTCCAAGAGAAATTGTGACAGATCAAGGATCCCATTTTACATCCAAGTTGGTAGAAAATCTTGTGGAAAACAACAATATCAAGCACAAAAAATCCACTCCTTATTATCCACAAGAAAATGGTCAAGTATAGTCTACCAATAAAGTGATTGAAGGATTTATCACTAATACTGTACATAAACACAAAAGAGATTGGGCAGAAAGGCTTTCTGAAGCCTTATGGGCCTACATAACTACATGGAGGAATACAATAGGACATACTTCCTATGAACTTGTTTATGGGAAGAAATTTCTATTTCCTATATAATTTCAGATTCAAACCTTCAAGATGGTAGTCAAATTGGGACTTGACTTATCAGAAGCCTAGAAGCATAGACTAGAGCAACTTAATGAGCTTGATGAAATCAAGCAAGATGTAGTTCAAAGAACCAATATAGTCCAGCAGCAAAGGTGCAAATGGCATGATAAGTATATCAAGGAGAAGAAGTTTCAAGCAAGGGATTGGGCACTTTTGTTCGATTCAAAGTTCAAAGACTTTCAAGGAAAGTTTCAGACTCATTGGCTTGGGCCTTATGAGATTGAAAAAATATTTGACAATGGAGCAGTCAGGATAAGGAAAATTGATGAAGAAAAGGTACCTCTTCTTCTAAATGGACATCTATTGAAAGTATATCATAAGCCATTTTCAAGAGAAGAGTTTATCAAGATTTCCCAAGATAATACTAATATGAAGTTAGTGAAGAAGAATCCTTCTTCTTACCTAACTTATATTTTATTTTCTATATATATATATATATATATATATATATATTGTATAAGTATGAAAACCAATCAATGATTGGCATCCTTATACAAAAAATACACTATGAAAATCATAAATTCTGACATCTTATATTTTCCATTCCATTTCTTAAAAAAAAAATATTCTAGAAATCCTTGCTCCCTTTCTTTTCTACAATAATAAGTAGTACAGAACTACATTCAATGCTGGATTTACATTTCATTTTTCATCTACATTTCATTCTACAGTTATGTTCCATTATACAACTGATAGGCTTCTATCATTGAGATGGATGGTAAGATTTGTGATCAATTTATTTCTATTTTGATTGACTCTGGATCTAATTATAGCTATGTTAGTCCTAATTTGGTGAATAAGTGTGGTTTAAGTAAGGAAATGCATGCATAATCTTGTTTAGTGTAGTTTTCCACACATACAAATAAAAGATTTCACCATTGGGTAAGAGCTTGTACATTTTAGTTAAATGACATTCCTACAGCAACACACTTGAAAATATTTTCTCTGGGATCATAAAATATGATATTTGGTATGGATTTGTTATATCTTCACAGGACCAAGGTAGATTTATATGTAAAATCTATTGAATGCTTAGATGACAATGGAAATCCAAGAGTCCTACAGGGAAAGAGGAAAACCACATTAGTTAGGATGGTAATAGCCATGCAGGCTAAGCATAGTTGTAGGAAAGAATGTGAGTTATTTGAAGTTCATATATCTAGTGACAAATGTAAATAAGTCAAGGATGCATATGTGTTGATCATGCATCCAGTTTGCAGTAGTTTCAGGATGTATTTACTGTTAGCGCTCAAATCTACCTTAGGCTGAAATAAGGTAAAACTCAAGGCAACATCAAACCACGCTCAACCTCGTAGCTAGCCCTACGAGGATAGGAGAGGGCTCTCTCCGGATCTATCTCGGAAAAAGGTATTCAAAAGGGGCTGAGATGACTTATAGTGGATATTGATTTTAGGCTAGTAAATAGATAGGAAGGTTTGATTTAAATTTTTGGGTTTTTGTTGGAAAAATGGGAAAAACCATTTTGGGCTCGGGGATGAGGCCAGATCTTTGCATAATTCGAGTTGGGGCAAGGTAGGCAGTAGCATTGATGCTTTTTGATTATGTGTATGGATGGATCAGAATGACAAGGAGCTAAAGAGGGCAAGGGAGAACAAGGATCCTCTCCAAACTGGCGAAAACATATAAAACTAAAAAAAATTAAAGGCAGAGCACTGGAATCAATGGATTCTACCTCATTTACTCATTCATTCAGTTTCAAAAACAAAAGAAGGGAATGGAATACATTAAACATTAAAGAACTTACAAATAACTGAGAGAACACACCATCAAAACTGAAAGCCACAATAATCCCAACAGGTGCTGCAAAACCTTTGATCTTTCCTTAGCCAAAATGCAGAAAATATGTACAATAGTGTGCCAAATCTTTTCCCAAGAGTCCAACCCTGAAAGTGTCTCAAAAAATACAATAAATAGACAAGTCTAACCCCTTCCCATGCCTCTAGGGGTCGAGCTCATGCTTCTAGAAGTAGTTTGAACCAATTCTAAACAAGGAGCTAAAATCTAGGCAGCCAAACAACTTCCCTCTATAAGCTAGGAAACTGATCCATTCACTTGATTTTCACTTTTTTGTGAATGAATCATCTAGAACAAGTAAATAAGTGCCAAAGTTACATCATTTACATCAAATTACATCAAGAAAAAAAAAAAATTACATCAAGAGGTGAAACTAGTCCAAACTGGCCGAATTTCTGAGCTGGAAGGTGAAAAATAGGCTAATTTCCTCTATGCGTCGCGCGCCAAAGCTCTATGAACCGCGCGCCTTTGGACCTGCTTTTGGAGCACTTCCCGAAGTCAAAATCAAGCTCATGATAGCTTGTTGGAAAGCCCTGGATGTATGCTATCCAACCCGAGTGGAATTTTTCAATTTGGAGCTCATTTTCCCATCCAAAACGTCATTCTCCCAGAAGTACTTCCTGCTGGTGCAAAAGGTGGCAGAAAGGTGGTTTTCATGGTGTTTTTGGCCCTTTTGATCATCCAGAACTTGATCAAATGCTTCGGCCATTTCTGAGCATGCATAACTTACCATGAAAAATCCAAAAATACAAATTTTTCCTCCAGAAGGTGTCCCAATCATAAGCGCGTGTCGGGACGCGCGACGCGTTGGGCAGAAAAACCTGTTTTGTGACCAAAATTTTCAAAAATGAAAAAAACTTCTCCAAATTTGCTGAAATTCAAAGCGAAGATCCCCCATCATGCCTCATGCTTAGCCAATGAAGCCTCAGCCAAGATACGGAGTCTATCAGGCCTTTTTCTCCGTTTCAGTGCTCTCCTGGTGCATGCAGTTTCAATTGTAAAATCACTGTCTTGGTTGTATGATGAATGTGTCCGTCATGGTGCAGAAAACAAGGTGTTTGAAAAGTATATGATGATAAATATATTTTTGTTTCTCAATGCCAAGTGTGCCACATATTAAATGAGAGGCTGCGGAGAAATATCACAAGGGATACAGTAGATTGCCAAGTGAAATTTAGTGGTGAGGATAGTCACTGTTTGGGGAGTCAGGGATTTGGGGATTTATAGGTGATGGGAATGAGTGAATGAAATGGGGATATATAAATGAAATCAAAGACACAAGGCATCTTTTGAATGTTATGGAGATTTGGTTTAGTCAATGGATAGTGAGCAGTAGGGTTTGAGGCTTACCACATGGAAACAAAAGGGAAAGAGAGACGGTGGTATAACAATGTGACAGTACCAGCAGTGACAACAATGATAATAATGACAAGAACACAAATGACAATAGAATGAGAGTTTGAGCACCAACGTTCCAAGTTTTAACCACCTCTTTCAAACCCTAAGGGAGAAATTTTTTTACAAGATGAGAGGGTTTAAGTCTTTGACATTCACTCTCTTATAATCCATCATATACCCACACCATTCACAAGTTTATGGGCAATTGCAAGGTGAGTCAAACTTACTCAAAGCAAAATTGATGAAACCAATACAAAAATCTGGAAGCAATGGAAAAAATTTGAGTTTCATCTCTACGCGTTGTGCGCCAGCCCAACGCGCCGCGCGTCCTCCAATGCGCCGCGCCAGTGTAAATTTACACTGAAAAATTTCGCTCTACGCGTCGTGCGTCCTCCAATGCGCTGCGCGCCAACCCAACGCGCCGCGCGCTGATCCAACACACAATTTGGCTTTTCAAACACTGTTTTTCTTTCCAACTGATTTCTCAATGTTTCCTCTTGGCTCCTTGATGTTTTTGGCATGAAAATGAATTTTTGAACTCCAGACATATCTTGTATGGCATGAACTTCAATTTTTGATTTGGCAAACTCTCTTTCTACCTTTGCAGACTTTGACACTTTCACATTTAACTCTGTCTTTCACTCAAATCTTCATAATCAAACTCATAATCAACACCAAACATGAGTTATGAGAAATAGAGGAGTGACTTTGACTTACTCAAACATGGCAAAACCAAGCAAATTTGATGTTGGAGAGAAATGGCAATTTTTTTTGTGTTTCAGCTCAATGCGCCACACCATAAATAGCACATTTTGCAGGGGATTTTGGAGGCCTTCCCGGTGACCAAATTGGGAATGTGATAGCTCGTTGGAAAGCTTATGAAGTCTAATGTCCACCCTAACTAGAATGTTTCAATTTGGAGTTCATTTACCCTGCCAAAAATCAAATCTCCCAACACTACTTCCTGCAGGTGCATCAATTCTCCCGAGGCAGCAGTATTCTTGACATTTCTAAAAAAGCATTACAACTGTGTAAAAAGTGAAGGAGGTTTTTATTACTTGGCATGTTTTGTACAAAAACCTCTCTTAGTTTTCCAAAATTAATCTTTTATTGCTCTAAAACATCATTTGAGTGAAACCTATCCCGATGTGTGAAACAAGGGATTTGTCGAAATGAAGCGAAATGAAGGGGATAAGGGGCTTCTAAATTCTTGGGGAAATTTTGGGAAGTAGGGAGGGATGTTAGGAAGCAGGGGGAAGTGGAATCACAGAGATTGAGTGAGGGGAAGGGGTCCAAAAGGGAAAAACACAGGCCTAGCCTAGAAAATTGCCAAGTTGTGGCAAGAAACTAGGGTTTGTGCAAAAATGAGGAATTTGGGGGATCTCAGTGATGGGAAGTGTTTAATAAGGTATATTAAGGATAGGGGAAGGTGTTTGAACATCAGGATACAATTTTTTCTAATGATTTGACCATCCAAGAGAAATTACCTCCAAAACCCTAGGAGAGGGAAATGGACCTTACCTAGGCACAACTGAAGCATGAACAAGGTGTAAAATGACTCAATGGAACTTGAAATGATGATGAAAACCCTATGAATGATGGCACACTCAGCTGAATGGTGACATGGACCGACATTTGGACAAATTTGAAAAGAGTGAAAACAAACCCTAGACCTAATGCCTAGTGACCAAATTTTGCTTGAAGACTCATTGAAATGACAAAATTTGACCTTGACACTTTAAGATCACTTTGTAAGAGCATGTTTGATCACTGGAGGAAGGCTGAAAAGGCTGACACTAACATTTACAACAAATATTTCAGAGATTCCACCTCATAGGGAGGTATAATTTTCTATTGATTTGGTTCCAGGGGTAGCTCCAACATCAAAATCACCTTACAGGATGAGTAGACCAAAGCTGATAGAGTTAAAATTGCAATTGAATGAAATGTTGGGAAAGGGGTACATTACCAAGTGTATCACCATGGGGTGCACCAGTATTTTTCGTGAAGAAGAAGGATGGCACTCTTCGACTATGCATCGACTACTGGTAGTTGAAAAAAGTGACCATAAATAACAAGTGCCCATTACAAAGGATTGATGATCTGTTTGATCATCCCGAGGGAGCAACAATGTTCTCTAAGATTGACTTGAGATCGGGATATCATCAGGTATGCATCAAAGAGTAGGACATCTACAAGACTGCATTCAAGACTAGGTAGAGGCACTATGAGTTTGTTGTAGTTCCATTCAGTCTTACTAATGACCCAAATACATTTATGTGTTTGATGAAAAATGCGTTGTGTCCTTATTTGGAAAAAAATGTGATTTTTTTTATTGGTGACACATTGGTATATTCTAAAAATGAGGAAGAGCATACCACGCATTTGGAAGAAGTGTTGAGGTTTTTAAGAGAGGATTAGTTGTATGATAAGCTCAAAAAATGAAGTTTTTTCCAGACTAAGGTGAACTAATTGGGACATGTTGTCTCCAAGAAAGGCATTGCAGTAGATCTAGAGAAGATAAGGGCCATCATGGAGTGGGTAGCTCCTAAGAATGTAGATGAGGTGAGATCATTCATGGAATTGGAAGGTTATTACAGGAGGCTCATCAGTAACTTCTCATAGATTTCTTATCCTATTACAAAGGAAAGGTAAGAAGTTTTTTTGGACAAATAAGTGTGGGCCTAGTTTTGAGCAGCTTAAGTAGGTGTTGAAGCATGCTCCAGTGTTAAAGATTGTAGATCTAGGCAAGGAGTTTGTATTGTGTACAAATGCTTGCAAGAGATTACTTGGTGCGGTCCTTATGTAGGATGGCTAGGTGGTATGATATGATTCACGAAAGCTAAATGAACATGAGAAGAACTGCCTGACACATGTTCTCGAGCTAGCATCGATCATTCATGCATTAAATATTTGGAGGAACTATCTTCTTGGCAGGTGTTTTGTATTGATGAGTGATGACATTGGGTTGAGGTACTTGTTTGACAAGGTAAATTTGAATGCCAATAAGGCTATATGGTTCGACACGATCAACAAGTTTGACTTCGAGATTAGGTATATCAAGGGAAAGGAGAATAGGGTCATAGATACTCTTAGCAGAAAAATACAGGTAAATCACTTAGAAGCGATGATATCCTATGGGACATACTTATAGGATAGGATCTTGCAGTAAGGTTAGGAGTATCATAGTTATATGGAGATTGTGCACAAGTTGCAACAGGGTACATGTACATGTCTAGGTGTTGGTATAGGTATAGGTACATGAGTTAGTATAGGTGTTAGTATGAATCTTTTGTCGAAGTGTACGAAAAAATATCACTTTAGCTACGCATAAAAAATAGCCCTAAAATCAAATATGGCTTCCAATATCTTCAAATCTGCAGTTAGTTGATCAAGACAAATGCTGCACAAATCCAGATCTATGCATAAAAAGACATTAAGCAGTGAAAATAAGGTTTCTCTCCATACATCAAATAGACAAAAAAAGAACAATATTTTTGAAAGAATTTTATATTAAGGGCACTTGGGAGGAAAACAAGAAAGGTGTTTCCAATTCTCCTCAATGGGATGGGTTCTTGAAAGTCCTCAATGCTTCAGATCTAGCATTTCTCTCTCTTGTTGGTGTAGAAAACCTGCATAAACATAGAACTCAAAGGGAGCTCACCAAGTGAAAAATAGAAAATTTGACAATGATAATGGCTCAAAGTCAGACCAAGAGCATAGATCCAGAGTGATCTAATAGGCAACAAAAGGTGACAAATGAATGGGAAAACCCTTCTATTTATAACAAAATATTTTGTCATTCTAGATCTTGGTGTATGATTAAAATAATATTAACCAAATCTAGATCCACCTTTTATGGAATATTTTATTATCTTTGTTGGAGGGAAAAAGCATTTGACTTGGGTCAAATCCATTTATTTGTAAATAATAAATAAATAAATTATTTATTTATTATTTTAAGGAAGTGGTTGAATGATAATTAAATAAATAATTATTTATTTAATTATTTATAAATGACTTAGTCATATTTAACAAGGAATATTATTTAAATAAGATTTAAATAATTTTTCCTAGAAAATAATAAGACAAATAAGGATTTATCTAATTAATTTCCTTGTTTTCGGTTAAATATGACCCGGAATAATAATTAAATTATTGTTTAATTAGTTATTCCATGAGGAAAATCAAACAAATATAGATTTGTTTAATATTTCCCTTTGGGGTTTGTTGTTTAGACCATAAACAACTTAATAAATGTGTTTTATTAAGTTATTTTACATAGTGAAAGAAATTTTACTTAGGGTAAAATTGGTCTTACAAGGTGTACTTGGGTCCATCTAATGATAATAGGCTAGATGACCAAAAAATGGTGTAACAATAGGTGCAGGTACATGCATTGGCACAAGTATAGGTACATGTGGTACAGGTACAGGTACATGTGTACAGGACTTGGATTAATATCTCACAGTATATGGATTGGTTAGACTTAGACATAGGATATATGTACCAAACTACAGTGAGCTAAAGAAGGTGATGTTGAGGGATTTTCACGCAAAACTATATTCCGGTCACCCACGGTACCAAAATACTTTAACCGTAGTGCAGCTATTCTACTATCAATCAAATCTAAAGAAGGATGTGGTGGACTTTGTAGCCAGATGTTTGGATTGTCATATGGTTAAGGTAGAGTGTAAACATCTAGGTGGATTGCTACAATTGATTGCAATACCAGAGTGGAAATGTGAGGTAATTTCCATAGACTTCATCACAGGATTTCCTAAGACAACTAGGCAACACGATTCTATTATGGTTTTCATGGATAGGTTGACAAAGTTTTCACATTTCATACTGGTGAAGACTATATACACAACCAACAATGTAGCACATGTGTTTATCCGATACATAGTCATATTTCACAGTGTTTCAAAGAAGATTATGTTCGATAGGGATGAAAATTTCACTTCCAAGTTTTGGGAGGAGTTATTTGCAGGTTTGGGCACTATGTTAGTCTTCAACATAGCTGATCATCTGCAGAAAGATGAATAGACTGAGAGGGTCAACATGATACTAGAGGATATGTTGTGGATGCATGTAATGCATTAGCAACTGAAGTGGGGAGAGTAGCTTTAACTGGTAGAGTTCACCTACAACAATGGGTATAACTTGGTCCATCATTAGGTGTTAGGATATTCCGACACATTGGAAATAGTTAAGTATAACTTGGTCCATCATAGAGTTACGCAAAGTGTGTTTCTTTAGTATGTACTTTTGTAACTTATAATCTGATGATCACGATATGTAGTGATCTAACGATTCATTCTCTCCTCGGTATTACCAACACTTGCTTCGTGTCTTAACAACTGATTGGTCCATGATCTCTATTTAAAGAGCATGGAGTGTCATTTGTCCGATGACCATTTATTGGAGAAGCTTATGTAAATTTTATTTATTTATATTAATAAATTTTCTGTAGTGGCCATGTTGGCTCAAGCCATGGAATATTTACATCTTTGAGGGATTAAACCACGTCAAATAGTAGTGTACTGATTTGTGATTTTTTTGTGAGCGTTGACCTTTGATGTTTGATCTAAATAGTTTACCCTATAAATTCCTACATGGTATCAGAGTTGTTTTGAGGGCCGCATCAGTTGTTGATCCAAATATGAAGCCGATTTGACTGCATGCAACTGCTATTTTCCAGATCTACTATTTCTAACCACTTTTGGGCTAGGAGAATTTCTTTTTTGTGTCCAAAGAGTTTGCTCCAGTGAGGAATCCCTTTCGTTTCATGTGAAAAGGTTTCTGGTTGCCCAAGCTATATCATTTTAGATCTGGAAGTATAATTTTTTTATTTTATTTCAATTTAAAGTAATATTTTTATATTATCGGATTTATACCCTCTTCTATGCATATGTTTGCTGCTTTGTGCTGTGTGCGATCTGGCAAGCCAGAAACAAGAATATGAGATTTTTCTCCTACGTATTTTCTTTCCCCATGACATTTTGTAATCTTAGGAAATCAGAAATAGCGAGAAAAAGATTTAGTTTTCAGGCAGACTAACCAGAAATTTGACATTCTACTGTAAGGCTTGTATATGTTTTTTGTTTGTGTGGTTGGTTCTTGTAGGAAAAATACGTGCGCGCGCGAAAAAAAAATAAAAATAAAAATAAAAATAAATAAATAAATAAATAAATAAATAAATAAATAAAATAAATAAATAAAATAAATAAAATAAATAAATAAATAAATTTTACTGGCTCACTTGGTCTAACGTTACTTTATGAGAATAGAGGTCTCGTTTCCAAGAATTACTAAATATTTTTACTGGCTCACTTGGTCTAACGTTACTTTATGAGAATAGAGGTCTTAAGTTCAAGCCTTCTTGTCAAGGCCAAATCATATTCTGGTCACCCACGCTACCAAAAGACTGACTATAGTGAAGATATTCTACTATCAACCGAATCTAGAGAAAGATGTGGTAGAATTTGTAGCTAGATGTTTGGATTGTCATGTGGTTAAGGTAGAGAGTAAAACTCCAGGTGGATTGCTACAATTTATTGCAATACCAGAGTGGAAATGGGAGGTAGTTTCCATGGAATTCATCACAGGTTTTCATAAGACAGCTAGGCAACACGATTCTATTATGGTTTTCATGGACAAGTTGACAAATTTTTCACATTTTAGACCGGTGAAGGCTACATACTCCGCCAACGATGTAGCATAGGTGTTTATCCAAGACATATTCAGATTACATGGTGTTCCAAAGACGATTATGTTCGATAGAATTACAAAGTTCACTTCCAAGTTTTGGAAGGAGTTGTTTGCAGGTTTTGGTATTAAGTTGGCCTTCAACATAGCTTATCATCCGCAGACAGATAGATAGACTGAGAGGGTCAACAAGATTCTAAAGGATATGTTGAGGATGCATGTGATGCATCAACAAACCAAGTGGAAGAGTATCTTCCATTGGTAGAGTTAACCTACAACAATTGGTATCAGGTGTTAGGATATTCTGACACATAGGAAATAGTTAAGTATAACTTGGCCTATCAAAGAGTTAGGTAAAGTGTGTTTCTTTATTATGTACTTTTGTAACTTATAATCCGACGATCACAATATGTAGTGATCCAACAATTCATTCTTCTTCGGTATTACCGACACTTGATCTGTCCCTTAACACCCGATTGGTCCATGATCTCTATTTAAGGAGCATGGAGTGTCATTTGTCCTGTGACCATTTATGAGAGAAGCTTATGTAAATTTTCTTTCTTTATATTAATATATTTCTTGAAGTGGCCATGTTGGCTCAAGCCGTGGACTGTTTCCCTCTTCAAGGGTTTTAACCACGTCAAATAGTAGTGTACTAATCTGTGATTTATTTATGAGCAGTGACCTTTGGTGTTTTATCTAAAGAACTTACCCTGTAAATTTCTATATGGTATCAAAGTTTTTTTGAGGGTTGCATCAGTTGTTGATTCAAATATGAAGCCGGTTAGGCTGCATGCGGCAGTTGTTTTCCATATCTACTGTTTCTAACCACTTTTGGGCTAGAAGAATTGCTTTGTTGTGTCCAGAGAATTTTTTCCAGTGAGGAAACCCTTTCGTTTCATGCGAAAAGGTTTTTGGTTGCCCAAGCCATGTCATTTTAGATCTGGAAGTATAAAGTTTTTTTTTTGCAGTTATATTTATTTATCTCTCTATTTTATTTCAATTTCCAGTAATATTTTTATATTATTGGATCTATACCCTCTTCTATGCATATGTTATCTACTTTGTGCTCTGTACTATCTGAAAAACCATAAATAAGAAGACGAGATTTTTCTCCTACATATTATCTTTCCCCATGAATTTGTGCAATATCTAAAATTCAGAAATAGCAAGAAAAATATTTAGTGTTCAGGTGACTAACTAGAAATATGACATTCTGCCATAAGGCTTGTATATATTTTTTGTTTGTGTGGCTGGTTCTTGTAGGAAAAAGACGTGCACACGTGCAGAAAAAAACCCTTCCTCCTTTCCAAGAAGTAATAAATCTTTTTACTACCTCACTTTGTCTAACGTTACTTTATGAGAATAGAGGTCTTAGGTTCAAACCTTCTTGTCAAGGCGAAACCATATTACAGTCACCCACACTACCCGAAGACTTTGACTATAGTGAAGATATTATACTATCAGCCGAATATAAAGAAGGATGTGGTGGAATTTGCAGCCAGATGTTTGTATTGTCATATGATTAATGTAGAGTGTAAACATCTAGGTGGATTGCTACAATTTATTGAAATGCCAGAGTGGAAATGGGAGGTAATTTCCATGGACTTCATCACAGGTTTTCCTAAGAGATCTAGGCGGCATGATTCTATTATGTTTTTCGTGGATAGGTTGACAATGTTTTCACATTATATATCAGTGAAGACGACATACACAGCCAACAATGTAGCACAGGTGTTTATCCGAGACATATTTAGATTTCATGGTGTTCCAAAGAATATTATGTTTGATAGGGATGCAAAGTTCACTTCCAAGTTTTGAAAGGAGTTGTTTGCAGGTTCGGGCACTAGGTTGGCCTTCAACATAGCTTATCATTTGCAAATAGATGGATAGTGTGAGAGGGTCAACATGATACTAGAGGATATGTTGAGTATGCATGTGATGCATCAGCAACCCAAGTGGGAAGAATATCTTCCACTAGTAGAGTTCACCTACAACAACGGGTATCAGGTGTTAGGATATTATGACACATAGGAAATAGTTAAGAATAACTTGGTCTAGCATAGATTTAGGTAAAGTGTGTTTCTTTCATATGTACTTTTGTAACTTATAATCCGACAATCACGATGTGTAGTGATCCGATGGTTCATTCTCTCCTCAGTATTACCAACACTTGATCTGTGGCTTAACACCCTATTGGTCCATGATCTCTATTTAAAGAGAATGGAGTGTCATTTGTCTAGTGACCATTTATGAGAGAAGATTATGTAAATTTTATTTCTTTATATTAATAAATTTCCTGAAGTGGCCATGTTGGCTCAAGCTGTGGACTGTGTTATCACTCAGGTTTTCCTTGAAGTTGTGGAAAAGGAAAGTATACCCGAGGTAACCACAAACCAACCTTCAGATACAGAATCTAGCCAATCTGCATCCAGAGAGGGCTCTCTCTTTATGATTTATCTTTGTTCTTAGAAGGTTTTAGGCTAGTTATAGATCCAAGAGTTTGTTTTGAAAAATGGTGGAATCCACAAACTAAGGGCAAGGTTGAAAGTTTTCAGTCCATTGGGCTATGGAGTCAAAGGATGGTTTTACTAGATTTCTATTCTACACACAAGATGGCTTTACAGGGCAAGGTAGCTAGACAGAGAACAATCCTTAAAATTTAAAGTGGATGGGATGATTTTGAAGGGATGAAAGGCAGCTAAGAATCTTTCACCATGTTCAAAAAGAAAGAAACGAGATGACTACAAACAAAGAGCAATGAAGAATTCTTTATTATAGTAATCAACAATGTTTAAATTAGCAAAGCAAGAGCATTTAAGAATTCATGCTTATAACCAATTTAGAGGAAAACATTAAGAACAATCACATCTGAAATCAGAGTACAATTAAGTAAATTCTGATTCAATCTTTTATGTAAATTATTCAGAAATGGACATAATGATATTATAAACTGATATAAAACTTAAGACAAAGGGTAGAAAGACTTATTGAACTGCAGTCCAACACATGAATCCTGCAAAAAGTCCCGAGCTTCAAATCGTCATCCAGTAAGCCACGAATAAATTTCTCCAAAATGCTTTTATTCCGAAAATCTCAATGTTACAGCAAAGTAATAGAATCCACCCTCAATACTCTCTTTGAGGGTTTATTTATACAAAAAATGATTGAAAATATCTTACACTAACCTAGCCCTCAATTTAGGGTGACTAATAGATAAGTTACAATAAAAAAAAGGAGACAGATGGTCTCGTAGATAGAATAAAATGCAGTTGCTGGTGTGCTGTTTCCTCATTTTGCTGATGTGCTGGAGGTAAATGCTGAAATAGGGCTCGATGCTGTCCCTTTGAGTAATTCTTTAGCTTGTTTGACACTCTTTGTTTCTACGGATACTCTTTAACCTGTGTAACTGATACTCTTTCATCTGCATTCATTTTTATCTTTCACATAATAGTAAAAAGATAAACTTCTCATCCTGAAGATAATTTTCATAGAATTTCCAATAGGTCATTCCACCATTGATCTTCTGGTATCATAGTCATTTTAAGTTTTCTCAATGTCTCATCGGCCTCTGTGAATTTGTAAAAAGTGGGCTCATTAGGAAACAAATACTTTATTTCATGTTCAAGATGAAATAAATTCTTCAACCTGTCATAGATATTTCTCCTTGTTGGCAATGTTGTTTCTGTCAAACTGATAGAACTAGCAGTTATATTTTGAGCATGGATATCTATTTTCTTAACATAGGTTTCCAGGTCCGTTATCTGGTCCTCTGAGAGCATAGGACTGGGTAACCCACTGTCCAACAAAACTTGAAATTTTTCTCTGAAAGCATTAATATCAGCCAAAATATCTGAACACTTCCTTTCTAAATTCTGCATAAAAGTTCTTTTGATGAAAACTATTTTTATCATCAAAATAGTGCCGGTCCTGTCTTCAATTCCTAGTACTGCAAGCTGTTGTTTTGTTCGGGTGTTCAAAAATTGAATAAGTTGATTGGCCTGCTCAGGTCTACCTCTTAGTTCATCTCTTGTTCTGTTTATTTCTTCCTGAGCTACTTTAATCAAGTCATTTTGTTCAAAAATTGCTTGAATAGAGGGCCAAATACTTTTTATTAACTCAATTATATTACCCCAAATAATTTCATTTATTTCCTTCAAAGGCTTTTCTAATGAAAGATCTTTTTCTAAAGCCTTAACTAATCTGTCCAATCTTTTCATTTCCCTGGTATTATCAGCAACTGTCTTCTTAGATGTATCATACTTCTGCTCCAAATTTTCTAATTGTAACTTTGTGGTTTGAAGTTCTGTGACTCTTAATTGTAAACTTTCCATTTGTTTTATTAACTCATCAGAACTTAAACCAAAAGTGTTTACCTGCGCTGGCTCTGTTTGTTGCTTTACTATTGTAGTACCTGTGGTTGTAGTAGCTTTTGTGGTGGATGCCTGCATGATAGCTTCCTTTTCCTGTAATGCTTGTTCCAATTCCTTCTCTGTTTCACTTAGTTGCTCAGTCACCTTTAAGAGCAACTCCATTACCTCTTCTTGTGAATTCCCCTTCAAAACTTCTTGGGTCTGGGGGTGCCTTGAGGCTGGAAATTTCAGCTGATTTCTCAGTGCAGCTATGTCATCATCTTTCTTCATTATTAGTGCCTCAATGCTTTTAATATATTTGGGGTTGTGACCCAAGCTGATGATTATGTCTTCCAGAGACTTTATTTTGTTATCTTTGGCCTGAGAAGAGGCCTTTTTAATTTGCAATTGGGCGCTTGTGTTATTTAAAGAATCTTGCAGTGTTAGGGCTGCCATGGCCTTATTAGTAAGAGTGGAATACACCATTTCCCCAGTTTTTTTATGTAGCTCTATCTGGTCTAAAGGATGAATGTCCTTTGCCAGGACCTCAAAATTTGTTCTAATATAATCCGCTGCTGACATGGGTTTTGGCACCTTTGACTTGAAGTGGCTCATCATCATTTTGCCTTGTGAAATGTCAAATGCTGACATTAACCTTTCCTGATTATGGGGAGCCATTGTCAGATATTGATCATACACTTTCATTCTTAGTGGATCATTCTTTGCCTTTATATTAATGAAGGTTCTTTTTATATCCCCTGTATCTGTTTTTGGTGGTCTGAAAGAGGATACCTCAGTACTCAATTGCTTTTGCAGAGCTTTTCCTTTCTGTCCTGTGTTTGTTTCACTAACTGTGCTAGTTAGTTGACTGTCTTCCCTTCCATCATCAAATATTTCATCAATGATCTCCACATCTGGAATTGGATCTGGTTTCTGTTTTTTGGCTTGATGTAGCTTTGAGGACTCTTTAGGAGGAGTAGTATCTGGAACCTGCCTTTTCTTGCTCATTTCTACATTGGATGGAGTTTGTAATCCTGAGACTTCAGGATGATTTAATTGAATGGGAGAAACTTGTGTTTGATCAGGTGCTCTGGAGGTTTGAGGTTTCTCTTCCATGACTAAAGTTTCAATGGCCTGTATTTCAGGTTCCTTTCCTTTGCCTTTTGACTCTGCGGCAACTGGTGAACTGCCTTCCTGTAATATCTGCTGTGGATTTGCTGCTGAAGAAGTGCCAATGTGAGGTACCTGCACTTGACCACAAGATTCTAGGTCATATTTCTTCTCAAGATCTTTCATAATTTTATTCATTTTGTCTTCTTCACTTTCTTCCTCAACTAGTGTCCCTTCAACCCATTCATCTTGGTTAGCATATTGTTCTATATCAGGAATCCTGTGGTGAATATATGGGGATGACTTGTTCTTCATTATTTTTTCACAAATAAAACCAAATGGATCATAAGGAGTCCAACGAAAACTTCTTTGGAACTTGCAATGGCTTTGTAGTATATTTTCTGCTTCTCGCTCGGCCTCCCTAGAGTTGCAGATGAAAGGACCTAATTGACTTTTGATCCTTAGTTGGGCTTTCTTCTTCACACTACAAAAATGGATCACATCTGAATTATTCATTTGCCTGAAATATTCCAAGGCAGAAATTCTCATGGGCACATATCTTGGCAACTTGAATGGATGTAATTCACATCCATAGATTCTGATGACTGAATGGTTTTGATATAAATACCAATCTCCAACTTTATAAGTCCTTGAAAGTTGCAAGGTCTTCTTGATTTCATTACTGAGTCTTGGAGGAGGGATTCCTGTCAACAAGGTAGTTGCAGGATATACAAAAAGATCGACGAACTCAGTATAGGAATATGGAGAATCATAGGAAGAATGAACTATGCGAGACCAAAATATAACTGACCTAGGGTTTCCCTTGGCATCAAGCTTTTTAACAGGGAAAGGGAACTTCTCTGATTGATAGTAGATAATGAGATGATAAATAACTAAGGAATATTTAAAAACTTTCTCATCATCTAGCCTCATGAACTGATCATGGATCTTATTGGCCATGAAGGAGGCAAAGTCATATTTAACTTCAGGAGGTTGCCCAGGAGTAAAGATAGACAGCAAAACCAGGGTTATCTCATCAACATATTCACTGGTATTGAAACCCAAGACAAAAGATATCATATTTAGGATGAGACTTCCCAACTTATTGAAATAATAAAAACCATAGGGAGGAGGTCCCTTAGGTTGATGTTCAGGCAACATGAAATTCTGGCAAATGGACTCCAATTTTTCTGGGGTCAATTTATTAGACTTTTCAATCAATTCTTCCATAGACAAAGGTGCTAGTTCTTGGTCTGGTTCAAAATGTAGCATTGCATTGATAGCCTGGGGAGTAATGGGGAAAAGAACACTCTGGTCAGGGGATATTACAGCTCTCTGAGTGGGATCATAGTTAGAATGGCAATAGTGGATAATTTCTGGGAAATTAATGACTGAAGGGATGAGATATCTCGGGAGATTGGATTCCCACAACCCAATGACATCTTGCCCCTTCGAATAATCGTCTCTGCAGCGACAATAACTCAGAAGGGGGCTTTCATCAAAATGCAAGTCTTTAATCTGAAAATCTTTATCTACTAAAGGCAAATATTCTAACTCTCTGTGGGGGGCATTTAATGGAGTCACATTCAGGGCTGCCGGGGCTTCCATTTTGGTTCTTGTGGATTCAAAACGGAAGTTTCTGGGTTTTCTTCATAGGCCGGGCGCGATTTCAATTGTAATGAGGGAAATTGGCACAATTGCAGGTTCGGGGGAACAATTCACAGTTTTAAACCTCAGAGAATGATCTCAGTGATAGGATTTAATCACTAATCCAGTGGAAAACAAGGAAAACAGAATTTCTTTTGAAGTTCGAAGCGCTATAGGATAAATACCTGTTCTTGGAGGAAAGCTGGCTTTTAATAGGTATCAGGCGGTAGCAGGAGGATGCTTGAACACAGGTCTGGCGGAATTCTGGAGCGAAATTGGATAGAACAGTGAATTCTAGTGAAAATTTGAATTTTGCAGCAGAAGGCGCAGTCGCTTTCGAATAACAAAAATGACACAAAAACACGCAAATTTGTTTTATTTCCAAAGTCAAAAAATGGGTTTTTAGTTTTTCGAGGAATGACGTCACTTTAGTACGGGCTGACGTGTGGTGGGGGCCGGGCGGTAAGCGGTAATCCCCGCACCACTTGTGGACAAGAGTGGTTTTAAACGAGAGAGCAGCGATTCCATTGGGCGATGGACGCGTGGCCGGTGGACCATTTCAAAACCACCAAGCCCCCGCGCATTAAAGTGCTGACAAGGGACGACTGGCGGAATTGATGAGGAGCGTCGATTTGTGGAGGGGCGATCTAACGGTGGAAAGGACGAAGAGATGGTGGGATGTTATCATGCGGGCCCGGCGGGGTTTTAAACGCGATTTAACTTTATTAAACATTCCGGGGGGCGTCTAATTGGTGGAGAAAGGTTATTAATTAGTCCTGATAACTAATTAATCCCATAGTTATAAAAGGTCGGGGTGAGGAATTTTGCGCGCGAGTCTCCATTATGGTTAAAGTGTCGGGTGGGATGCGAGGTGGATGAGCCACGGTGGCATGGGGTTTTTCCAAAGTTTTGTTTTTTTTAAATAAAACTTCAGGTTTATTATTTTTTGTATTAAACATATATACCATATGTTTAAAGCTTTTCTCGTATATGTTTTTTATTATATGATAGATTAACCAATATAGTTAACTTATCATAAGGGCAGGACTACTATATAATGATATATTTAACCAAAGGGCGCATAATGCGGGTTTTTAGTGAATAATTGGGAAATAAATACTTTGGTTAAAGTCTTAATAGATGGGTTTTTTGGGATATGTATGTAAAAGGAGTTATATACTTAGGACAAGGCACTTTCACTAGGGATTTAGTAAATAGAGTTAAATGTAAATATGACAAAGGGACAAGGGAACTCAAAATACTTTGCACATCTAAGAAAGTGACAATTTCTAAAGTAAATTGCAAAATCTCATCTTCAACACTTAAACTTAGAATAGTAAGTTATTTTGAGGGATTTTTTATGGAATTTTGCATGATTTTCCTAAGCAAAATGGGATTTTACTTAGGAAAAGATTGAAAGTGAATGATAATGGATAACTTCAAGTACTTAGGTCTTTTTGATCATCAGGTCGAGGGTCCGGTCCCTCCAAAAGTCAAGGAAATGCCTTGAGCCCCTTTGATCTCCAAATACCTTAGCACTTTGGGGAAATTAGTAAAAACTTAGGGAAAAAGTGATGTGGGAAGTTAATGATTTTGACTTTTCTTTCTGTGAATTCTTCAGTGCATTTTCTGCTTGAGTACTTGTGATGAAGGTAAAAGATTAAACATATTCAGCACCATCATTCATCACATAAAACTTTGCAACACCATCTACCTACCCTATCTACTTGACACTACCATTTTCTCTTCTTTATTAGGGTGCATTTAGACTTGCAAACCCTTATCAATCTTTTTCTTTTTACAAGGAAAATCTATCTAATTCTACCCTTATTACATCCAAGGGCTCAGATTAAACTGTTGAGCACCTTTTATTAACTCTACCTATCTACTTATCTGCCAAGATTACACTGTTTGGTCAGATTTTTATTCTCTATTCTACAATATGAAATTGAAAAATGAATGAGTCAAGCTTAAACAGTTTGAATATTCATGAATTGTGGCATAAAATACAAGTTGCACACAATTTGTTTATTACATCAAAGTAAAAAGTAGTGGCATTTGGATTTGCACACTTTCTTTGGCCTATTTTTTGTTTGGGGTTCATTTCTTTTGCTTTTTTGGCCATTTTTATTTTTCTTACCCTTTGATTTTTCTTTTAGGGTATACCCTCTTTACATTTTTTAAATTTTTTGATTTTTTGGTTTTTTAAGAATATGGAACACCTTTGCTCAAGAAAAAAGGTTTGAACATATTCCATAGTTCAATCCAGACAATCATGAAAAATGACACCTATTGGTATAGGAGACTAACAGACTGTTCCCCTCTTTGAGTGTTTTAACCACGTCAAATTGTAGCATACTAATCTATGATTTGTTTGTGAGTGGTGACCTTTGGTGTTTTATCTAAAGAACTTACCCTATAAATTCCTACATTGTATCAGAGTTGTTTTGAGGACCGCATCATTTTTTGATCCAAATCTAAAGCTGGATTGACTACATGTGGATGTTCTTTTCTAGATCTAGTATTTCTAACCACTTTTGAGCTAGGAGAATTTCTTTGTTTTGTCTAGAGCTTTTTTTCTAGTGAGGAACCCGTTTCATTTAATGTGAAAAGGTTTTTGGTTGCCTAAGCTATGTCATTTTAGATCTGGAAGTATAAAGTTTTTTTTGCAGCTATATTTATTTCTCTCCCTTTTTTATTTCAATTTATAGTAATATTTTTATATTATCGGATCTATACTCTCTTCTATGTGTATGTTCTCTACTTTGTGCTCTGCGCGATTTGGAAAACCAGAAACAGGAAGACGAGATTTTTATCCTATGTATTCTCTTCTCCGTGACTTTGTGCAATCTCAGGAAATTAGAAATAGAGAGAAAAATATTTACTTTTCAAGAGGACTAACTAGAAATCTGACATTCTGCCGGAAGGCTTGTATATATTTTTTGTTTGTGTAGTTTGTTCTTGTAGGAAAAAGATGTGTGCACAATAAAAAAAACCCCTTCCTCCTTTCTAAGAATTACTAAATCTTTTTACTAGCTCACTTGGTCTAACGTTACTTTATAAGAATAGAGGCCTTAGGTTCAAGCCTTCTTGTCAAGTTACTTTTTTTAGAATTTTTTTTTGTGAAGGTATTTTTTCTAAAAAGTTTTTTGTCGAGTTATATTTTTTGCAAAAGAGGCTTTTTTGTCAAAATATTAAAAAAAAAAACACACATGTAACTTATCTTTTAAAGTTACTTTATGTAATAGTGTTTCTCACCCATTATAAAAAGTGAGTCATTACAGTCTAAAATCACTTTATCTTTTATTTTTAAGTTACAGTCTACATGGTCATTAGTTCATAAAGTAACATTGTAAAAGTGACTCTCACTTATTTATAAAAGTGGGTCGCATAAAGTAGTTTAAAAAAAATGAACTTATTATATTAAGTTTAGAAGGGGGGGATTTTTTTTAAAGGTACAACCTCATCATCAACCTTCAACCTATCACGTGACTACTCGGAATTTACTACAACGTGTTATCACCCTAGTAATTCTCAGGTTGTGGGATGAGGATTTTTGTAGTTAAGAAAACTAGGGGTAACCAAGAACCGCTTTTAGAAATCAGGATCTAGCCTTCTTGAGTTCCGGAGAGGGATTTCTCCTTAAAATTTAGATTTTTTTTGGTAAAGGGTTTTAGGCTAGCTATGAGTGAGCAATAGGACTGATTTTAGAAGTGTGGTAGGAATAAAAAGTGTTTCAAGGTAAACCAGAGGGATCTACCAGAACATTGGGCAATGGAGTCAACTCTCTAGGCAAGTAGAGCTAAGAAATAAGACTTAAAGATGCAAATGTACTAAGGGCAAGGTAGATGACCTTGAAAGGATTTGAATAGGATTTTTTGATGGATTGGCTGAAATCTGAACAAAAGGACACTTAAGAATCCTTAAGTTACAGAAAAGAGGATTGAAGGAGGGGATGAAACTGGGACCTAGAGCAAGTAAGAATTCTATGGTCCAATTATCAAGTAGAAAACATAAAAATGCCAACTAGTTTAAAACAGGGAGCTTATTATCACTAATCCTATTTAATTTATCCTTAGTTGATTGTTTAAGAACAGAAACACATTAAATGAATGGATGTAAAATTTTGAAGAAAAACACTAAAAACAGGAAAAATACGAGACTTATCTTGTCACCACGAAAATCCTTAGTTATGATGTCTCTAATCTGGTTTCCAGTCTGCTGCTTCGCTAATTGACTCACACCAACTTCAATATGTCCAGCAAAATGACTATATTAGTCTTGAAAAATTTTATTCCACCCTGAATACTTTGAATAATGAAGTATTTATACACATAAATTGTTTACAAAATATCTCAAATTTTGAGATAATGTTTTAAGTAAAAATAGGAAATGTAACCTAAGAAGAGGGACAACAGCAAAACAGTTTGCAAGGTGTCCTCTTTTACAAGTAAAAATAGAACTGATTATTCTAATTTAAAAGACTTTTGATGTGCTGTGAGCTTTGCTGGGATGAGGTGCATCTTCTCATGGAAGGTGGTTGTAGAACATTCCTTTCTTTGACTTTCAACTCTGATACTCTTTATCTCTGCTTTTCACTATTTCACTGCTGTAATTGAAAAATAACCAGCAGTAACAATTTGATTTTACTGATACACTTTGACCCTGATACACATTAACACTGATTTTTTCACCATAAAGTAACAGTAGAATATGACTTTTTAATGTGATTTTCTTGCCCTTTACCTGTCAAATTCACATCAGATCTGTGAATTATTGCCACTGTTCAGCAGTGGGGATCTTCTTATTCTTCAATTTTCTATAGCTTTCATCAGCTTCTGTATATTTAGAAAATTTTGGCTTTACTATAAACATATGCCTGATTTCATTTTCCAAAAAGAATAAATTTTCAAAATATTGAAGTAGTACTTTTCCACTTGGAGATCCTTGTGGCAAAGGTTGTTTAGCTTGCTCCTTAGCATGAGCTCTAATTTTCTGGTCATAATATTTTTGTGGCATTAATTTTTCATTCAGCGCATGAATGTCTGGTAAACCTGCTTCTGATAATAATTTGTATTTGGCCCTAAATATTTTGATGGCCAAGTTCATATCTTTACACCTATCTTCCAAATTATTCATCATGTTTCTCTTATTCAGGACATTCTTAATTTGAAGGATGGCCTCTGTTCTGTCAGCAATTTTCAACTCTTCTAATTCTTCCCTATTTTTGCTGTTAAAAAATGCTATGATTTGAACTGCTTGTAGTGGCTTATTTTCAATTTCTTTCTTGGTTTTATCAATTTATGCATTTGCAGCCTGTAGCAACTCTTTCTGCTCATATATTATCTGAATATAAGGCCATTGTGAGTGAATGCCTTCAATGATTTTGGTCCATAAATATTTTTTATGTAGGCAACTTGATCTGTAAGATTCACCTGCTGTTGAAGAATTTTCACTTGTTCCTATAATCTGTCAGCCCTTTGTTTATGTCCTTTGGAAGTAATTAAGGCATCTCTTTTAGATGTTTCCAGATTTTTAATGGTGCCTTTTAAACTGAGTATTTCTTTATCTTTTATAGACATATCTTCCATGGCTCTGATTATTGCAGCATTGTCCTTTACTGCGTTTATCTGTGAGGTCGATGAAGAAGAGGCAGAGATGTCATGAGAAGTGATTGGCATTGCAGTTGCCAATACTCCTTGTGGTGCCAAGTATTCTGCCAATGTAGATGGAACAACTGTACTTACAGTTGGGATCATTGTAGGAATGAAAACCTACTGAGCTTTCTTCAGATTTTCATTTTCTTACATGAAAGCTTCTATTTGGATTTCCATTTCTTTTATCTGGGTTGTCATTTTTATAACAAGTTGTTTTAGTTCATCATTTTCTGTCTTCTGCTGAAGGATTTCTTTTGCCTGGGGATTTTCACTTTGAGGCAATTTTAGCTGCTTTCTGAGAGAAGATATGTCTTCATTTTTCTGTTTGATTATAACCTTTGCCCCTTCAATGTTTGTTGGGTCATCTCCTGATTCAATTACTATGTCCTACAATGCTTTGATTCTTAAGTTATTGGCGTATAATGAAGCTTTATTCAATTTCATTTGATTTTGAAGGTTTATCAGTGTTTTCTCAAGCCTGATAGAATTCATATTCTTATTGACTATTTTAGAACACATCATCTCTGTATTGCTGCTTTGGAATTCCATTTGGTCCAATTCATGGACAACATCTGCATCAACTTGCAGGTCTGTCTTTGAATAATCTACAATTGTTTTTGGATCAGCCACTGTAGGCTTGAGAAATGGCATCACCAATTTGTTTGAAGAATAATCAAAAGCTGAAAGGAGTCTATCTTTATTCCCAGGCTTTTCTTTAAAGAACTTGGAATATGCTTCACTTTTGATTTCTTCATTCTTTTCTTTGATTTTTCTGAACCTGATTTGAATATCTGACTCTGTGTTGTCAGGTTCTTTAGAAGAAGAGGGCATATCAATTTTGGTTTGTTTATCAACCATGACTGTACCTTTTTGCTGTGCTCCAAGTTGGACATTTTGAAGCTCTTTGAGTGTTTCAGTTACTATCCCTTTTGCTTCATCATCATTTTCATGACCATTGTTATCTTCAACATTGATAGTTTTATCCCTTTCTTCATCAGTCAATTTACTTTTCTTACTGTAGGGAATTCTGAATCTTTTATCTAGAATAGTTTCAGCTGTGAAACTATCTTCCTTTCTGCTTCTTTTATGAACAATTTCAGCTTCTTTGTTCACTGTAACCACCTTTGTTTGGTCAATATATTTATCTTTTCCACTGTTTCCTTGCATGCCCTGTGAGTCATCATCAAATAAATTATTTGGCTCCCACTCAAGTTTATTGGCATATTTTTCAATTTGAGGCTTGAGATCATGCAAGAAAGCAGACAACTTGCATTTCAATCTTATCATGCTTAAAATACCCTGAGGATCATAATTCCACATAAAGTTGTATGGGAATTTATATTCTTTCAACTTGACATTAATTTCATTTGCTGCTTCTCTGTTGTTCAAAATGAATGGCCCAACTTGATTTTTCAGTTTGAACTGAGTCTTTTTTCTGGAGGCTATGAAATTGACTTCATCTGCATTCAACAACTGCCTCAAATATTCTAAACCAAATATCACTGTTGTCACAAATCTAGGCAATTTATATGGGGCCAAGAGTGCACCATATACTCTAAACTCTGTGTAATTATTGTATAAGTACCAATCCCTTGTTTTAAAGCTCTCAGATAGCTGGAAGATCCTCTTTGTTTCGTCATTAATTCTAGGGGTCTATTCTTTATTCAATAAATTCATAGCAGGTACTAAAAACAAGTCATTGAAATCTGCATAGTTGTATTCCCTGTTCCATTTTCTTAGAATTGATGACCAAAACACAACTGAAAGTACATTCCCTTATGGATCTATCTTCTGAAACTCAATAGGAAACTTTTCTTCTTGATAATAAAAAAAGAGATGAATTAGATATGAATTATATCTAAAGACTCCTTCTTCTGACAATCTGGACAATTGGTAGTGCATGTTTTCTGTAATGAACTTGGAAAAATTGTACACAATGGATGGAGACTGACCAAGACTCAAAGGGGACAGAAAACCTAGGATAGAAACATCAGTGAATTCATCACTGTTATATCCCAGTATGAATGATAGCATGGAGACAATCTGTCTGGTTTCATTTTGAAAATCAAAAGTATCAAATGGAGGATTAAGCTTAGGGATATCAACTTGTTTGGGACAAAAAATCTGGAAGACTTTGAACTCAGAAGAAAAATCAAGGTCTAAGTAAAGCTGAGTTAAATCCTCTATTGACAATGAAGCAAAATTGGGGTCAGGGTTTAGTTGTAGCATAGAGTTTATGAATTCTGCATTGATGTAAAATATGACTTCTCTATTTTTATTGATAATGCACCTTTGGTCTGGAAGATAATAGGACTGACACAATCTGACAAAATTAGGGGCTGAATGAGTAAGAGGGACAATGTACTTTGGCAGATTGGAATCCCAAACTGGTATATCTTTATCACCTTTCTCTACAGATTTTCCAAAACACCAGTTATAGACATCAAGCAAATTGAACTCTACTGAAGGGTCCAATATTCTATAATCAAGGTCAACCAGAGGACTATTTTCTTGTGAAGTAACTGGAGGTTGGACAGGTCTGACAACTTCTATGGAATCAGTAGTGAGTGCAGGGGTTGGTTTATCAAGTTTAGAAGACTCGGGCTGAGGGATTTTAGCAGAGGCTTTATTCTGAGGTTGTGGGCCTCTTGATTTGGGGGTTACTTGTTTCTTTGTCATTTTTTAATTGAACAAAGCAAGCTTAGACTGTTTACTGAGTTCTTTTGTTGGAAACAATGGGACTTTTGGAGAATTTATCTGGTAAAGTAAGGTTCTGAGAAAATTTTTATATGGAAAGAGGGTTTTAATGCTTAGAATAAAGGCTATGATCAGTTCCAGCAGTGAAAATGACTAGGGTATAGATAAAAATTGCAAAACAGAAATGAGAGATTCTGGGGAAAATTTGACAGAGTTTCCCCTGTACTTTGGATGTTTTTTGCAATTTCTGTGTGAATAATTCAGTAAAAAGGAAATGGCTGGTAAAACAATGTTTTTTCCTTTGAAATTGAATTTTTTTGTAGATAATTTTGACGAAAAATACCTTGAGAAAGGTATAATTGCGATCGAAGAGGTTTCACGATTGCACGCTGTCTTCAATTCTGCAGAATTCGGCTATCAGAGGGTATGGTGCATCTTTGCAGAGGAAATGGTAGTTTAAATAGTTCACAGTTTCGAAATTGGCTTTTAAAATAGCGACTGATTCACTGGTAAGTTCGAAAATGGTGAAAAGGGCTCTGCACAGGGTCTCAAAGATTCACTAGTGCACAATGGTGAAAATTCGATGAAAATATGCTCTGCGGAGGTTACTTGGGTTAAAAGGCATGAATAGATGAAAATGTGATAAAAACATTAAGTTATAATGTTTTAAACCATAGTTTGAATCATAGTTAAATCACATTAACTGCAGGTTAAGCGGAAGTGGTTTTGGAATACCATTGGGTGGCATTCACGCAGCTCTAGAGCGGTAAGCAGTAAATCACTTTTTGAACATGATCGAATTGTTTTGTGACACGTCAACGCAGGGTGGTTTGGGAAAACCACCCATATCGAGTGAATTTTAAAAAATAGCGGTTGATTACTTTATGGGCACGATATGATGTATCGGCCATCAGATCTGGCTTTGACAAGCGAAGGGTCACGATTTAAAATGAAAGGAGTGGGGAAATGAAAGTCATCGGGTTCATTTTTGGCCATAGGATCTTTAAATGAAAGAAGATCCGACGGTTATAATTCTACGCGATGGGGGAAGGAATGGAAATGTATGAAACTGTCGCGTTGATTTCTAACCGTTGGATTAAATGAATGGAGGGGATCGGAGGGATGACATTAATCCCAATGATAAAATGGATTTGGTTAAGTTTTATATACAAAAATGATTTTTTTCAATGGAAAAAGTGATCGAGAGGGTTTCAAAAGGATTTTAACTAGAGTTAAGAATTGGGGTATGGGATATATATCGGGATTTTAGCTCAGGTTGGTTTTAACCTCAGTTAAAGGGAATCGAGAGAGAAACAAAGGGATAGTTTAATCGCAGGTTAGGGAGTCGAGGAAGGAAAATATACAAGGAGATGGGGTTATTTCTTTTGAATTTTAGTTTAAATGAAACTTAAGGAAATTTTGGTTTTAAACACATATAAAACATGTTTAAAGGTTTTTTTCATATATTTTTATTATATGGTTAATTAAACCAAGGTGATTTAACCACCATAGGCTTCGGGATTATACATAAGGATAGTTTTAGCCAAAGGGGGTATAATGTGGGTTTTTTATTTAAACATGTATGGATAAAATAACTTTGGCTAAAGTTATAATAAGTGGGTTTTTGGGTTTATTATATAAAAGGAGTTATATATAATAGGAGAAGGTCATTTCTATAGGGATTTAATATATAAATTAAAGTTAATATGAAAATGGGATAATGTATACTCAAAACACATAAACATAACAAGTAAAGTGAGGTTTAAAAGATAATTTTCATTGATCTTATCACTTAACTTATGATATAATGTTATTTTGAGGGCTTAATGTTTTCAAATGATGTAGGAAGTTAATCAAATGGGAATTATAATGTCATTTAAGTAAAAAATGGAGTTCTACTTAGCATTATTTAGGGAAATGAATGCATGAATGGTAAATGATGTGATTTTAGGGATTAATATAGAAATTTTACACTTTCAACTGATTAGTCATAGAGCCTTGGGTCTGGTCCCAACAAAAGTCAAGGAAATGCCTTGAGCCTTTCTGACTGATAGCTTAGAATGCTTTATGGCTATGGGAAGGGGAAGTTAGTTATTTGGCAGCCCATGATGAATGATATTTACATTGAGACTTTTCACCTTCTTCTACCTACCCAGCTTACCATGCTAACATTTTTTCTTCCTTTGTAGTAAGGTGCATTTGAGCTAGCAACCTTTACAACACTTATTCTTTCTGAAAGCAAGTAAAACTATCTAATTCTACACTTATTTCATCCATGAATCTAGATTAAACAGTTGGATTCACTTTATTTCTCAAACTAACCACTGAATTGTCATGATTAAACTATATGACAACTCATTATTCTCTATCTACAACAAGTGAAATTGAAAAATGACAAGTTAAGATTAAACTATTTAACTCATCATGGACTATGGCATTTATTGACACTCTGCCAAAGTCAAAAAGTAAAAAGTAGTGGCATTTATGCTTGCACACTTTCATGTTTTATTCATTTTTCTTTTGGGGTCTGTTATTTTTTCTAAGTCCTTTGATTATTCTTTTAGGACTTTTGACCCTTTTTTTTATTTTTTTGATTTTTTACAAAATATGTGAATACAACTTGCAGAAGGAAAAGTATGTACATATTTACAATATTATAAACAATCAAGTCAAAATTGTGACCCCTATATTATGGGTTTCTAACATCGGCTTCACTTAGGGACGACTTTTCCTTGTGAAATGCCAAGAACTCTGTGATCAATGGCCTTATCCATTGACCTTGGTGATCCTGTAAATGTCTTTTGTTTTCTGTAACAATCATATTTATGACATGTTATACTGCAAAGCCCAGGGCCTTCTCTTCAAGCTTCAACTTTGTAGATAATATATCCAATCCAATCTACACTCTAACTATGAATATTTACAATGATAAAGTAAATAAATCTAATTGTTAAGTGACTTGTGAGGAATAGTAATGTTTCAACATCCTCCCATTTACAGGTCCTTCTTGAAGCTCGGTTCCATCCAAATTCATGATGAAAAAGGAATTATTGCCTCTGTAACCATATATTACATATGGTCTCTGCCATAGAAAGTCAAACTTCCCATGTTTACCTTTATCCTCTCTTCTTGAATCCCATATTAAAACTTGATCTCCTATGAAAAAGTCATATTCCTTAACTCTTTTATCAAAAATCTTTTTGATATTGTCCTGTAAAACTTGTGACTTTTCATAAACTTCATCTCTGGTTTGTTGAAGGTGTATGGTTTCATTGATTCTTCTTTGAATGTCATTAGTTTCTACCTGTGATTCCTAGATAATTTTCATGACTCGGACACCCAAGAAAGAAGGGAAAACTGCATCTGTACCATAAACAATATGATATGGTGAAGTTCCTATAGAAATTTTTTTAGTAGGTCTATCATCCCAAAGGGCATAGACCAACTTATTATTCCATGTCTTTTTATTGTCTTGGAGTAGTTTTTTGATGATTTTTACTAAACTTTTATTTGAGGATTCGGCCAGACCATTACCTTGAGGATAGTATGCTATGGAATGACCTAAGGTAATTGGTATTTATGGCAGAAAGCAATCATCTTCTTAGATTTGAAAGCAGCAGCATTGTCTGTGATAATTTTGTGTGGGCATCCAAATCTAAACAAAATATTACTTTCTATGAATGAGATAATAATTGAGTTTGTAGCTTGTCTAGTGGGAATTGCTTCTATCCACTTAATAAAGTAATCAGTAGTAGTTAGAATTCATTTATGTTGACCTGAAGATCGAGGATGAATTTCACCTATGAATTTTAACCCCCATAGTTGAAATGGTTTTTCAGTGGATATTGGTTTCAGAGGTAATGGTAACAATTTCTTTTTACCTTTGAAAATTTGGCATTTATGGTAAGAGGTAACAAACTTTTTAACATCTGAAAATAAATATGGCCAGTAAAAACCAGCTCTGAGTATTTTATCAGCTGTGATTTTCTAGTATAGATGGCCTCCACAGTCACCTGTATGAAATTCCTCAAGGTTATTGTCAGCCTCAGATTTCAGTAAACAATTAAGTAAAATCCCAGTACTTTATCTCCAACAAAGTGCATTATTTAAGATACAAAGCCTCATTTCCTTTTGTTTGATGAATCATGCCTTGGTTTTTGTCATTCCAAGAGGAGCTTGTAATTTTTCTAGTACAAAGATTATATCAAAGTACCATGGTGAGTCTTGATAGGCCTCACTGATCAATGGAGTCGCCATCTCCTCCTGTTCATCTACTTGTGTAGTGAAATTAATATCTAAGGCATTGAAATTTGATTCAGCCATCAGTCTGGCTAAACCCTGTCCTTTAATGAGTTTAGTTGGTTTAATTTCCAAATCATATTCAAGGATTGTGGCTATCCACTTTCCTCTCCTACTGTCTGGTCCATATTGAGTCAAAATGTATTTAACTACTGCATTATGGACATATGTAATGACGTGTGAATGAAGTATATACACTCTAAAATCTTTTATATCTTTAACTAGAGCCAAAGCCTGTTTTTCCATTATGTTGTATTTTAGTTGTGCATCTATGAGAGCTTTACTAAAAAATGCAATGGACTGTTCAAAGCCTTGATCGTTTTTCTGCAGAAGAACTGTAGCTATGGTGTGTTCCGATGCAAAGGAAAAGATTATAAAATCTTTTGTGTAATCTGGATTGATAAGGATTGGTGCTTTAGTTAAGGCCTGCTTGATAGATTCAAAAGATTGTTTGGCCTTTATTGTCCATTTAATTGAGGAGTCCTTTTTAAGCATGTTATTAAGATCTTTTATAATCTCAACCATATTTGATATGAATCTTCTTACAAAATTGATCTTTCCCAAGAATGCTTGGAGTTCTTTAATGTTCCTAGGTGGTTGAATATTTAGAATAGCTTCAATTATTGTAGGGTCTATTCTAATGCCTTCTTTTGAAATGATGTGACCTAACAATTTGCCTTATTCTAGCCCAAAAAGAGTCTTTAGGGTTAAGAGATATACCATATTTTCTACATTTAATAAAAACTTGTCTCAGATGATCCAAGTGATCATCATTTGTTTAAAAAAAAAAGTAATATCATCCAAATAAATGACTAAAAACTCATGGATCTCCTTGGCAAAGGCAATATCCATGGCCCTTTGAAATGTAGCTCCTGCATTTTTTAACCCAAAAGGCATTTTCACATACATGAAAGTGCCCCATGGAGTAGTAAATGTAGTTTTGGTTTGGTCATCTTTGTGAACTAGAATCTGATTGTAACCAGAGAAACCGTTTAATAAAGAGATTATGGAAGAACCTACTACCCTCTGTAAAATATGGTCCATTTTTGGCAAGGGGTAGTTATCCTTCAAGGATGCTTTATTAAGATTCCTAAAGTCTATGCATAGTCTTATTTTTCCTGTCTTTTTTCTGGTTGGCACTAAATTAGATATCCAGTCAGAAAATCTGGCTGGTGCAATTATCTGTGCATCAAACATTCTTTTGACTTCTTTTTTGATTAAGGGTAACAAACCGGATTAATCCTTCTGAGTTTCTGTTGAAAAATTTTTGATTTTTTTTTTAAAAGGAATTTTATGTTGGATAATGTCTGTGTTATAAGTTTTTAAGTCTTCATAGCTCCATGCAAAGACATCTTGAAATTATTTTAAAAGTTCAATACATTTAGCCCTTTCATCTGATGATAAGGATTTGGATAATTTGATTATTCTTGGTTTTTCATCTGTCCCTAAGTTATACTCTTCTACATTAGAATTAATTGGCTCCATTTTTGGCCTTTTGGGCACATCGTTGGAGTCAAATAAATCTTCTAGAGGAGTTAAACCTCTGTGTAAGATATTATTCTTTAAATCAATCAAATCTATTTCATCTTCAATCAATTCCTCTATGTCTACTTTTTCCATTTTATTAATGTCACTTTGAGTAAAAATAGTAGGATTTTCAAAATTATGTACATCTAAATTATCTAAATCATCTATTTGATAGAAATTTAAATCTATATCACAAGGTGAATCTATGTTACAGTCGTTATTGATTTGACAATTTTGAAATTCTTGCTCGTTATTCAAAAAATGATAAATTTGCTCATGATCTGAATTTTTTTTCCAATATTTCACATTATCAGGAACAATAGGCCTATGTTTGATCTCAGCAGTGTATTTTTGTAATGGTGAAAAAGGGAATTTACAATTGCTGGAAAAATTTGCTAAGCAATGGGCCTGTATGTTATGATTTCCAGGGATGATAACAAAATTACCTTCTAACAATTCCTCAAGCAATTCCAATATTTTTTCTCTGTATCTTGCAAGTCTCGGGTTGTGAACTGAATACTCTGCATTTATTTATTTTATAACTAGTTCAGAATCACCCATAACCATTATTCTTTTTCCTCCCTTTTTTCTAACAAATTGAAAACCTAAGATTAAAGCTTCGTATTCAGCCATGTTATTGGTGCATTTGAAGTTTAATCTAAAAGCATGTCCTTCAGAATGGTTTGTTTCAATGTTTGTAATCCAAACACCAGCTCCAGCTCCAAATTTATTAACAGATCCATCAAAATCTAAATGCCATGAAGCTTCATGACCAATATAATCATCCATGATTTTAAGTTTCTTATCAGTGAGTTCAGTTGGATTTTCATTCTGGTTAGAGTTACTGAGAATAAAAGAATCAATATCAGTGGGAGTAGCATAAATTGGATAATTTGTAGGTCTGTCTCCACTATTGATCATGTACTTCATCAAGGTTTCTCTATAAAGCTTTTTAGGCTATCCAAATACTGAGATAGTAGCATAACTCATATCCAGTTGTAGAGATACCTGCAACTTTTGTCCCCATGAGTGAGAAAGAAGCATGCCATACTTTGGCGAGATGTCAACTACTACAACATCCATGATCATACTCTTACCGAGATATTGGACTAGGTTAACACACAGATCTTTAATCAAACCAATACATTGGACTTTGGATGAATCAAATGAGAACAGGTCCTTATATGGTTTGGTTATGTCTAGATTAAGGGTTTCCATTATAGCTCTGGGCATTAAGTTGTGGGAAGCTCCAGCATCTAGCATAGTATTGTGTAATATTTGGTCATGTACAATAAGACTTAAATAAAATGGGGGTACTGACCCATCTGAATTCTTTCCATCTACATTGGGACCAAAGATTAATTCAGGCCTATCTTCATTCATGTTAATTGTATCTTCATTCTCATTCACATTCAATCCATCAGAAATCATAGATCTATACAAATCATTTTTAACTAGTTCTACTAAGGGAACAACTATTTTTAACTTGGATATTTCAGACTGCATATTAAATGTTGGCTGAGATCTAATGGCTTGAATCACTTATTCTTTCGGAATTTTGGTTTGTGATGAATTTTCTTGAGTTTCTACTATTTTACCTTTGTTGTGCGCTTTTCTCTTGTCTTCAGTTTGAGTTTCTTGGTTTCTGCTATCTTTGACTGTTTTTTTAGGAAAATTTTGAGGGTTAGTAGAAGTCTTATCAGTTTTAGGATTCTCAACAGAAGGTTTAGGATCTGATATTTTAAAGTCAGTAGGATTATTTTTTGGCTCAATGACTGTTGTTGAATTGGTGGCTTTGGGAGTATTAGCTTTTGGAACATCCTTAGAATATTGAGCCACCCTCGTTATTAATATCTACAATCTTTGGGCCTTGCTGCTTTTTAGGACTGGTCGAGTTTGAACTATGTTTGTTATCTCTAGGAAGAATCTACAAGAATTTTGATTTAGAAGTATAAGTCTTCTTTTTATTTTGTTCTTGTTGGTTTGGAGCATTATTCTTTATCACATGTTCATTGGTTTTCTTGCTCCTAAGGTTGTATTGACTGTGAATTTCGTTTATTGCAAAATCATAACCTTGTTTATAATCATAGGATTCTCAAGATTCTACTTTGAATTGTTGAAGTTCAAAGAGTTCCTGGTCTTCCTGGGTGAGGAAAATGGTATTGTTTTCATCAATCCCCATAACAATGTTACCGATGAAATAGGTAACCGCAATGTTACCTACTTTTTTTTGGTAGCATAAAAAGCACCCGATTTTGAAAAGTGGTGATGCAGAATCACCACTTTTTTTTTTGGTGTACATTTTTGACACTATAAAATTTTTATTTATGAAGTATGAATATTTGTTTTAAAATGTTAGTGATTTTCATGCTAATTTTGAAATGTATTGATGCAGCATCAACTTTTTTTTTTTTAGAGCAGTGATTTTCATGCTAATTTTGAAACGTATTGATGCTGCATCAACCTTTTTTTTTAGAGCAGTGATTTTCATGCTAATTTTGAAACGTATTGATGCTGCATCAACCTTTTTTTTTTAGAGCAGTGATTTTCATGCTAATCTTGAAACGTATTGATGCTGCATCAACCTTTTTTTTTTAGAGTGGTGATTTTCGTGTTGGTAATAAAACACAAAACTTAGATAAAAAATATATATATATAAACAATAAAAAAACCAATAAAAATGTAAAAAAAACAAAAATAGCTCATAAAAATAAAAAATTTAAACAAAAATAAATTAAAAAAACAAAAATATTTGAAAATTATATCAAAGGAAATGACAAAATTTGAAGAAAAAAACACATAATTTAAAGAAAAAAAACAAAAATTGACCAAAAAATTAAAAAAAAAAAAATCAAAAACAGTTTTTTCTAACTTATTAAAAAAAACAATATATTAATATATATATATATATATATTTAAAAAAAAAATTAAAATAATTAAAATTACAAAATTAAAATTTAGAAAAAAAAAATTTAAAAAAAAAAAAAATTAAATTTAAAAATTTAAATTAAAAATAATAATAATAATAAGGAAAAAAATACAAATTTTAAAATTTACAAATGAAACAAATTAAAAAAAAAACAATTAAAATTGAAAAAGAAAAAGAAAATTTAAAAATTTAAAAAAATATATATATATCATTTAAAAAAAAAAAACAAAAAACAAAAAACACCACGTGCAAATAATTAAAAAACAAATATACATAAATTTAGTGTTTATTTTTTTATTTTTTAATGAAACCATTTATAAATTTTAAAAATGAAAAACTAAATAAACGAAAAAATTAAGAAAAACAATTAAATTAAATTAAAATTTAAAAATTTTAATAAATAAATTTTAAATTTTAAATTTAAAAAAAATAATTATTCTATAATATTAAATATAAAAAAAAATTAAACAAATTGAATTTAAAATAAAAAATTGAATTAAAAAAATAATTTTAAATATTTTGAAATTCAAAATTTTTTTTACAAAATCAAATTAAAATAAAAATATTAAAAATTAAAAAAGAATAAAAATAAAAATCAAATCAAATAAAAAATAGATGTATATATATATTAAAAAATAAAAAATAAAATATATATATATATATATATATATTTTAAATAAAAATATTAAATTTAAAAAAAAAAAAAAATTATTTTTTGAATTTAAAAAAAAAAATTTAAAAAAATTTAAAAAAATCAATTAAAAAAAAAGAAATAAAAAAAATCAATTAAAAAATAAAAAAAATTTAAAAAAATCAATTAAAAGTGGTGGGCCGGCCCGCTGGGCGGCGGTGGCCGGCCGGGCGGCGCCCCGGGGGCGGCCCAGCCGGCCTCCCGGCCGCCGAGGGGCGCAGGGCCGATTCCCGGCGGTGGCCGGCCGGGCGGCGCCCCGGGGGCGGCCCAACTAGCCTCCCAGCCCCCGATGGGCGGAGGGCCGATTCCGGGGCGGCCTGCGCCAGCCGCCAGGCGCCCCGGCCGCGCGCCCGACGAGGCTCTCGGGCGCGAGGGGGCGGGCGGGCTCTCGGGGCGCGGGGCTCTCGGGGCGCGCCGGGCGGGCTGCGGGGCGCGAGAGGGGGCTGGGCCACCCCCGTGGCGCCGCCGGCGGCCGCCGCCCGGCGGGAGAGGCGGGGTGCAGGCGCGGGGGCCGATTCCCGGGAGGTCGGCCCACGCCTCGGCGCGGCGGGAGCCGTCCAGGGCCGCCCCAGGCGCCCGCCGGCCGGCCACCGCCGCCCGGCGGTGCGGGCCCACCACTTTTAATTGATTTTTTTTAATTTTTATTTTAATTGATATTTTTTTAATTCTTTTTTTAATTTTTTTCAAAACATTAATTTTTTTTTTAAATTTAATATTTTTATTTAAAATATATATATATTTTTTTAATTTTATTATCTTTTTGTTTTAAATTTATTATTATTTTAATAATTTTTATTAAATTTGGCCCATTTTTTTTATTTAATTGATTTTTTTTTTTTTTTTATTTCGTAATTTTTCTTTGTTATTAACTTTTACGGTTAGTTTTTTAATATAATTTTATAAAATTCAATAAATTTTATATATATATTTTTAATTTATTTCTATTTAATATTATTTTTAAATGTTTTACTTTTTTATTATTATTTTTTTTGTTAATTACATAAAAATTTTATATTTTTTTTTTCAATTAAAATTGTGTATTTAAAATTAGTTTTTTTTTTTCAATGAAACTTTATTTTTTTTAATTTTTTTAATTTAATATATATATATATATATATATATATATATATATATATATTTTCAATTTTCCATTTTTAATTGATTTTTAAAGTTTTTAAAGTTTTTCGTTTAACAATTTTTTTTCTTTTCTTTTATATTTAAAATTTATTTTTTCTTTCAAAATTTATTTGTTTATTCATTTATTTATTAAAATTTAATATTTTTGTTTTTAAATTTAATTTGTTATTTTAATATTAATCTTTTTTTTTAATTTAATAAAATTTGATGTATATACCTATTTTAATTTAAGTTCATATATATTTTTTATTTTTTATAGTTTATTTGTTTTTTTAATATATATTGTTTTAAATTTAATATTTTCATTGTATTTTATTTTTATTTTTTATTTTTAATTAATTTTTCTTTTTTTTTTTCTTTTAATTTGAATAGTGTTTTTTTTTTTAATTTTGAATTTTTAAATTTATTAAAATTTAATATATTTCCTTAAATTTAATTATTTGTTTAAATTTTTTTTTCCTTTTTTTAAATTTAATAAGCATTTTCTTTTTCTTTTTTAAATTTAATTTCTATATTTTATTTTTTATATTTTCCTTCTTTTTTTAACCTTTTTTTTTTTAATTTAATATTTTTATTTTGTTTTTATTTTTATTTTCTAATTTCTATATTTTTTAAATTTTAATCTTAAATTTATTTTTTTTTAATTTATTTTTCCTTAAATTTTAGGTTTTTTTTAATGCTTGAATTAAAATTTTTATTTTTTTTTATCTTCATATATTTTTAAATTTTAAGCTTTTAAATGTTTTTATTTTTTAAATTTATTTTTTTTCTTAAATTTTAGGTTTTTTTTTTTAACTTTGAATTTTAAAAATTAAAAAATGTTATTTCTATTTTTAAAAATGCCAAAAGTATGACACAATTTTTTTTTTTGTTATTCCAGCATCAACTTGTTTTGTTTTGAGGGTGTTTTTTCAATCCTTTTTTTAAGAAACAATTTTGTTTTTACCATAATTTTATAAAATGTTGAAATTTGACCTTAAAAAAACGAAGTGCGTCTGAAGACACACTTTTTTGGGGGTGTGAGGGTGTTTTTTTGATCCTTTTTCAACCGACACTGATGTTTTTAGCATAATTTTAGAAAATGTTGAAATTTGACCTTTAAAAAAACAAGTGCGTTCTGGAAGACACACTTTTTTTTTTGGGGGTGTTTTTTCATGTTTTTTGAGAGTTTTTGGGCTAGAGTTCCCGTTTTGAGGTCAGGTTACCTATTTCATCGGTAACATTGTTCCATAACAATGTTGATGTCTTCCTCCTCGTCAACACTGTTTTGTGAGCTTTCTGCAAAGTTTTCTTGGAATGGGGTTCTTATATTTTGATTAGCTGAAGGTTCTTTACCTTTCCCAGGGTTGTTTTTTCTGTAATTGGGATTCCGGATCTGGGATTGGTTCTACCATTGTGGTTTTCTTTCAATTTGATCCAGTCTATCAACTACTTTTTCTAGTGCTTTAGTAATGAAATCAAACTTACCATCTAAGTGATATGCTTCTTCTTTAATAGTAACTCTTCTTTCGTTTCTCAGTCTAGCCTTCTTTGCAAGTATATTGATTTCTACACCTACAGCGTTTTGTTGCATTTTTTCTAAAGTATCTGCATCCCTTTCTCTAAGTTGGTAAGCCATGTCTACATCAAAGCAATCAGGGAATTTGAGTAGCACAGAATACAAATTGGGTTTAAGGTCTGTGGGAATGGCGTTGTAAACGTTGTTATATCTTGTGCAGAAGTCTTGGACAGACTCATTTGGGGCTCTCTTAACCGCATCAAACTCAGATAGTATTTGCATAGGGTTCTTCTTTTTCTCCCATTTATTTAAGAAGGCTCTATGGAATGCAACTAGGTCTGCTATACTACCAGCTCCTAAACTTTTAAACTAGGTTTTTACTTCTCCAATTAAGCTTTGAGCAAATAACCTCATTTGGACATCAATTTCATCTATCTCATAGACTTCCCAGAAATCATTCATTCTAGTAATATGCTGTTGTGCAGTAATCTGTGAAAGATTATCAAACAGTGGAATATATTTTTGATAGTTCTGGGGCATGTCATGAAGATTCTGAGGTAAGACCAAGGGAGCATATCGGGTTGCCATGGCTTGGATTTTAGCTGAACTGGGAGGTACAGTTGTAGTGATAGGGATAGTGTTGGTTACTGCAATGGATGTACTTGAAGAGCTCAGCAAAGGGGATGAAAAAGAAGTAGTATGGCTAATGGTAGTTGTAATGGGCTGGGTAAATGATGGATATACAACTTTGGGTTGCAAGGGCAACTCATGGATGAATGGATCAGTTGATTTACTGGCAGTGGATTGTGGATATGATGAATAGATGATTCTATGGTGCAGAGGCAACTCAGGGCTTATGGACTCTTGAGGTGAACTAACAGCAGAATCAGTAAATGATGTGGTAGCATAAGAGTAGAATCTGATGCTGGAAAGACTGTTGTATATAGCTTAGAAAATGGGGGTTTAAATTTAGACAAAAAATTTTCTAACTTAACAGCTTCTTCAATGTCTTTAATTTTCGAGACACTTACCCTTTTTACTGGACTTTTACTTACAGTTTGATTTGATTTAGTAGGAACTGAAATAATTTTGTGTTTTTCACTCACATAAGAAGTAAAAACTGGATCTAAAACAATTTCTTTTAAATCAGATTCGGATTTTGTTCTAAATAAAAAAATTTCAAACTTTAAGTCAAAATCAATGTCTGATAAGCTTACCAATGCTTTGGGTAAAGAATCATCTCTTCTCAGAGGTATCTCAGTTTCAGAACTATCATTTTTTTTTTCTTCTTTTTTCCTATCTGGTCCGGATTGTCTACTATCTTTGGAGGATTAGGATCGGGGTTGGATGTAGTGTAGTAGACTTTCTTGGGAGAAAGAATGTTTATTGGGTAAAATACCCACAACCTTTAAACTCAATCTTAAAGTAGAAAATAAATAGTTATAAATCTTCCTTCAAGATTAAAATTAAAACTGGAGAGTGGTTAGTTCCCCAATATGGTCGCTAGTATGTTATCACCCTAGTAATTCTCAGGTTGTGGGATGACGATTTTTGTAGTTAAGAAAACCAGGGGTAACCAAGAAACGCTTTTAGAATTCAGGATCTAGCCTTCCTGAGTTCCAGAGAGGAATCTCTCCTTAAAATTTAGCTTTGTTTTGGTAAAGGGTTTTAGGCTAGCTACAAGTGAGCAATAGGACTGATTTTAGAAGTGTGGTAGGAATAAAAATTGTTTCAAGGTAAACCAGAGGGATCTACCAGAAAATTGGGCAATGGAGTCAACTCTCTAGGCAAGCAGAGCTAAGAAATAAGACTTAAAGATGCAAATGTACTGAGGGCAGGGTAGATGACCTTCAAAGGCTTTGAATAGGATTTTTTGATGGATTGGGTGAAATCTGAACAAAAGGTCACTTAAGAATCCTTAAGTTATAGAAAAGAGGATTAAAAGAGGGGATCAAACTAGGACCTAGAGCAATTAAGAATTCTATGGTCTGGTTATCAAGAATAAAACATAAAAATGAAAACTAGTTTAAAACAGAGAGTTTATTATCACTAATCATGTTTAATTTCTCCTTAGTTGATCATTTAAGAATAGAAACACATTAAATGAATGTATGTAAACTTTTAAAGAAAAACACTGAAAACAGGAAAAATACGAGACTTATCTTGTCACCATGACAATCCTTAGTTATGATGTCTCTAATCTCGTTTCCAGTTTGTTGCTTCGTTAATTGACTCACACCAACTTCAATATGTCCAGCAAAATGACTATAGTAGTCTTCATCAATTTTATTCCACCCTGAATACTTTGAATAATGAAGTATTTATACACATAAATTTTTTACAAAATATCTCAAATTTTGAGATAATGTTTTAAGGAAAAATAGGAAATGAAACCTAATAAGAGGGACAACAGCAAAACAGTTTGCAAGTTGTCCTCTTTTACAAGGAAAAATAGAACTAATTATTCTAATTTAAAAGACTTTTGATGTGCTGTGAGCATTGCTGGCATTAGGTGCATCTTCTCATGGAAGGTGGTTGTAGAACATTCCTTACTTTGAATTTCAACTCTAATACTCTTTATCTCTGCTTTTCACTGTTTCACTGTTGTAACTGAAAAATAAACAGCAGCAACAATTTGATTTTACTGATACACTTTGACCCTGAACACTTTGACACTGATTTTTTTACCATAAAGTAACTGTAGAATATGACCTTTTTTATGTGATTTTCTTTCCCTTTACCTGTCAAATTCACATTAGATCTATGAATTATTGCCACTGTTTAGTAGTGGGGATCTTCATATTCTTCAATTTTTTATAGCTTTCATCACCTTCTGTATATTTAGCAAAGTTTGGCTTTACTATGAACATATGCTTGATTTCATTTTCCAAAAAGAATAAATTTTTAAAATATTGAAGTAGTACTTTGCCACTTGGAGATCCTTGTGGAAAATACTGTTTAGCTTGCTCCTTAGCATGAGCTCTAATTTTCTGGTCATAATCCTTATGTGGCATTAATTTTTCATTCAATGCATGAACATTTGGTAAACCTGCTTCTGATAATACTTTGTATTTGGCCCAAAATCTTGTGATGGCCAAGTTCATATCTTTACACCTGTCTTCCAAATTATTCATCATGTTTCTCTTATTTAGGACTTTCTTAATTTGAAGGATGGCCTCTGTTCTGTCAGAAATTTTCAACTCTTCTAATTCTTCCCTATTTTTGTTGTTCAAAAATGTTATGAGTTGAACTGCTTATGGTGCCTTATTTTCAATTTATTTCTTGGTTTTATCAATTTCTGCATTTGCAGCCTATAGCAACTCTTTTTGCTCATATATTATCTGAATATAAGGCCATTGTGGGTGAATGCCTTCAATTATTTTTGTCCATAAATGATTTTTTATGCAGGCAACTTGATCTGTAAGATTCACCTGCTGTTGAAGAATTTTCACTTGTTTCTGTAATTTGTCAGCCCTTTGTTCATGTCCTTTGGAAGTAATTAAGGCATCTCTTTTAGATGTTTCCAGATTTTTAATAGTTCCTTTTAAACTAAGTATTTCTTTATCTTTTATAAACATATCTTCCATGACTATGATTATTGCAGCTTTGTCCTCTACTATGTTTATCTGTGAGGTCGATGAAGAAGAGGCAGAGATGTCATGAGAAGTGATTGGCACTGCAGTTTCCAATACTCCTTGTGGTGCCAAGTTTTCTGCCAATGTAGATGGAATAGCTGTACTTACAGTTGGGATCACTGTAGGAATGAAAACTTGTTGAGATTTCTTCAGCTTTTCATTTTCTTACATGAAAGCTTCTATTTGGCTTTCCATTTCTTTTATCTGGGTTGTCATTTTTAGAACAAGTTGTTTTAGTTCATCATTTTCTGTCTTCTACTGAAGGATTTCTTTTGCCTGGGGATTTTCACTTTGAGGAAATTTTAGCTGCTTTCTGAGAGCAGCTATATCTTCATTTTTTTGTTTTATTATAACCTTTGCCCCTTCAATGTTTGCTGGGTCATCTCCTGCTTCAATTACTATGTTCTCCAATGCTTTGATTCTTAAGTTATTGGCATATACTGAAGCTTTATCCAATTTCATTTGATTTTGAAGGTTTATCAGTGTTTTCTCAAGCCTGATGGAATTCATAGTCTTATTGAATATTTTAGAATACAACATCTCTTTATTGCTGCTGTGGAATTCTATTTTGTCCAATTCATGGACACCATCTACATCAAATTCTAGGTCTGTCTTTGAATAATCTGCAATTGTTTTTGGATCAACCACTGTAGGCTTGAGAAATGACATCACCAATTTGTTTGAAGAATAATCAAAAGATGAAAGGATTCTATCTTTATTCCCAGGTTTTTCTTTAAGGAACTTGGAATATGCTTCACTTTTGATTTATTCATTCTTTTCTTTGATTTGTCTGAACCTGATTTGAATATCTGACTCTGTGTTGTCAGGTTCTTTAGAAGAAGAGGGCATATCAATTTTGGTTTGTTTATCAACCATGACTGTATCTTTTTGCTGTGCTCCAAGTTGGACATTTTGAAGCTCTTTGAGTGTTTCAGTTACTATCCTTGTTGCTTCATGATCAGTTTCATGACCATTGTTATCTTCAAAATTTATAGCTTTATCCCTTTCTTCATCAGTCAATTTACTTTTCTTACTGTAGGGAATTCTGAATCTTTATCTAGAATAGTTTCAACTGTGAAACTATCTTCCTTTCTGCTTCTTTTATGAACAATTTCAGCTTCTTTATTCATTGTAACCACCTGTGTTTGATCAATTTGTTTATCTTTTCCACTATTTCCCTGCATGCCCTGTGAGTCATCATCAAATAAAGTATTTGGCTCCCACTCAAGTTTATTGGCATATTTTTCAATTTGAGGCTTGGGATCATGCAAGAAAGCAGATAACTTGAATTTCAATCTTATCATGCTTAAAATACCCTGAGGATCATAATTCCACATAAAGCTGTATGGGAATTTATATTCTTTCAACTTGACATTAATTTCATTTGCTACTTCTTTGTTGTTCACAATGAATGGCCCAACTTGATTTTTCAGTTTGAACTGAGTCTTTTTTCTAGAGGCTATGAAACTAACTTCATCTGCATTCAACAACTACCTCAAATATTCTAAAGAAAATATCCTTGTTGTCACAAATCTAGGCAATTTATATGGGGCCAAGAGTGCACCACATACTCTAATCTCTGTGTAATTCTTGTATAAGTACCAATCCCCTGTTTTAAAGCTCTTAGATAGCTACAAGATCCTCTTTGTTTCTTCATTAATTCTAGGGGTCTGTTCTTTATTTAGTAAATTCACAGTAGGTACTAAAAACAAGTCATTGAAATCTGCATAGTTGTATTCCCTGTTCCATTTTCTCAGAATTGATGACCAAAACACAACTGAAAGTACATTCCCTTCTGGATCTATCTTATAAAACTCAATAGGAAAATTGTCTCCTTGATAATACAAAAAGAGATGAAGTAGATATGAAGTATATCTAAAGACTCCTTCTTCTGACAATATGGACAATTGGTCGTGCATTTTTTTGCAATGAACTTCGCAAAATTATACACAATGGATGGATTATGACCATGACTCGAAGTAGACAGAAAACCTAGGATAGCAACATCAGTGGATTCATCACTGTTATATCCCAGTATGAATGATAGCATGGAGACAATCTGTCTGGTTTCATTTGGAAAATCAAAAGTATCAAATGGTGGATTGAGCTTAGGGATATCAACCTGTTTGGGAAAAAAAATCTGGAAGACTTTGAACTTAGAAGCAAAATCAAGGTCTAAGTAAAGCTGAGTTAGATTCTCTATTGACAATGAAGCAACATTGGGGTCAGGTTTTAGCTGCAACATAGAGTTTATGGATTCTGCATTGATGTAAAATATGACTTCTCTATCTTTATTTACAATGCACCTTTGGTCTGGAAGATAATAGGACTGACACAATCTGACAAAATCAGGGGCTGAATGAGTAAGAAGGACAATGTACTTTAGCAGATTGGAATCCCAAACTAGTATATCTTTATCACCTTTCTCTACAAATTTTCCAAAACACCATTTATAGACATAAATTAAATTGAACTCTACCGAAGGGTCCAATATTCTGTAATCAAGGTCAACCAGAGGACTATTTTCTTGTGAAGTAACTGGAGGTTGGATAGGTCTGACAACTTCTGTGGAATCAGCAGTGAGTGCAGGGGTTGGTTTATCAAGTTTAGAAGACTCAGGCTGAGGGATTTTAGCAGAGGATTTCCTCTGTGGTTTTGGGCCTCCTAATTTGGGGGTTACTTGTTTCTTTGTCATTTTTTAATTGAACAGAGCAAGCTTAGACTATTTGCTGAGTTCTTTTGTTGGAAACAAGGGAATTTTGGAGAATTTCTCTGGTAAAATAAGGTTCTGAGCAAAGTTTTAGATGGAAATATGGTTTTAATGCTCAGAAGAAAGGATATGATCAATTCCAGCAGTGAAAATTACCAGGGTATGGATAAAACTTGCAAAAACGGAAATGAGGGATTCTGTGGAAAATTTGATAGAGTTTCCCCTGTACTTTGGATGTTTTTTTCAATTTCTGTGTGAATAATTTAGTAAAAAGGAAATGGGTGGTAAAACAATGTTTTTTCCTGTGAAATTGAAGTTTTTTGTAAATAAGTTTGGCGAAAAATACCTTTAAAAAGGTATAATTACGGTTGAAGAGGTTTCACGGTTGCGCACAGTCTTCAATTCTGCTGAATTCGACTATCAGAGGGTATGGTGCATCTTTGTAGAGGAAATGGTAGTTTAAATAGTTCACAGTTTTGAAATTGGCTTTTAAAATAGCAATTGATTCACTGGTAAGTTCAAAAATGGTGAAAAGGGCTCTACACAGGCTCTCAAAGATAAACTGGCTCACAATGGTGAAAATTCGATGAAAATAGGCTCTACGGAGTTTTCTCAGGTAAAAGGTGCGAATAGATGAAAATGTGATAAAAAAATTAAGTTCTAATGTTTTAAACCATATTTTGAATCATAGTCAAATCTCATTAACTTCAGGTTAAGCAGAAGTGGTTTCAGAATACCACTGGGTGGTATTCGCGCAGCTCTAGAGCGGTAAGCGATAAATCACTTTTTGAACGCGATCGAATATTTTTGTGACACGTCAACGCAGGGTGGTTTGGGAAAACCACCTATATCGTGTGACTTTTACAAACATCGATCGATTAATTTATGGGCGCGATATGAGGTATCGGCTGTCAGATCTGGCTTTGACAAGTGAAGGGTCACGATTTAAAAGGAAAGGAGCGGGGAAATGAAACACATCGGGTTCATTTTTGGCCATAGGATCTTTAAATGAAAGAATATCAGACGGTTATAATTCTATGCAATGGGGGAAGGAATGGAAATGTATTAAACTCTCGCGTTGATTTCTAATCGTTGGATTAAATGAATGGAGGGGATCAGAGGGATGGCATTAATCCCAATGATAAAAGGGATTTGGTTAATTTTAATATACAAAAATGACTTTTTTCAATGGAAAAAGTGATCGAGAGGGTTTCAAAAGGATTTTAACCAGAGTTAAGAATTAGGGTATGGGATATGTATCAGGATTTTAGCTCAGGTTATGGTTTTAACCTCGGTTAAAGGGAATCGGGAGAGAAACAAAGGGATAGTTTAACTGCAGGTTAGGGAGCCGGGGAAGGAAAATATACAAGGAGATGGGGTTATTTCTTTTGAAGTTTACTTTAAATGAAAATTCGGGAAATTTTGGTTTTAAACACATATAAAACATTTTTAAAGGTTTTTTTTGATATATTTTTATTATATGGTTAATTAAACCAAGGTGATTTAACCACCATAGGGGCGGGACTATACATAAGGATAGTTTTAGCCAAAGGGGGTATAATGTGGGTTTTTTATTTAAACATGTGTGGATTAAATAACTTTGGCTAAAGTTATAATAACTAGGTTTTTGGGTTTATTATATAAAAATGAGTTATATATAATAGGAGAAGGTCATTTCTATAGGGAGTTAATATATAGATTAAAGTTAATATGAAAATGGGATAATGTATACTCAAAACACATAAACATAACAAGTAAAGTGAGGTTTAAAAGATAATTTGCATTGCTCTTATCACTTAACTTATGATATGATGTTATTTTGAGGGCTTAATGTTTTCAAATGATGTAGGAAGTTAATCAAATGGGAATTATAATGTCATTTAAGTAAAAAATCACTACAAGAAAAAAGCACGTTGGTGAGGGGCGAAAATGGTCACCATAAGCTCATTGGTGAGGGTCAAAAGAGCCTTCGTCACCAAAACCTGAACGTCACCAAAGGTGGCGTTGCCAAAAGTATAGGTGTTGTGGTGACATTCAAGGTCCGTCACCAATAATGACTTATAGTGACGAATAGTGACCGTCACCATTTCATATGAGCAATGGTGATAGACAATAGCTTCCGTCACCAAAAAATTGAACGTCACCAAAGGTGGCGTCGCCGAAAGTATAGGTGTTGTGGTGACATTCAAGGTCTGTCACCAATAATGATTTATAGTGACGGATAGTGACCGTCACCATTTCATATGAGCAATGGTGACGGACAATAGCCTCCGTCACCAAAAAACTGAACATCACCAAAGGTGGCGTCACCGAAAGTATGTGTTGTGGTGACATTCAAGGTCCGTCACGAATATTAATTACAATGACGGATAGTGACCGTCACCATTTCATATGAACATCAACGATTTTTTGTGATGGACCTTTCATGGCCGTCACTATTGGTGCATATATATGGCGACGTTCATTGACCGTCACCATAAACTCATTGGTGACATCAAGGTCCGTCATGAATAATGACTATAATGACAAACAATGACCCTCACCATTTCATATCAACAACAAAGATTTATGGTGACGGACCTTTAATGGTCATCACTATTGATGCGTATATATGGTGGCGTTCGTTGACCGTCACCATTTCATATTTTGGTGAGGGTCGAAAAATGTCACCATAAGCTCATTGGTGATGGTTAAAAGAGCATCCGTCACCAAAAACTGATCTTCGTCATTCCCTATATATGAATATCAGGGCACGATGGAATCGAACCACCAACCTCCTGCTTGTAAAGCAGGTGCTCTTCCATTGAGCTAGCACCCTTTAAATAATTAGACTTTAAACTAGCAATTGCCCCTAAAGGTGCAAAGATACACCAAAGAAATAAAAACCAAGAAAACTAAAAGAATTCAGTGTCCTTGCTCCTATTTTTATTCTACGACACTCTACAAAGTATGATATTGATCTATGACGTATTTGTGCCGAGTGGTTCTAATTTAATATTAAATGTTATATTCAAATAAAAGAAATGAATAACTCAGAGGCCTTACGTGCTAATTTTTAATCCTTACACCAAAATATCTTAATATTCAAGTCTATGGAACAACTAATTCAAAGTTCAAACTGAAGTAGATTTTAAATGGAAAACCTAAAACCAGCTAAGTAGTTTACAAGTTAACATTTTGGATATAACTTCTGTTCAATTTATATGACAATTTATGCCATAACCTTGAAACTAGTTTCTTAGCTAAAAGACTTTCTTAAGTCAACAATGACAAAGAAAGATAGTCATGGCAAGCAAAATTCTCTTGTTTTTTCTAATGATGGTGCATGTAACTTGATAAAGGTTGTATGAGAGTATCAAACCATAAATAGTTTCACTAAAACATGGAAATGACAAAATCTTGTTAAGCAACAAAAGTTTAGTTGAATATATGAAAAGCATCGAGCTAAATGATATAATTAAACTAAAAGTAACTGTAAAAAAATGAAATTGCCATCATATACCATCTAGTTTGGTTAGTTCTTCAGAAAGAGAAAGTGCAATTGCATGATCCAGCTCCTCATCTTGATTATGTAATGGACCATCCTGAACAAAAATGTCCACATACAACAATCAATGTTATTGTATTGGTAATACTTTTGATATAATCTATCAAATCATGTACTATGTAGGAGAATAACTGGAAAGCACAACTAGAAATTTGAATCACAACATAACAATATAAAACAACATGCAAGAGGAAAGGAACAACTCCACAATTTGAGAAATATGAACAATCCATGAACCTGTTATTATATATTGATATAGATAACGAAATATAAATCTAGATATACGAAATTCAAGTATCACACAACAATGTCTTGAACAAATATCAATATGTAAAATAGTACTTTGTGCATTTGGGTTTACCTTGCAGAACCTCAAGAAAAAGTTTCCACAGAAACAGCCAATAAACATAACATGGACCTCAAGAGCAATTGTGTAGGGAATAAAATATGAAGGTAAAGCACTAGAGAAGTATTCAAAGAAAATGATGAAAAGCGTATCTAGAAAGAACTAAGAACCCTCTGAAGTAAACCAAACATTTATCATCGTGACTAGTACACTTGCAAAAGAAGATCAAAATAATTTACAAACTATTCCACCAAAAAGCAGTGAATTTTTCCACTAAAATACAGTTTCAAATTAATCAACTTTGTTAATGCTAACTGATAGAAGATTGAAGTTTAAAAGACAATACACTTTGATGAATTAGGGATTACCGTGGCATTAGAGGGCACATTCCAAATTACATTATCATCTCCAAATGCACCCCTATGTAGTGTCCATTTGACACTTTGTGACTTAAACCTTTAAAAGGCTTGCTCAGCCACTTCATCATTCGAGATTTATTGTGAGTACGATGGTACAATGTGACCTGCATGTCCCAAATAACATGAGCCAACAATTAAAAACCATAATTAAATTATTAATGCCTTACTAATTTAATCCTTGAAAAGACGAAAAACATGAATCCAAGAAAGAAAATGATAAGGTTCTCGTTAACCAACTATTATATTTACAGATATGGTAGAATTGTTGATTGGTTGTTTCAGAATTTAAAGCATTTTACTTATTCTCTAAAACATATGAAAAGACACTAAAATTACCAAGGTCATATTTCAACATAAATCTTGCAGAAAATCAAATTGCAACTATGAAGATATTATTACAAAAATCTTGCAAAAAATCAGATTGCAATTATGAAGATATTATTACAAAAATCTTACAGAAAATCAGATTGCAACTATGAAGATTTATTACAAAAATCTTGCAGAAAATCAGATTGCAACTATGAAGATATCATTCTAAATTTTAAAAATTATAGTAATAAAATCCATCTTCAACATGACTTAACATTTTATATCATATTAGACAAATTTTTAGTCAGGGAACAAGTACAAGGTTCGGAGTTAAAATATTTGCGTCAAGGACAAGGAGATACCATATAGAACTTTTTGAGTTGAGGTTTATCACTAGAGAACATAGTCTTGAGTCTTAAACCAGTACTTAATGAGGGAATTCTGGAAATAAATGGGTACAAAATGTGAATTCATCCTTCATGAGTCATGGCAACCTGCAGAAAACTCCTGAGGCTTTACAACCACTGCAGCTGCACCCATCACACTACGTTTTTAGGTTGAATTGTCCACAACTAAGGCTTTGCAAGTTTCATCCACTGCAGCTACACCCATCACACCACCATTTTAGGTTGAATTATCCACATGTCCTAATTCACAGAAGATGTAGTTGAATAGTTTGTTGTGCTGAATTGCACAGCTTTTGCCCACAACTGACCATAAGTTCTTATGTGTGATGAGTGCACCAGATATGTATCATGGGAGCCACAAAACCTGCAAACACAATTATCCATGAAGTCCAGAACGGGGAGGATGTAACTGGCAAGAGCAAAGCTGGGACAAATGATCCCTTGCAATGAAATTTCAAATGTGAATCCTCATGAACAGAGAGCCATTCTTATCAAAATATTCTAAGAGAAACATGTTTTAAAGCTAAATGGATACAATTCATTAACCACCACTACAACATAAGGGGGGGTTTTAAGACAATATTTAAGACAATTTTTGGGTAAATTGTCTTAATTTGAGACAAAAGAAAACTTGTGTATTGTCTTAAATATTGTCTTTAAGCGGGTGTCTTAAATTAAATCGTCTTAAAATATTGTCTCAATAAAGACAATATACAACACAATCATTTTTGTCTCTTGAGAGACAATTTCATTTTTGTCTCTCCAGAGACAATAGTTGCACTACAACACAAAGAGGGGTTTTAAGACAATTTTTAGGTAAATTGTCTTAACTTAAGATAATTTCATTTTTGTCTCTCCAAAGACAATAGTTGGAATTAAAGACATATTGTCTTTATGGAGACAATGTCTTTAATCTTATCTATTGTCTCTGTAGAGACAATATAAAACAATGAATCCAGAAAAATATCTCACCATTAAAATAAATCAATATAAAAAATTTAATTAAAAAAATCAACAATATCATTGAATAATTCATGTTAGGGTATAGTGGAATCAAACCACCAACCTCCTACATGGCAGGTGCTCTTCCAATGAGCTAGCACCCTTTAAAGAATTATGTGAAGAGTTATGGCAGTCCTTGAAATTGTATAATAGGCATTGATTTTTTAAAAATGTTCAACACATAATGGCATAATCCTTGTAAAATATATAATCATGCAAGCCCTTATTTTTAACTTAATAAAACTAGCAATTGCACCATATGTTGCAAAGAAAACACTGTAAAGCAGTAACATAGGAAATAGTAGTATAGAGGAAAAAATCTTAAAATTTCAACCAAAGTTAGACTACCTATAGTTTATTTAAAACTTATAACTAGCATCTGCACCGAGAGGTGTAAGGGAATGCTGAAAGGAAGAGGCATGAACTATGTTGTGCTATGAATAAGAGAAAAATGGCCTTGATAGTTTGTTGAGCAAACATTACTTGAGCTCGCATTAGTGAGGCTCATTGGCCTATTTGAGTAGAAAGATATAGAAATGGTTGTCAATCCCTCTCAAACGTCTAGAAATCGAATTGATATTGGTTGCCACAAACTGAAGCTCGTGATGATTAACATAGCTCAAGTTTGAGGCATCATAAACCAAGATACACAATATTAGTGATACAAATTCAAATCGGGGATTATTGCCACAACATAAAAGTCATTGATATAATTTTTCAGTGGTCCATAGAGCAAAATTTGTAATTTTTCATCAGAAAAATAATATGTTGGTGTAAGGAAAGGCCTCATTGACGCAAAAGTAAACAACATTTTTTAAGAAGAAAATAATCAAAATTCGTGAAATAGTACAAGATCCAAATCCCAAAAGGATTTAAACCAACAAACGAAGATTAAAATTTTAATAAATATTTACAAAAAAAAAAAAAAAAAAAAAAAAAACCTTAACGACTATTCTGTGTACAAAATCATGTTAATTATCAATCCATGACCACATTGGCTCATCATCTGGTATCCAGGTAGATAATTTCCCAGAAATATGATACAATTTGATAAATGGGCATGTCTACAGAAATGACATACTTAAGAAAACTCTTTGTTGTAGACATTAACATCTCGAAGTTCAAGAAGATTAAAATTTTTCTCTCCATGGATAACATCTACAGAGTTTCATCATGGATTAGTAAAGATACAGGGTAGATCATAAACTACAACCCAAAAAATTGTTTACATCCAGACAAATTGCTTAATTATAAAAAGAAGAACATCAACACTAATAAAACAAAAACTAGTTCAGATTCCTCGTCCTAAAAATGAAGCGTTGTAATTCATAGAATAAACAAATGTGAGTTTTATAATGAAATCTTGAAAATGAATGACTATTGCAATGCAAGTTATGATTATTGACACAACAAATACAATATAATTAAATGTCATTATTGAAGTAGCAATTGCATTCTCTACTCGAGTTCAATTTGTATAAATAACATAATAATATTAAGCTCTTTGAAATTTATTACTCAATGGCATTCAAACTTGAATATTGAAATCTAAAAAAATATTTTCTCCTAAAATAAAATACTAAAATAAAATACTTGATAACCTGGATAATTAAAAATATTTTAGTGATTTTATAATTAAAAAAAAAAAAAGTGTACAACATACCTCGTCTCTTGTGTATGTATTATCTGTGATATAACAGAATTCTTCCACATGAGGGGGTAGACTTCCTCGTATTTCCTACATGAAACAATAATAATTAGGCCCCATTGCCCTCTCCCCGCTCTGCCCCACCCCACGCCCCATAAAACCAAAAACCAAATTCACTGGTCATGATATCTTTTATCGATAAGGGGCAAAAACTTACGAGGCAATTAGCATGCAAGAGACTCCCAGAAGTTGCAGTTTGTGCCTACTAGTTGGATTTGCGGACAGATAGCGATCGATGTAAGATACTGTCAAGTATAGCGTGTCAGGGACAAGCTTATACTCCTCGCTAACCTGGTAAAATAGAAATAATTGTGAGTAGGGTATTTAAACATATAAACACATTGCATCGACCATAAATTAGTACTAATAAGGATCAATTTGGTACTAAAATTGAAAACTGGATGGCTATGACCACATACCTCTACCAGCCAATCAACGAGAATTCCTCACATATTTGGGGTGATGTCATTCTGTACAGTCTCCATGAAATTTGCCCAAGGCCTATTCTTCAACTGAAAGGAGTATCCATAAAACTGTCAGTCAACAAATGCCACTTTTCTTTTCTCAATTAGATCCATCTATTCAACTGATATTATATGATGTAGGCATAATGTAAATATGATGATCTGTATAAAATATGCATCACAATGCAAGGGTTTATTTGTATTCTACTGTGTTTTAAAGATAGAGGTGAGATATATACAATCCACACCTCTGCATTTCGCAAATACTCGTATATATCTTCGACATAAGTAGTACACATTTGAGGATCTGTGTGGTCTTTGTCATGCCTGATATTATAATTTTGCCATGGATATTTGCATGCATCCTCTAAAACAAAAAATGCTTTATGAATTTTATGAGGCCATAGAGACCAATATTCCCATTGTACAGAACCCGTGATTCTATAGCCGCAAGGAGGCCCGATGTTCTCAAGAACGATTAGTAGTTTCTACGAGTCAGGGTCTCAGGGAGTCTCCTTGGACCTCAAACTCTATCAATACCACTCACTATGGAAACGTAAATTCTGGGTTTTTTTCATTGATGGCCAACAGAGCAGAGAATAACAACGACATCCCTATCGACCAAGACCAACTTGAAGAGCATCTCTATACCACTTTGGAGTATTTTTACTGCTCATAATTCAGTAATGGCCTTTTTTTTGTGGTTGGTGGAAGCTATGCCAGTAAGCATGTTCCTGCTTTGGGTTATTATATTTTAATGAAATATAAAGATAATTCAATGGAGAATGTAGAATTTGGTTCATTGGGCTAACCTGCAGTGGTTCAAAACTTCCATTACATCTTGGTGGGATTTTGATTGACAATGTGCTAATAGACCTGGATATTTAGGGGCAAACCCATGTCAATATTGCAATCGATTTTGGGCTAGATGATAGAAACCAGAATACCCATGTTGGGGATTTGGCAGAACGGGTGTTGTGATTCATCCATAAATAAGAGACGTTGGAGACCTATAAGGCTAGGATAGCTTTGTTGGACTGGATTCAAATTGTGAGTGGTATTGCAACACCTTTCGATCTGGGGAGGAGTCTTGACTAACTATGCCTGATTCTCGCACTTCACGTCATCAAATCCATATAAAGGCTTAAATACTTAGAATAAGATTAGGGGGATCGCATTTCAGAACCAAACCTGGTTTTTCGCTGTTGACAAGTAATCGGTAGCGGAAGCATGAAGATTTGTGACATCGCCTAAAATTGCGTGCCTTTTAGTCTGAGAACCGTTTGCATTGGCAGCAGGATCATCCAATGTAGCTCGTTTAGGAACTCTTTTCCTAGATTTCTTCTCATCTGCTTGCGATTGAATCACAGGAGCAGAAGCTTTCGAAACACAGGCAGCTCGAGCTCGAGTAATATGGACACAATTTTCCTGCCCCCCTGACATCTTTAATCTCCCCACCAAAAACAGGATCGGCTAACAGACAGAGCACTAGCAATCCCTCCAAGTAAACAGCATTAACAGATCACCCGATCCTACGACTTCTTGACATCAAGAACCTTTTTTCATTCACTGGAACAACAGATGGCCAAAAATAGCGAAATACTAAAATGAGAAATTGACAGGGCATCTACAGTAATGCATCACGGAAAACAAGGTTTTCTTCAAGAAATAAGGACTTGTTGTATAAAAACGTGTAAAAACTAAGAAATCCTTGGGAAAATTAGTATTTCTGAGAAAAAAATGTTTGCAGTGAAAGTCTTGCAAATATTATAAGGGTTTGAAGGCAAGAAATGCAGTTGGTGAAATTCCAGCTTACCGGTAATGGCGGTCACTGTAATAGTTGAGAGCGATCATCTAAATTTCGCCGAACCAACGTATTGTGGCGAGGAACAAATAGGGAAAGAGATAAAGGATCTTTAGGTCACGGATCGAAACAATACCTGGTTAGCAATGGCTGTTATTCCAAAACTTCCCTCCCATTTTTGGTGCGCATTCAAGTTCCCGCCTAATTTTGAATTTCCAATCAGTGAGGGAAACCGCTTTGGATGGGCGGTGGTCTTCGTTCCCTCCTCTATCGCTCCGCTCCACTGCGAAACCGCGGCCAGTCTATAAAACCCCACGTGTAGGGAGAAAACAGGCGCGTTCTACGAAATTCAAATTTGACTTTACCCCTCTGCTTGCTTTGGTTGTGGGAAAAGGTTGTGAGTACAGTGGTGGGGTTTGATTACTCATTTTTTTGTGGGTTAGAATCAGTTTTTTCAATATTACTTGTAAAAAATTATTTGTTTTATTAAAAATATAAGTTGCATATATTTTTAAAATAAAGTAAAACCCATGGACAGAACCTATAAACTTGCTTTCCAAATTACATCGCTTTTCATGCCCACCCAATAATATGGAAATCTAGACAAAATACATTTCTTAAAATAACTTGGTTCCGTCTACTGGTAGCTTGAAATGAACGTAAAAGATTATGGAACCATGAGAACAAGAAAAAGTATGGTTCCCTTATTTTACATACCACTATAAGATTAGAGTGGCCATTTAACTAGATAACGCATATAGGTAGGAACATTATGTATAGTTTGTAATATATATTTTAAGATAAATGTTTAATTGTTACGAAAAATATGCCTATATTCACTATAAATTAGGTTTATTTTTACTTTTGGATAAAGAAATGGCATTCAATGAAAAAATATTTTGAAACATTGTAAGGATTTTGCGCATTCACTAACATATCAAGTCATGGTTTTGATTATATATATATAAGGGTGATATTATAAATTTAAATTTATTAAGGATGAAGAGAGATTAATTTTATTATGTGTAAAATTATACAAGAGAGTAAAACTTGAGGAAGGTTTGGGATTTAATGGATTTGGTCCATCTTGGTGTTTGATAGATCTAGAGTTAAGATGGATATATGTTAACTTTAATGTCATAAGAGAAATAAAATTATGCTAGGAGAACTTATGACTCTTGGAGCAGCATGCACAAAGTAAAGAAAATCGAAAATACTTCAAAATGACAACCTAACATCAAGATTGGGTAACCAAGGCACCCTAAACTAGTAGAACTAAGGGGGAACCTATTACAAATTTGGTGCCAAGACCAAACATCTGGAACAATAACTTACAACAAGAAGTACTCAACAATAAAATAACCATTCGATTTTGCCTAGAATGTGCCCAAAAATCACATATGAGGTCCAAAGAGAAGTAAGACTTGACTTGATTGAAACTTGTGATGGCACTGTGGCATAGCAGAAGGTAGGTATGCACTACTATGAGAGGGGGATCCAACTACTTTCAAAGCACATCCAATACCTTTTCAATGTCAAAAACTTCAGGAATGAAGGTAAAACTTTATTTTATACATGGTATCAAAAAACTCATACTAGTCACGTTCCAAAGCACCATCCAAGAATGAAACACAATCAAATTGAAAAACTCCAAAAGTAAAATAAAAACAAGGATCCCCTTCCAACCTCAAAACTTAGTGTCAATAGCATACTTCACGTACATAGTAGAGGACGAAGAAAAAAATTTCCATTCAAACACAACCAAATATACTTATTTTTGGGTATTAGTAGCAATGTGACAATACTTTGGGGTACTTAAAAATGAGTTGATGTTTATGCTAGTAGGACCTAAATTTTCTCTAAAGTGATCCAAAGGTTCTTTATCTCACCCTCCCTTTAGCGACAGATGATTTTGGAGAGCACCCCTTCACTAGGGCCGTTGTGAACAAAATCGAGGATTCAGAGTGGGTGAACCGCAACAAAAAAGAAATTTTTGTAAGGCGTGGAACCCCAATGCTATGTTAAGAATAAATAATGAGTGTGGAGTTACATTTGATCCATGAGCCTTGCCAACGTAAAATAAAATGTGATTGGCTTCTAATGAGCCTCACAAACTTCTGCATGCAATGGCTTTATCTCAACACATTTGCATTTAGATATTTGATCGTGATAAACTTAATGATGCCTAATTTTAATCTAAAATGTTTGAAAGAATACAGGGCTTCTTTGCTTGGGAAGTTTTATGAAGCCTAATCTTAAGTTAGCTCCATAGGATTTCAAAACAACTGCCACTCATTTGACTTAATTCAGCAGATTTTTAGAATTCAGTTGATTCTTGTGGAAAACAATACGAAATTAATCACTTTTAACAACAAGTGCAAATTGACCATAAATTTAATTTTATCTTTTACAAGTTCATAGATGCTTTCTCGATGGATTTGTTTTTAAGAATACAAATTTAACAATTGCTCCCAAGTTCGAACCCCGTAAAAGATAAAAAGAGTAAAAAAAAATACCAGAAAAGCATTGGGATTTCTGCTAAGCTTATGGTCAAGCAACAAAGCATACTCAATTAAAGACAAAACCCTAGTTACAGATATATGAAGAGACGAAAACAGAGTTTATGGCAAAGTGATGCTCATGGAGATATGCTCATAATGAATTCACCTGTACGTTTTCATCATCTTTTTCTGTCCGTTTGCCGTTATACTGGCTTCAGCAGCAACAGAGGACATGAATCCTCTTTACCACGGCCATACAGGCATGGAGAAATTCATCAAAAATTCTTGCAAAGTGACTCTGCATCTGAATCTCTGCTTTTCGTCACTCTCTTCCTAATCCGGGTCTCTGAGGGCCAAGCATAGTGATGTTGTGAAGGCAGCCATGACAGTGAGCCTTGTTAATTCTTGCAATGTTTATGTCTGGGGCACAAGCCTGAAAACAAGAAGAGCTAGGATGAATAAAAGAGAAAAGGCGGCCCTCAAAGATTGTATTGAGGATTTCGAGGACACCATGACCAAGATTCATCAATCTCTAGCAGAGCTGAAGCACTTCAGGGCGAACACATTCAAGGCTCAAGGATCAGTTGAGCAACGTGGAAATGTGGATGAGCTCGACCCTCACCAACGATGACTCCTATCTATGGTTTTCACCCTGCCAGAGGAAGGGTTAAGGCCATGGTCACGGCCCACTTGCAGAAGTTATAGTGGGAAATGCCCATTTTTTTTTTCGAGGTCAACAATAAGAATGACTTACTTATGCCATACAAAGAGAACTTCTTTGGCATCCTGAAATGGATTCTATGAGCATCGAGTTGGTCATCACCCGAAATAAGAACAAAAATGGGAAATCGGAGGAGATACTTACCATCCTGGCCCGTTCACCCTTCTCATCCCTGGCATCATATGTTGAAAATGCAACAAGATGATGGAGCTTAGTGAAATGAAGTCGCCTTCATTAAGTGGGCCCGCAGGCTATTTTTGGCGCAAAGTCTATTTTTAGACTATGTCTATTTTTAGACATATGGAGCATGGTCTAGGAGTTGCAATATGCTATTCTTGGATGATTGGTCGAGTTGGTAAAAATAGATGGACCTCTATTTTTAGACATACAGGTCGAAGTCTATTTTTAGACTGCCTGTCTAAAAATAGGTCAGCCAAATATTATTAGCCCTTAATAATATTTGGACTATAAGCTTTAGTTTATTCTCTTACAGCACTTCAGTTGGAGCTAAGGATGTGGCCCATGCATCTGACAAAAGGAATTACGCTATTCCTTGGGGTTTGTGAGTTGGTGAGCTATTGCATGGTTGACTTCAGTTAGAACTCATGTGGCATAGTTTGGTGGAGTTGATGAGACAGTTGGTGGAGTTGTGTTCAGTTTAACTTAGTTGAACTAGTTGTATTTAGTCTAACTGATAAATACACTAGTGATGAGTGGTGTGAATTAATTATTAATTAATTCACTAATTATTAACTCATAAATCAACTAAAGAACACATCAGTTAACTGCAATGCATGGGCAATTCAGTGGAGACCAGTGTTAGAGGTGGGTGAAAGGGTGAGTTTGCTATTAGTTGCGATAACAACAGTATGAGATTTGCACAAGCATTTTGGAGGAGACTCACAATGACATTGTGCGCTTGGAGCCATGAGATTAGAACTTGATCTCTCATTACACCACCTTGATTGCGTAACAGAGGCAAGATACTATGGATGAGTTTTGAACTCTGACTTGTTCAAAACTGAGCTAGTTTGTGTGTAACTTTTGGAGATAGTACTGATTACTTGTGAGGAGTATTGTACTGAGATTGTTACATGTTTCTCTTCTATTATAATATACAAATAGCTGGGGGTTTTCAGCTATAAGCTTTCCCCATTACATATTGTGTTTATGTGCGCATGCGACTGTTTCTATTTCTGTAAATTGATGATTGATTGTAGAAGAGGTTATGTGTTATACATGACTTCAAATTAATGTATGATCAGAATAATCTCAGTGGATAAATCTTCATTATTCAGCAAATTTCTACATGGTATCAAAGTGAATTAATCATCGGGATCTATTGCAGTGATTACAATATTATTTTGGTAGACAGAGTCTGTATCGGGCCAGGTAGCCTCTGGATCCATCCTTTCTCTGAAAGGTGATATATCCAGTAAATGCCCTTACAGTCGATCTCTGTGCTAGAAATAATTTGTTCTCATAGATCCAGAAGCAGTTGAGTTTTTGAGTTTGGAATTCGAATTTTGCAGCAGTTTGTTTTCTTGGTGCCAGAGTTGAAAATGTCTTTCAACGATTTACGACTCGAATATGCCCTTGAAGGCAGTTCGAATTATGTTTCATGGAAAGATCAGATGGAGGCAGTATTAGAAGATAATGGACTGAAGGAGTTCATAGATACGGATGTCCAAAATCCCACTAATCCTGCTGAAGTCGAGGCTTGGCAAAAGAAGATGGCGAAATGTCGAAGGATTCTGTTGGAGGGCGTGAAGGATCACATTGTATCCAGCCTGCATGGAAAAGATTCTCCATATTTGATGTGGAAAGCGTTGACAGATCTATTCCAGAGTAAGAGCGACCAAAGGAAGCTGGCGCTCAAGGATAAGCTCAGAAACATTAAGATGGAGAAAGGCGACAGTATCTCCAAGTACCTCACGAAGTTCACTCAATGCAGAGATGCGCTGGGAAGTGTGGGGGTGACAGTTGAAGAAGAGGATATGGTGGACCTGGCTCTCCTTGGTCTTTCGAAAAGTTGGCATGCATATCAATATAGTGTCAATGGTCGGGAGAAGTTGTCGGGATGGGAGCGCCTTTGGGCGGATCTCATGCAAGAGGAGATAAGGAGGACCACCAGGGACGGATCTTCATCAAAGGTATCTGATGAAGAAAATTGCGCTTTGGCTACCAAAGAAAAGAAGGGGAAGAGCAAGAAAGCTTCTCAGTCTGGTGCGAAAGGCAAGAAGCAAGACATGTCCAAGGTGAAGTGTTTTCACTGTCACCAGCACGGACACTATGCCACAAATTGTCCGCAGAAGAAGAAAAATAAGAAGGTTGCTGGATCTGCAGCGGGAGAGGCATTGGCTTCTCAATTCAAACTGGATTTTTCACTGATCGCATGCTTGGTTTCAAGTGTGGTGGGATCAGTTTGGTTCTTGGACAGTGGTGCGTCATTTCACATGACCGGAGATCGAGATCTGTTTTCAGATCTGGAGGAAAAATATCTTGGAGTGCACATCGAGATGGGCGATGATGGTAGATACAGTGCGACTGGTATCGGTACCATTTCCTTTGAGAGGGAGTCTAGTAAACCTTTCATATTGAAGGAAGTTTTGCATGTTCCAGGATTGATGAAGAACCTGATCTCTGTGGCGATGTTGGAAGACAAGGGGTATGATGTGGTCTTCAGCGAAGGAAAAGCCTTCCTGCGCAGTAAGACTACTGGAGAGACCTGGAAGATAGGGGTTCGAACCAAGAACCTTTATCAGTTGCAGGTAGATGGCTGCGCAGCTATGGCATGCAAGGCGGGAGAAGTGGTGAGCCAGGATGATGAGGGCGAACTGTGGCACAGGAGATTGGGCCACCTTCACCATGGAGCTTTGAAGATCCTGCAGCAGATTTCTACCGGGCTTCCTAAGGGCACTCTTGCGCAGTCAGATCAGTGCAAGGGGTGTACCTTGGGGAAGTATGTGAAAGCCACCTTTCACGAGAAGGATAGTCGCGCCACGACGATCCTTGAGAGAGTTCACACAGACGTGTGTGGTCCTTTCTATGTAGCTTCGACAGCAAATCACAAGTACTATGTGATCTTTGTTGATGATTTCTCTCGGAAGTGCTAGATCTTCTTCATGCAGAAGAAGAGCGAGACATTTTCAAAGTTCTGTGAATTCAAGGCGCTGGTTGAGAAGGAATCGAGGAAGCATGTGAAGGCTCTCAGGAGCGACAATGGTGGTGAATTCATCTCTACTGAATTCAAAGACTTTTGCAGCGCAGAAGGGATTCGGAGAGAGCTCATCGCACTCCATAACCCATAGCAGAACGGGGTGGCTGAGCAGAAGAACAGAACGATCGTGGGTGCTGCACGGGCGATGTTGCATGATCAGGGCCTACCCCTTCACTTGTGGGCTGAGGCATGCAATACAACAGTGTATGTGCAGAACTGTTGTCCTCACAAGGTTCTTGGCATGAGTACACCGAAGGAGGCTTATTCTGGCAAGAGGCCTGATATTTCCCATTTGCGGATTTTTGGTTCTCCTGTCTACATGCATGTGACGAAGGATGCGAGAAGGAAGCTGGATCCAACTGCTGAGGTTGGAATATTTGTGGGGTGCACTGATACACCTCACAACTATCGGGTGTATTTGTCAGACAGTCGAAAGACTGTTGTGCGACGGGATATAAAATTTCAGGAGGAGAAAGCCATGCGGTGTTCGCTTGAGAGGGAGCTACACTTGCATGCAGATGAGGAGCTGTTAGTTCCTAAGGAGGAGCTTCCGGATGTGGATCAGCCACAAGAGGAAGTTCATGAGGTGGAAGAGACCACTCATGCAGCGCCAACCATCAGAGGGCGCAAGCGCACTACAGAAGCTGAGCGACTGGCTCGAGATGCAGAGAAGGTTGTAGGACCACCTACAGCACAGCACAGACAGAGGCAGTCACCGGATCGGTACACTGGATACATGGCTCTTGTGAGTCAATGTGTCGTGACGGAGCCATCCTCTTTTGAGGAAGATGTGGAGGAACCCGCATGGGTAGATGCCATGATCGAAGAATATGATTCGATCGTCAGAAACAGTGCATGGGAGATTGTCCCAAGACCGGAGGGGAAATCAGTGGTGGGTTCGCGATGGATCTACAAAGTGAAGCAGACGGCTGACGGGAGTGTGGAGAAGTACAAGGCGAGATTTGTCGCCTGTGGCTTCTCACAGATCGAGGGGATCGATTATGAGGAGACCTTTGCACCTGTCACAAGGTACTCTTCCATACGGACGATGCTAGCTCTCTCAGCACAGATGGGATGGCACATCCATCAGATGGATGTGAAGACTGTGTTCCTCAACGGAGTCATTGAGGAGGAGGTGTACATAAAGCAGCCTGAAGGTTTCGAGATCTTCAGCAGTGAGTCCCATGTTTGCCGACTCAAGAGAGCATTGTACGGGCTGAAGCAAGCACCTTGTGCTTGGTACACACGGATAGACAGTTATTTCACCGGGCTTGGATTTTCCAAGAGTGAGGCAGATCCCTACCTGTACCAGATTGTGGTGGAGGGGAAACTGATGATCATTGTACTGTATGTAGATGATCTGATTTTGATGGGTGATGAGCCTGATATACTTTCATGCAAGGAGGATCTTGCTAGAGAGTTCGAGATGAAGGACTTGGGCCTCCTTCATTATTTCCTGGGATTGGAGATTTGGCATCGCAGTGGAGGACTGTTTGTTTCTCAGGGTAAGTATGCCCAGGAGATACTGGAGAGGTTCAACATGCATGGATGCAAGCCTGTTGACACTCCTCTTCCTGGTGGTTGGAGGAAGGAGGATGCTACTTCAGCGGAGGTAGTGGATGCCACCGTCTATCGACAGTTGGTGGGGTCGCTTATGTATCTGGTCAATACACGACCCGATATATGCTATGCTGTTAACCAAATTTTGCAAGCTATGGTTAAGACTACCAAGCTCTTCTGGAAGGCAGGCAAGCATGTATTGCGTTATCTTAGTGGCACATCAGGATATGGTCTATGGTACAGATAGGAGGATGGAGCGAAGCTTTCCGACTTCACTGATGCAGATTGGGCAGGGAGCCCAACGGACTGAAAGAGCACATCAGTTCAGCAGAGGCCGAGTACATGGCAGCAAGCTTGGCTGCATGCGAGGCTATTTGGATGAGGAAGATCCTCGTCGGATTGGTCGGGTCGCACTTGGAGCCTACTGTGATTTATTGTGAAAACCAGAGTTGCATTAAAATCTCGGCTAATCCAGTATTTCATGATAGATCCAAACACATCGACATCAGGTACCATCATATCAGAGATTGTGTCTAGCGGAGAATCATGTTACTTTCATATGTTCCCACAGAGGATCAGGATGCTGACATCTTGATGAAGGCGCTCACCAGGAGCAAGTTCGAATTCCACAGAGGCAGGATAGGGGTTGCAGATAATCCATATCTTGTTGAGAGGGAGTGTTGAAAATGCAACAAGATGATGGCGCTTATTGAAATGAAGTCGCCTTCACTAAGTGGGCCCACAGGCTATTTTGGCGCAAAGTCTATTTTTAGACTATGTCTATTTTTAGACATATGGAGCATGGTCTAGGAGTTGCAGTATGCTATTCTTGGATGATTGGTAGAGTTGGTAAAAATAGATGGACCTATATTTTTAGACATACAGGTCGAAGTCTATTTTTAGACTGCCTATCTAAAAATAGGTCAGTCAAATATTATTAGCCCTTAATAATATTTGGACTCTAAACTTCAGTTTATCTCTTACAACACTTCAGTTGGAGCTACGGATGTGGCCCATGCATCTGATAGAAGGAATTACGCTATTCCTAGGGGTATGGTGAGCTCATGCATGGTTGACTTCAGTTAGGACTTCAGTGGCAGAGTTTGGTGGAGTTGATGAGACAGTTGGTGGAGTTGTGTTCGGTTTAACTTAGTTGAACTAGTTGTGATTAGTTTAACTAGCTAATCAACTAGTAATGAGTGGATTGAATTAAATATTATTTAATTCAATAATTATTAACTCATTATTCAACTCAAGAACACATCAGTTCACTACAGTGCATGGACAGTTCAGTGGAGACCAGTGGAAGAGGTAGATGAAAGGGTGAGTTTGCTATTAGTTGCGATAGCAGTTGTGCATGAGATTTGCACAAGCATTGGAGGAGATTGCCAATGATGATTGCACAGTTGGAGCCAGTGAGATTCGAACTTGGATCTCTCATTAGACCAGCCTTGATTGCGCAATAGAGGCGGGCAATTAGTGGATGAGTTTTGAACCTGTGACTTGTTCAAAACCAAGCTAGTTTGTGTGTAACTTTTGGAGACAGTACTGAGTACTTGTGAGGAGTATTGTACTGAGATTGTTACATGTTTCTCTTCTATTATAATATAAAAATAGCTGGGGGTTTTCAGCTATAAGCTTTCCCCATTACATATTGTGTTTATGTGTGCATGCGACTGTTTCTATTTCCGCAAATTGATGATTGATTGTAGAAGAGGTTATGTGTTATACATGAATTCGAATTAATGTATGATCAGGATAATCTCAGTGGATAAATCTTCATTATTCAACAAATTTCTACCTCTTCTATTATAATATAAAAAATAGCTGGTTATTTTCAGCTATAAGCTTTCCCCATTACATATTGTGTTTATGTGCGCATGCGACTGTTTCTATTTCCGCATATTGATGATCAATTGTAGAAGAGGTTATGTGTTATGCATGAATTCGAATTAGTGTGTGACCAGGATAATCTCGGTGGATAAATATTCATTATTCAGCAAATTTTTACATGGTATCAGAGCGAATTGATCATCGGAATCTATTACAGTGATTACAATTATTTCGGTAGACAGAGTCTGTAACGGGCCAGGTAGCCTCTGGATCCATCCTTTCTCTGAAAGGTGATATATCCAATAAATGCCCTTACAGTCGATGTCTGTGCTAGAAATAATTTTTCCTCACAGATCCAGAAGCAGTTGAGTTTTGAGCTTGGAATTCGAATTTTGCAGCAGATTGTTTTCTTGGTGCCGGAGTTGAAATGTCTTTCAACGGTTTGCGACTCGAGTATGCCCTTGAAGGCAGTTCAAATTATGTTGCATGGAAAGACCGGATGGAGGCGGTATTAGATGATAACGGGCTGAAGGAGTTCATAGATATGGATGTCCAAAAGCCTACTGATCCTGCTGAAGTTGAGGCTTGGCAAAAGAAGATGGCGAAATGTCGAAGGATTCTATTGGAGGGCGTGAAGGATCACATTGTATCCAGCCTGCATGGAAAAGCTTCTCCATATTTGATGTGGAAAGCATTGACAGATCTATTCCAGAGCAAGAGCGACCAAAGGAAGCTGGCGCTCAAGGATAAACTCAAAAACATTAAGATGGAGAAAGGCGACAGTATCGCCAAGTACCTCACGAAGTTCACTCAATGCAGAGATGAGCTGGGAAGTGTGGGGGTGACTGTCGATGAAGAGGACTTGGTGGACCTGGCTCTCCTTGGTCTTCCGAAGAGTTGGCATTCCTATAAGGACTCTGTCAATGGTTGGGAGAAGTTGTCGGGATGGGAGCGACTTTGGGCGGATCTCATGCAAGAGGAGATAAGGCGGACTACCAGTGACGAATCTTCATCAAAGGTATCTGATGAAGAAAATTGCACTTTGGCTGCCAAAGCAAAGAAGGGGAAGAGCAAGAAAGCTTCTCAGTCTGGTGCGAAAGGCAAGAAGCAAGACATGTCCAAGGTGAAGTGTTTTCACTGTCACCAGCACGGACACTATGCCACAAATTGTCCGCAGAAGAAGAAAAATAAGAAGGTTGTTGGATCTGCAGCGGGAGAGGCATTGGCCTCCCAGTTTGAACTGGATTTTTCACTGATCGCATGCTTGGTCTCAAGTGTGATGGGATCAGTATGGTTCTTGGACAGTGGTGTGTCATTTCACATGACAGGAGATCGGGATCTGTTTTCAGATCTAGAGGAAAAAGATCTTGGAGTGCACATCGAGATGGGCGATGATGGTAGATACAGTGCGACCGGTATCGGTACCATTTCCTTTGAGAGGGAGTCTGGTAAACCCTTCGTATTGAAGGAAGTATTGCATGTTCCAGGATTGATGAAGAATCCGATCTCTGTGGTGATGTTGGAAGACAAGGGGTATGATGTGGTCTTCAGCGAAGGAAAGGCTTTCCTGCGCAGTAAGACAACTGGAGAGACCCGGAAGATAGGGGTTCGAGTCAAGAACCTTTATCAGTTGCAAGTAGATGGCTGCACAGCAATGGCATGCAAGGCGGGAGAAGTGGTGAGCCGGGATGATGAGGGCGAACTGTGGCACAGGAGATTGGGCCACCTTCACCATGGAGCTTTGAAGATCCTGCAGCAGATTTCTACTGGGCTTCCTAAGGGCACTCTTGCGCAGTCAGATCAGTGCAAGGGGTGTACCTTAGGAAAATATGTGAAAGCCACCTTTCACGAGAAGGATAGTCGCGCCACGACGATCCTTGAGAGAGTTCACACAGACGTGTGTGGTCCTTTCTCTGTAGCTTCGACAACAAAGCACAAGTACTATGTGATCTTTGTTGATGATTTCTCTCGGAAGTGCTGGATCTTCTTCATGCAGAAGAAGAGCGAGACATATTCAAAGTTCTGTGAATTCAAGGCGTTGGTTGAGAAGGAATCGGGGAAGCATGTGAAGGCTCTTAGGAGCGACAATGGTGGTGAATTCATCTCGGCTGAATTCAAGGAGTTCTGCAGCGCAGAAGGGATTCGGAGAGAGCTCATCGCACCCCATAACCCACAGCAGAACGGGGTGGCTGAGCGGAAGAACAGAACGATCGTGGGTGCTGCACGGGCGATGTTGCATGATCAGGGCCTACCCCTTCACTTGTGGGCTGAGGCATGCAATACAACAGTGTATGTGTGGAAGAAACCACCCATGTAGCGCCAACCATCAGAGGGCGCATGCGCACTACAGAAGCTGAGCGACTGGCTCGAGATGTAGAGAAGGTTGTAGGACCACCTACAGCACAGCGCAGACAGAGGCAGTCACCGGATCGGTACACTGGATACATGGCTCTTGTGAGTCAATGTGTTGTGACAGAGCCATCCTCTTTTGAGGAAGCTGTGGAGGAACCCGCATGGGTTGATGCCATGATCGAAGAATATGATTCGGTCGTCAGGAACAGTGCATGGGAGATTGTCCCAAGACCGGTGGGAAAATCAGTGGTGGGTTCGCGATGGATCTACAAAGTGAAGCAGGCGGCTGACGGGAGTGTGGAGAAGTACAAGGCAAGATTTGTCGCCCGTGGCTTTTCACAGATCGAGGGGATTGACTATGAGGAGACCTTTGCACCTATCGCAAGGTACTCTTCCATACGGACGATCCTTGCTCTCTCAGTGCAGATGGGGTGGCACATTCATCAGATGGATGTGAAGACTGCGTTCCTCAACGGAGTCATTGAGGAGGAGGTGTACATAGAGCAGCCTGAAGGTTTCGAGATCTTCAGCAGTGAGTCGCATGTGTGCCGACTCAAGAGAGAACTGTACGGGCTGAAGCAAGCACCTCGTGCTTGGTACACACGGATTGACAGTTATTTCACCGGGCTTGGATTTTCCAAGAGTGAGGCGGATCCTAACCTGTACCAGATTGTGGTGGAGGGGAAGTTGATGATCATTGTACTATATGTAGATGATCTGATTTTGACGGGTGATGAGCTGTTGATACTTTCATGCAAGGAGGATCTTGCTAGAGAGTTTGAGATGAAGGACTTGGGCCTCCTTCATTATTTCATGGGATTGGAAATTTGGCAGCGCAGTGATGGACTGTTTGTTTCTCAAGGCAAGTATGCCCGGGAGATACTGGAGAAGTTCAACATGCATGGCTGCAAGCCTGTTGATACTCCTCTTCCTAGTGGATGGAGGAAGGAGGATGCTACTTCAGCGGAGGTAGTGGATGCCACTGTTTATCGACAGTTGGTGGGGTCGCTTATGTATCTGGTCAATACACGACCCGATATATGCTATGTTGTTAACCAGCTTTTGCAAGCTATGGTTAAGCCTACCAAGCTCTTTTGGAAGGCAGGCAAGCATGTATTGCGTTATCTTAGTGGCACATCGGGATATGGTCTATGGTACAGACAGGAGGATGGAGCAAAGCTTTCCGGCTTCACTGATGCAGATTGGGCAGGGAGCCCAACGGATCGGAAGAGCACATCTGGAGGAGTTTTCAGCATTGGGTCGACAGCAGTTTCCTGGTACAGCAGGAAGCAGAGATCCGTGGCACTCAGTTCAGCAGAGGCCGAGTACATGGCAGCTAGCTTGGCTGCATGCGAGGCTATTTGGATGAGAAAGATCCTCACAGGATTGTTCAGGTTGCATTTGGAGCCTACAGTGATCTACTGTGATAACCAGAGTTGCATTAAACTCTCGGCTAATCCAGTATTTCATGATAGGTCCAAATACATCGACATCAGGTACCATCATATCAGAGATTGTGTTCAGCGGAGAATCATGATGCTTTCATATGTTCCCACGGAGGATCAGGATGCCGACATCCTGACGAAGGCGCTCACCAGGAGCAAGTTTGAATTCCACAGAGGCAGGATAGGGGTTGCTGATAATCCATATCTTGCTGAGAGGGAGTGTTGAAAATGCAGCAAGATGATGGAGCTTAGTGAAATGAAGTCGCCTTCACTAAGTGGGCCCGCAGGCTATTTTTGGCGCAAAGTCTATTTTTAGACTATGTCTATTTTTAGACATATGAAGCATGGTCTAGGAGTTGCAGTATGCTATTCTTGGATGATTGGTCGAGTTGGTAAAAATAGATGGACCTCTATTTTTAGACATACAGGTCGAAGTCTATTTTTAGACTGCCTGTCTAAAAATAGGTCAGTCAAATATTATTAGCCCTTAATAATATTTGGACTCTAAACTTTAGTTTATTCTCTTACAGCACTTCTGTTGGAGCTACGGATGTGGCTCATGCATCTGACAGAAGGAATTACGCTATTCCTTGGGGTTTGGTGAGCTCATGCATGGTTGACTTCAGTTAGGACTTCAGTGGCAGAGTTTGGTGGAGTTGATGAGGCAGTTGGTGGAGTTGTGTTCGGTTTAACTTAGTTGAACTAGTTGTGTTTAGTTTAACTAGCTAATACACTAGTAATGAGTGGAGTGAATTAAATATTATTTAATTCACTAATTATTAACTCATTATTCAACTCAAGAACACATCAATTCACTACAGTGCATGGACAGTTCAGTGGAGACCAGTGAAAGAGGTAGATGAAAGGGTTGAGATAGCTATCAGTTGTGACATTAGTTGTGCATGAGATTTGCACCACACTTGGAGGAATTTCCCATGAGGATTGCACTGTCAAGCCAAGGATATTCGAACCTTGGATCTCACATTAGACCAGCCTTGATTGCGCAATAGAGGCAGGCAATTAGTGGATGAGTTTTGAACCTGTGACTTGTTCAAAACCAAGCTAGTTTGTGTGTAACTTTATGAGATAGTACTGAGTACTTGTGAGGAGTATTGTGCTATGTATTGTTACATGTTCTCTCCATATAATATACAAAATAGCTGAGGGGTTTTCAGCTATAAGCTTTCCCCATTACATATTGTGTTTATGTGCGCATGCGACTGTTTCCATTTCCGCAAATTGATGATTGATTGTAGAAGAGATTATGTGTTGCATATGAATTCGAATTAGTATGTGATCAGGATAATCTCGGTGGATAAATCTTCATTATTCAACAAATTTATACATGGTATCGGAGCGAATCAATCATCGGGATCTATTGCAGTGATTACAATATTATTTCGGTAGACAGAGTCTGTATCGGGCCAGGTAGCCTCTGGATCCATCCTTTCTCTGAAAGGTGATATATCCAGTAAATGCCCATACAGTCGATCTCTGTGCTAGAAATAATTTGTTCTCACAGATCCAGAAGCAGTTGAGTTTTTGAGTTTGGAATTCGAATTTTGCAGCAGTTTGTTTTCTTGGTGCTGGAGTTGAAAATGTCTTTCAACGGTTTGCGACTCGAATATGCTCTTGAAGGCAGTTCGAATTATGTTGCATGGAAGGATCGCATGGAGGCAGTATTAGAAGATAATGGACTGAAGGAGTTCGTAGATACGGATGTCCAAAAGCCCACTGATCCTGCTGAAGTCGAGGCTTGGCAAAAGAAGATGGCGAAATGTCGAAGGATTCTGTTGGAGGGTGTAAAGGATCACATTGTATCCAGCCTGCATGGAAAAGCTTCTCCATATTTGATGTGGAAAGCGTTGACAGATCTATTCCAGAGTAAGAGCGACCAAAGGAAGCTGGTGCTCAAGGATAAGCTCAGAAACATTAAGATGGAGAAAGGCGACAATATCGCCAAATACCTCACGAAGTTCACTCAATGCAGAGATGAGCTGGGAAGTGTGGGGGTGACTGTCGAAGAAGAGGACATGGTAGACCTGGCTCTCCTTGGTCTTCTGAAGGCTTGGCATTCCTATCAGGAGTCTGTCAATGGTCGGGAGAAGTTGCCGGGATGGGAGCGACTTTGGGCGGATCTCATGCAAGAGGAGATAAGGAGGACTACCAGGGACGGATCTTCATCAAAGGTATCTGATGAAGAAAATTGCGCTTTGGCTGCCAAAGCAAAGAAGGGGAAGAGCAAGAAGGCTTCTCAGTCTGGTGCGAAAGTCAAGAAGCAAGACATGTCCAAGGTGAAGTGTTTTCACTGTCACCAGCACGGACACTATGCCACAAATTGTCCGCAGAAGAAGAAAAATAAGAAGGTTGCCGGATCTGCAGCGGGAGAGGCATTGGCTTCTCAATTGTTGGATTTTCAACGATCGCATCTTGGTTTCAAGTGTGATGGGATCAGTATGGTTCTTGGACAGCGGTGCGTCATTTCATATGACGGGAGATCGGGATTTGTTCTCAGATCTGGAGGACAAAGATTTGGGTGTGCACATCGAGATGGGCGATGATGGTAGATACAGTGCGACTGGTATCGGTACCATATCCTTTCAGAGGGAGTCTGGTAAACCCTTTGTATTGAGGGATGTCATGCATGTACCTGGATTGAAGAAGAACTTGATCTCTGTGGCGATGTTGGAGGATAAGGGGTATGATGTGGTCTTCGGCGAAGGAAAAGCCTTCCTGCGCAGTAAGACTACTGGAGAGACCCGGAAGATAGGGGTTCGAACCAAGAACCTTTATCAGTTGCAGGTAGATGGCTGCGCAGCTATGGCATGCAAGGTGGGAGAAGTGGTGAGCCGGGATGATGAGGGTGAACTGTGGCACAGGAGATTGGGCCACCTTCACCATGGAGCTTTGAAGATTCTGCAGCAGATTTCTACTGGGCTTCCTAAGGGCACTCTTGCGCAGTCAGATCAGTGCAAGGGGTGTACTTTAGGGAAGTATGTGAAAGCCACCTTTCACGGGAAGGATAGTCGCGCCACGACGATCCTTGAGAGAGTTCACACAGACGTGTGTGGTCCTTTCTCAGTTGCTTCGACAGCAAAGCACAGGTATTATGTGATCTTTGTTGATGGTTTCTCTCGAAAGTGCTGGATCTTCTTCATGCAGAAGAAGAGCGATACATTCGCGAAGTTCTGTGAGTTTAAAGCACTGGTCGAGAAGGAGTCGGGGAAGAAGGTGATTGCTCTAAGGAGTGATAACGGTGGTGAATTCATCTCGGCTGAATTCAAGGACTTCTGCAGCGCAGAAGGGATTCGGAGAGAGCTCATCGCACCCCATAACCCACAGCAGAACGGGGTGGCTGAGCGGAAGAACAGAACGATCGTGGGTGCTGCACGGGCGATGTTGCATGATCGGGGCCTACCCCTTCACTTGTGGGCTGAGGCATGCAATACAGCAGTGTATGTGCAGAACCGTTGTCCTCACAAGGTTCTTGGCATGAGTACACCAGAGGAGGCTTATTCTGGCAAGAGGCCTGATATTTCCCATTTGCGGATTTTCGGATCTTTTGTCTACATGCATGTGACGAAGGATGCAAGAAGGAAGCTGGATCCAACTGCTGAAGTTGGAATATTTGTGGGGTACACTGATACACCTCACAACTATCGGGTGTATGTGCCAGACAGTCGCAAGACTGTTGTGCGGCGGGATATAAAATTCCAGGAGGAGAAAGCCATGCAGTGTTCGCTTGAGAGGGAGCTACACTTGCATGCAGATGAGGAGCTGTTAGTTCCTAAGGAGGAGCTTCCGGGTGTGGATCAGCCACAAGAGGAGGTTCAGGAGGTGGAAGAAACCACCCAGGCAGCGCCAACCATCAGAGGGCGCATGCGCACTACAGAAGCTGAGCGACTGGCTCGGGATGCAGAGAAGGTTGTAGGACCACCTACGGCACAGCGCAGACAGAGACAGTCACCGGATCGGTACACTGGATACATGGCTCTTGTGAGTCAATGTGTTGTGACAGAGCCATCCTCTTTTGAGGAAGCTGTGGAGGAACCCGCATGGGTTGATGCCATGATCGAGGAATATGATTCGATCGTCGGGAACAGTGCATGGGAGATTGTCCCAAGACCGGTTGGGAAATCAGTGGTGGGTTCGCGATGGATCTACAAGGTGAAGCAGGCGGCTGAGGGGAGTGTGGAGAAGTACAAGGCGAGATTTGTCGCCCGTGGCTTTTCACAGATCGAGGGGATTGACTATGAGGAGACTTTTGCACCTGTCGCAAGGTACTCTTCCATACGGACGATCCTTGCTCTCTCGGCGCAGATGGGGTGGCACATTCATCAGATGGATGTGAAGACTGCGTTCCTCAACGGAGTCATTGAGGAGGAGGTGTACATAGAGCAGCCTGAAGGTTTCGAGATCTTCAGCAGTGAGTCGCATGTTTGCCGACTCAAGAGAGCACTGTACGGGCTGAAGCAAGCACCTCGTGCTTGGTACACACGGATAGAAAGTTATTTCACCGGACTTGGATTCTCCAAGAGTGAGGCGGATCCTAACCTGTACCAGATTGTGGTGGAGGGGAAGCTGCTGATCATTGTACTGTATGTAGATGATCTGATTTTGACGGGTGATGAGCTATTGATACTTTCATGCAAGGAGGACCTTGCTAGAGAGTTCGAGATGAAGGACTTGGGCCTCCTTCATTATTTCCTAGGATTGGAGATTTGGCAGCGCAGTGGAGGACTGTTTGTTTCTCAGGGAAAGTATGCCCGGGAGATTCTGGAGAGGTTCAACATGCATGGCTGCAAGCCTGTTGACACTCCTCTTCTTGGTGGTTGGAGGAAGGAGGATGCTACTTCAGCGGAGGTAGTGGATGCCACTGTCTATCGACAGTTGGTGGGGTCGCTTATGTATCTGGTCAATACACGACCCGATATATGCTATGTTGTTAACCAGCTTTCGCAAGCTATGGTTAAGCCTACCAAGCTTTTCTGGAAGGCAGGCAAGCATGTATTGTGTTATCTTAGTGGCACATCGGGATATGGTCTATGGTACAGACAGGAGGATGGAGCGAAGCTTTCCGGCTTCACTGATGCAGATTGGGCAGGGAGCCCAACGGACCAAAAGAGCACATCTGGAGGAGTTTTCAGCATTGGGTCGACAACAGTTTCCTGGTACAGCAGGAAGCAGAGATCCGTGGCACTCAGTTCAGCAGAGGCCGAGTACATGGCAGCAAGCTTGGCTGCATGCGAGGCTATTTGGATGAGGAAGATCCTCGTTGGATTGTTCGGGTTGCATTTGGAGCCTACGGTGATTTATTGTGATAACCAGAGTTGCATTAAACTCTCGGCTAATCCAGTATTTCATGATAGATCCAAACACATCGACATCAGGTACCATCATATCAGAGATTGTGTGCAACGAAGAATCATGTTACTTTCATATATTCCCACGGAGGATCAGGATGCTGACATCTTGACGAAGGCGCTCACCAGGAGTAAATTCGAGTTCCACAGAGGCATGATAGGGGTTGCAGATAATCCATATCTTGTTGAGAGGGAGTGTTGAAAATGCAACAAGATGATGGAGCTTAGTGAAATGAAGTCGCCTTCACTAAGTGGGCCCGCAGGCTACTTTTGGCGCAAAGTCTATTTTTAGACTATGTCTATTTTTAGACATATGGAGCATGGTCTAGGAGTTGCAGTATGCTATTCTTGGATGATTGGTCGAGTTGGTAAAAATAGATGGACCTCTATTTTTAGACATACAGGTCGAAGTCTATTTTTAGACTGCCTGTCTAAAAATAGGTCAGTCAAATATTATTAGCCCGTAATAATATTTGGACTCTAAACTTCAGTTTATTCTCTTACAGCACTTCAGTTGGATCTCTTTATGACAACACTCGAGTTGGAGCTACGGATGTGGCCCATGCATACGACTTCGAAGGAATTACGCTATTCTTGAGGGTTTAGTGGAGCTATTGCATGGAGGACTTCAGTTAGAACTCATGTGACAGAGTTTGGTGGAGTTGTAGAAGGAGTTGGTGGAGTTGTGTTCAGTTTAACTCAGTTAGACACAGTTGAGCTAGTTGTATCTAGTCTAACTGATTGATACACTAGTGAGAGTGGTGTGAATTAATTAATAATTAATTCACTAAATATTAACTCATTAATCAACTGAAGAATACATCAGTTAACTACAGTGCATGAACAGTTTCAGTGGAGACCAGTGGAGAGATAGGTGAAAGGGTTGAGATAGCTATCATTTGTGACATTAGTTGTGCATGAGATTTGCACCACACTTGGAGGAATTGCCCAATGAGATTGCAGCATCCAAGCCAAGGGCTGTCGAACCTTGGATCTCTCATTAGACCCAGCCTTGATTGCGCAATAGAGGCAGGCAATTAGTGGATGTGTTTTGAACCTGTGACTTGTTCAAAACCAAGCTAGTTTGTGTGTAACTATTGGAGACAGTACTAAGTACTTGTGAGGAGTATTGTACTGAGATTGTTACATGTTTCTCTTCCATTTATAATATACTATATCTGGGGGTTTTCAGCTATAAGATTTCCCCATACATACTGTGTTTATGTGCGCATGCGAAAACTGTTTCTATTTCCGCAAATTGATGATTGATTGTAGAAGAGATTATGTGTTGCATATGAATTCGAATTTGTGTATGATCAAGGTAATCTTGGTGGATAAATCTTCATTATTCAGCAAATTTCTACAATTATATCATGTCAAACTTACTCAAATTTTGATTTTGAAATTTTAAACAAAGTTTTCACTACATAATTTTAGGTTTTATAATTTATTTATTTTTCAATTCAAAACAAAACTTACAAAAGAAAAAACCCACTCTTACTGTAGATTATAGTTTTACAAAATCGGCACTATGTAATTAACAATAGAGTAAGTTGAGACAACCCTAAGGGGTTTTTTGTACAAGTTTTATCATAACCTTTCTCTCCATCCAATATATACTGTAGAGTTTTTTGAAGAGAGAGTATATTCTAGTTTATAACCTGATCCACAATCAAAGAAAATCGCTAGGGATTTCACAAGCTATGAGTTTATAACTTGATCCACAATAAAAGAAAATGGCTATATATGTCACAAGTTATCATTCGCATGGTTATTTATTAACTTTCTCAGTTGAAATGGATCCTATTATATGCATGGTGGTCAGAGACTAAAAAATTCAAAATATATATCTCTTATGACATCCATATTGTCTACAAAACATCCAAATTTTCCATCTTATACAACAATTTCTAACAATAACCGCTCAATTTACTCTCCAATTTTTGAAACCCCCATCCATGTTGGGGAGATCACAGTGTAAAATCAAATGCTCTTGTGGTTTTTTTAAAGGGTTCATAAACAAAACAGACAATGAGAAAGTCAATATTGTGGTATAATAACTGATTTTTGAATCATTGTGACAAACAAAACATCACATTAGCTCATAGAATATATCTAATGCTATAAGGATCTTAGATCATTAAAAAGTTTTGAATCATGATAACTAGTGGACAACCAAAACTAAGTTGTAGCCACAAGAAAAAAATCACAACCACTCACAGAATATACCCAAGGTTTCAATGAACCCCATACATAGTGATGGACCTCATTAGTGATGGACCTCATCGGAATTTTAGTGCACATAGAACACCACCCTAAAATTTTTATCTCTTGATCAATCTAGAATAAATGAAGATGTCTAGATTGGATGTCGAGGTGGGTCGTACAATAATTGAGGATGCTTCTTAAAGGGTAATGGAATTTACATACACTACCCTTCGAGCAAAGCTATAAAAAGTGAGACTTGTAGATTATAGTTTTACAAAATTGACATTATTTGATTAAGAATAAGTTACAAACATCAGGTATTTAAAAATTAATGAGAGGAAGGTACATGAGGTCCATGGTAATTAATGTGATTCTTTGTACTATTTTTATTTAAAATACTAATTTGTATTTGTATTTTTTTAAATGAATATTTTTAAATGTGTTTGAAAGTCAATATTGAAGCTATAAAAAGTGAGACTTGTAGATTATATTTTTACAAAATTGACATTATTTGATGAAGAATAAGTTACAAACATCTTGTATTTAAAAAAGTAATAAGAGGAAGGTACATGAGGGCCATGGTAATTAAATGCGATTCTTTGTACTGCACATTTGAAATAGTAATTTGTGTTTGTATTTTTTAAATGAATATTGTTAAATGTGTTCTAGAAAAACGGAACAAGACAACGAGAAAGTCAATATTGTGGTATAATAACTAATTTTTAAATCATTGTGACAAACAAAACATCACATTAGCTCACAGAATATATCTAATTCTATAAGGATCTCAGATAATAAAAAAGTTTTGAATCATGATAACTAGGTGACAACCAGAACTAAATTGTAGCCACAAGAAAAAAATCACAACAACTCACAGAATATATCCAAGGTTTCAATGAACCCCATATATAGTGATGGACCTCATCGGAATTTTAGTGCACATAGAACACCACCCTAAAATTTTTATCTCTTGATCAATCTAGAATAAATGAAGATGTCTAGATTGGATGTCGAGGTGGGTCGTACAATAATTGAGGATGCTTCTTAAAGGGTAATGGAATTTACATACACTACCCTTCGAGCAAAGCTATAAAAAGTGAGACTTGTAGATTATAGTTTTACAAAATTGACATTATTTGATTAAGAATAAGTTACAAACATCAGGTATTTAAAAATTAATGAGAGGAAGGTACATGAGGTCCATGGTAATTAATGTGATTCTTTGTACTATTTTTATTTAAAATACTAATTTGTATTTGTATTTTTTTAAATGAATATTTTTAAATGTATTGTACTAATTTGATTTAAAATAGTAATTTGTATTTGTAATTTTTAAATGAATATTGTTAAATGTGTAATTGAGTAAAATATATTAAATTGATATTCTAATTTTTAAGATATTTATTTAAAAAATCAAAGTATGGTGAGTTTTGTTTTATTAAGATTTACTCTATATGTGCATAGAATGAGCCTATCTCAAGTCCCAAACAAGATTATTGTTTGTCTAAATATTATAGCTTGCACCTTGACACTCCTTCTCTCCTCCTCCTTGCACAAATTTAAACTGAGGCACAAGGTAGGTGTTTCATATAGGAACATTTAGATATGATAGGAAAAATGTGATACTCTATTGTAATTTTCTCTACAAATGTGATGGAAAATGTGCCCTAAATGTTGAAAATTCCATGATTAATGTAGTATAAGCAACATGCAAATTTACAGTCTTGTATACAAGATCGAGAAAGCTATGCCCAATATGCAACACTATAGAGCAATACATGTTCACCAATTTAACAGTTGCTTCCAAATATCTCTCAGTGATAGAGTTGTTTTCTCAGTAAACTTGTTTTTACTGCTCTTGAACTGATGAAAGCCATCATTGTTGCATATAGGAGCATTTAGATCTGATAAGAAAAGTGTGATACTGTGTTGTAATTTTCTACGCAAATGTGATTCATCGTTATTGCACATAGGAGTATTTAACTCTGATAAGAATTGTGTGATACTATGTTATAATTTTCTCTACAAATGTGATGGAAAGTGTGCCATGAATGTTGGCAATTTAATGGTTAATGTAATATAAGAAAAATAAAAATTCATTTCTTCTACACAAGATCAAGAAAGCTATGCCGAGTAGCCAACACCACAGAACAAGACATGGTCACCGACTCCATAAATTCTACCAAATCTCTCTCGGTGTTGGAGCTATTTTTCAATTGCCTTATTTTTACTACTCTTGAAGTGATGAAATCCACCTCTCCATACATTTTTTACTGTCTGCACAAAGAACAAAAGGAACCAACTTCATATCAGTGATACTAAAAAAACAAGAACATGGCAGACACGAGGGACATCAGTGACAAAGAACAATGTGATATTTTGAATATTTTCAAAGATCATGAAGGAAATAATACATAGGTGACTCAATAGGAATTGATCATTAAATATGAAGGAACTGCACCAAAGCAACCTTTGATTTTGAAGGTAGAAAATTACAATCTATTTCTTTATTCATGAGGCATTCATGTTGGCATGATCAGAAAAGGTATTTAACTTAACTTCAACATAGGCCTCATGATTTGTAAGGCTCAAGGAAGTAGTATTGCATTAAGATTTCACTAAGGAGTATTTCATAAGATTTCACTACTTGCATCCATGGAATAAAATTTTGATTTTCATTCCTCCACTATGGCTCCTTCTCTATAACATCTTATTTTTTCTAGGCTACTCTTTCCTATGGTATTTCCTTACGGCATTTCTTTTGCAACATGTGGTGTAATTGCTAGTTTTATTTTAAATTAAAAAGCATAAACATTAAAACAAACAAAAATATATTTTTTATAGTTTTCAATTATGGTGTGGGTAATAGTTAGTTTTAATTAAAGTTGGTATCTAATTTATGAATTTTTATCTTCAAAGGTTGACCTTGCTACTTTTGAAAATGCAAAATATATGACATACATATATACAAATTTCTTTCGCATACAACTTTTCCAAATTAACAAACCTATCAACCTCTCTTTGCACATTTTAAAACAATTGCTAAAAAAAGAATATTCTATTGAGTAAGATTCCACCCCTACTGCGCAACTCCCCCTCAAATTTGCCATCTTACACTGGACAACTCTTACTTACATTCCCACTGGACAATTCCCAGTCAAATTGAGATTTGAAATTCCTACCATAATGTTACATCCTAATGCACCCCACACTTACTGGTATTTGTGATTTGAAATATCCTGATGCACCTGTCGCCCAACCCCACATAATCCGCACCGGTCATACACTGCCCATCGGTCCCTTACTCCCACCGCCACATTCAAGCATACACCGGGAGGGCCACCAAATCCCCTAACAAAAGGAAAGAGCTCGAAGTTCCAGGCCTGGGCATACGCGAGCGCTTCTTTGCAATCGACACGAAGGCTAAATGTAAGTCTGCCTAATTTGTAATAAGATGAATTTAGCTTTGGATCGTCCTGGTTTCAGTAGATTTTCACTGCTTTATCTTAATAATACTCTGCAAGTTTCTTCACGACTCGATTGTTCTTGAAATCTATGCATAAATGTTTTTTTTGTTGTTGTTTGTATTATATGTAGAATTTCATTTATAAAATTTGCCGGGGCGCAGCTTACATCAAAAGTTTGTAAAAATTGAAAGATCAGGCTTTGAAAATCTGGAAAAAATTGCCTTGCTATAGAATCTAGTTCTATAACCATACCAAAAAACACCTAAAAATTTACAGGCTTTAGTAAATATCTTATGACTCAGAATGTTACATTAAGATCATGGATATCTAGCTTTGTCTGACTTACTGAGCTTTCAGAGGAAGGGGAGCCAGACTACTTCAGCTTCCGGTTTGATTGAGGATATCGGCTTTGTCTGACTTACTGATTTTTCAGTGGAAGGGAGCCAGGCTGCCTCTGATTCTAGTTGATTGGAGATCCTCAAGCTGCTGGCGCAGAGTGGTCAGCTCGTCCTCTGTCCGCTGCATGAGAGTCACGTGTTCCATTAGCATCTCCATGTTTGAAGTGAGGCTGGAAACCATCTCGTTATACCTTGCAATTTGATAATTTCAGTTTGCGGCTGTTAATTGCTCCTGAATTCTACCGAGATCCCCAATCCAGAAAGCCCGGCCCAAAATAGACAGCCATAGGGTAAAGGATGCGAAAGACACAGCAAAACCACTAATGGAAACGGTCCTGCATCGGTTACAATTGAGGCTGAATTTATCTTGAAATTTAATGCCATAGCCACATACCTGAGTATATAGTACCATAATTCCTCATTTTCCATCATGCAGATTACACAGGGTAGAAAGGGCCGTCGAGGATCACAGACGAGACCACTTGCACATCTAAATCTCCAGCTTCCATCCGAGTTAATGATGCCATTGCCATCGACATCCTTCATTCGTCCTATATCCCCACTGTCCTCCCTCATTTTCCACATTTCAATCAGGTGACTCGTCAGATTGGCAATGCGTTGTCTAACTATTAGAATTTTTAGTTTTAGTTGGAATCCTGCTCATTTTTTTTATCAAATTTTGATTTTTGTTGTTTACATTGGTTTGGATTCGTTTTTACTGTATAGAATTCGTGATTCAAACAAATTCCTATAAAACTCTGAGCAAATTAAACTGGAATATAGGCCGGCAAACCTCCAAAATGTCTAACAGATAGACTACAGCGATTGGGAATCATTCGATCCCTGCATTAACGCACTCGGACCTCAGACCTCAGCACACTCTGCAACTCATATCGAACTGCACGGCTCATCCTGGTGTGTTCGTGTCCATCTCCATCGCACGCAGTGCACTGATAAAAGGTCAGGACCACGACAGCAGACTTAGCAAGTACCTCTGTCGTCGCCTCATCATCACAGAGGAAATACTACGCCACTACGACCCGAGGGAAATAAAATCCATACTTACATGCCATTTTACTTCTAACTTTGCCACTCGTTGCTGACATAAATGATTTAATTTTGTATTCATATTCGTTGAGGAATAAGAAAATAAACTGTTTGCCCATTTAATCCGCTCCCTTATTTTCCATTTTGTCAGCCTGGTTTTCCTGACGAAGATCATGGCACACAGATGAAGATTGGAGTTTATGTAAGAGAATTTTGATTCTCTTAATAACGCCCTGCTATATGATATCCCCTAAGCTAGTGAGTGCCAAACTACAAGGCGACAAATTTAATTTTCAGAATCGCCAATAATTATTAAATTAGTAAGCCTGGTTTAATCCTTGAAATAAAGCTTATACTTCTACCTGGTTGTTTATGCCATTTCCAAGGTCCCAGGCATATGATATTTCAACTTTTCCATTGGAGCAAAGAATAACCCCCTCCCTGTTCCTGCAACCCCATGCTCTTATATGTTCTTATCAACCACTTCAGTTCGCAGTTGGGCAGTTAGGCTTCTCTCAGTTCACTAGCCTCGGTGATTTCATTCCGTGAAAAATAGATTCCTTTCAGGGCATCTGAATGAAAGGGATATTGAAGGGCTTCCTTGAATTTTACTGTCGATCAAAAAGAAACAAGTGGCCATGATTTTACAGCACTGAATAGAATTGTATGCCTCTCAAGGAACAAAGAGATGCTTCTTTGGCAAAATAACATAAAGATAGATTTTAAAATACTCTCTGAGAGGCAGGAGGAGCATGCATAGGCATTGTTCAATTAGGAGTTGAAATACAAATATGGAAACAAAGAACTAAGTCAGTCAATCTGTTCACTTGTAAACTTTATTCTCTTATCTGTTCTTACGAACTATTTCAGTCCACAGTTGGGCAGTTGGGATACTCTCAGTTCACTAGCCTCAGTGATTTCACTCCATCGAAAATATACTCCTTTTAGGGCGTCTAAATGAAGGGGGTAATGAAGGGCTTTCTTGAGTTTTACTGTCGATCAAAAAGAAACAAGTGGCCATGATATTTCAGCATTGAAAACAATTGTATACTCTCAATGGAACAAAGAGATTCTTGATTCTTCTTTGGCAAAATAGCCAAAAGATAGATTTTAAAATTCTCTCCTAGAGACACAGGTAGCATGCATAGCCATTGTAAAAAGAGGTTGAGATACAAAGAGCATATGGAAACAAAGAACTATGTCGGTCAATTTGTTCACTTGTAAAGTTGAAACAGGGGACATGCATAGCCATTGTTCAACAGAGGTTGAAATACAAAGAGCACATGGAAACAAATAACTAAGTCGGTCAATTTGTTCACTTGTAAACTCGAAACAGGGGACATCCATAGCCGTTGTTCAATGGAGGTTGAGATACAAAGGTCATATGGAAACAAAGAACTAAGTCGGTCAATCTGTTCACTTGTAAACTTTATGCTCTTATATGTTCCTTCTTACCAACTACTTCAGTCCACAGTTGGGCAGTTGGGATCCTCTCAGTTCACTAGAATCGGCGATTTCATTTCATGGAAAACAGACTCCTTTCAAAGCGTCTAAATGAAGGAGGGGATTGAAGGGCTTCCTTGAGTTTTACAATAAAAAAGAAACAAGTGACCATGATTTTACAGCATTGAAAACATTTGTATGCCTCTCAAGAAACAAGTGACCATGATTTTACAGCATTGAAAGCAATTATATGCCTCTCAAGGAACAAAGACATGCTTCTTTGGAAAAATAACATAAAGATAGATTCTAAAATAACATAGCCATTGTTCAATGGAGGTTGAGATACAAAGAATATATGGAAACAAACAACTAAGTCGGTCAGTTTGTTCTCTTGTAAACTTGAAACAGAGGGCTTGCATAGCCATTGTTAAATGGAGTTTGAGATACAAAGAACATATGGAAACAAAGAACTTTGTGTGGTTTTGTTTCGACTTATCATAGGCATACAGGCCAGGTACTAGAACTGTCCTTGACTTGACTTTCCTCGTCTGAGGAAAGTCCACCCAAGCTTCATAGCCTTCCTTCCTTGACTGGAAGTTCCTCAGAAGAGAAAACATTAGAGTACTTACAACTTGAAAGCAGAATGTACAGGTTCTCCCACTAGCAACCTCGATGAATTACTTGCATTTCCATATTCCTCCTCTAGCTCATGAACAAGGGCCTTCAATGTAAACACAGAATCCCTGCAGAAGCCTAAGGGCACTGATGAGTCCCATGGCAGGACTCTGCAATGGGCCCAAGAACTTGACATAGATTTCTGCCCTTGTAGGCATGGTTTCCAAGGCCTTAAACTCTTGGTGAGCACAAAAATTCTCTTTGGAAACGGTCCCAGTAAAATCATTCTCTTCAAGCTTCCGCTGCTTTTGAAAGTTCCTGTTAAGAGTGCAGGGTTGCCTAGGCATTCCTTTCTTGCAGGGTTTGAGAACCTCCCATGGGGTATCCTCAATGGTCTTCCCCACAACCAACCTGGTGGCCTCTAGAAGGAATTTTCTAAGTCGCTGAAAAGGTTTTACGGTCAGGCCTGTGTGTTTCATGGCTACTACTAGGTAGTAGGTACCAAATCTCCAGTGGTTTCTTTAGTTTTCAACAGTTTCTTCCTTCTTGTTCCTGCTTTTTGTGCATTGAATTCTGACTAGATGACCGCCTCCTCCTGGATTCTCTCCTTTGACGGAGTGCTTATCCTTATCAAAGTGGGGGCTCCCTCGGGTCCCCATTCTTTCTGCTCTCTCGTACTGCAATTGGAATTATCAGTCGAATGCCAGAAGGTTTCCAGTATGTCCAAGGTAGCTGAAATCATGTATAATTACGTTGATAAATCTAAAATCACTTATTCACCTGTCTTGCCTTTTCACCTGTTTCAGAGCAACATCTTCTGTAAGAACAAAACAATCATTTATGCAGTAGATGACTTTGAAAACTGGGGTTTGTTCTTAATTCTGTTGTGAGTCTCAGAAACCTGTATTGTGCTTGGACTAGCATAGATTTCAGTGATCGCGTCTTTGTTGATTTCTTCTTTGGTCATGGACGTGCACTCTTCTCCATTCACCGGTTGATGACTTTGCACCCTCCTTCATTCAAAGTATAGTTACCAATTTTGACTTCAAATTCAATTTCGAATTCAATTCAGTATGCGAAAATTCAGACTGTCTAAAATTCAAGATGAAAAAAATTCTGAAGTATACATCTTGAACATGTTATTTTTCCAAAATTCTAAAAATGAAATGGACAATTATTTTTTCCAAAATTCTAAAAAAATGAAATGGACAATTATGATATTCAAACCATCCAAAACCCCTCAAAAACTGTTTTTTTCAATCATGTTATGAACTTTGCAAATGGAATTATACACTAGTCAAAGTGCATAATATGTTTCCAAAATTGAAATGGACAATTATAATATTCAAAACCTCAAAATCCCTCAAAATTTATTTTGAATGATGTTATGAACTTTGCAAATATAGTTAAATAATGAAACAAAGTGTATAGTTTTACATTAGAATAACAAAAACGTGAAAATTTATATATTCATCTGGCTATATATATATATATATATATATATATATATATAATATGCTCAATATAAACTGAACTTCCACTACAGCAAATCATTCAAATTCCACATTACCAAGCATGTCCATGTCTGAAGTGGAGTCCTGTTTTGGGTGTGGGCAAATATTAATGTGAACTTGTATCCTCAATTACCAGTTACTCATTTACCAGACCTGTTACTTTGTAAGCAACAACATCCATTATATAGAGACAAAACAGTAAACATTAAAATTTAGTACTAGTAGCGCAGATTCCAAATTAGAAGGAAATGAAGAAAAGTCATGATTTTTCCCACTCAGGAGGATATTTCTATTTAGATTTGATGAGTAGAGCACACATATATATGTGCAGGATCGTTGCTAATGAAATCTGTAATAATCTATGCGTTATGATGTATAGCAAAAGTGATAGCATAGGCTTATACCCTGCATACCCTGCATATGCTGTATGCTTGTACTCTGCTTTACAAATCCCATTCTCTGGATGGCCTATTCTATGGCTTCTGCCTACAAATTTATACCCTGCATATGCTGTATGCTTGTACTCTGCTTTACAAATCCCATTCTGCTATACATCGTAAGCCATGGATTATTACAGATTTCATTAGCTGCCCTGCTAAGGAATTTGCTCTGCAAAATCTCAACCAGCGTTACCATTCAATAAAGGATAACCGTATACCATCTCATGGGTTCGGAAGGGTCCCTGCAGAGTAAATGGGCCGCTAGAAATTTATAACGGTTATGAAAACGGACTTCCTTCTGATTGGAAATCTGCTCTGTTCTGCCTGATAAAAGCCGCGAACAGAATATCCCGTCCTGAATTTCGATTTGGCATATTAATACGCGAACCAAATTGAACCGCCGAATTTTCGATATTTTCTGCACCATCGGAGGATTTGGTAGCTACAATTCACAGGTGAATGCATCCTCCTCGCATTCTCACCTGTTTCATAGCAAGATCTTCTGCAAGAGCGAAACAATCATCTACGCAGTAGTTGAATCCGAAAACTGGAGCTTGTCCTGAATTCTGTTGTCGGTCCCAGGACCCTTATGGCGTGACCACGATCATCTATATTGTGATAAGTTAACTAATTTGTGGTCTTTTAATTTGAAGTCCCAGACTCCCCACCTCATGGGTCTCCTGTTGCATGATAATTGATTTGTTTCTCAGTTGAGGTTCCTCCACATAGGGATTCATGATTATAGATTTTGATTGATTGATTTGTGGTCTTTTAATTTGAAGTCACCATCTCATGGGTCTCTCCGTTGCATGAATTCCATAGAAAATCTATTTATCTATTTTGGTACAATTGTGTTTATTTTCATTCTAGGTTTTTCTCTTTTTCTTTCCAGGATTCATCTTTCACATTAAAATATATAACAATAAATTATATTCCTTATATATGCAGGTTGGCAAGATGTTCAATGGAAGGCCAAAGAACAGATATAGCTTGATAACCGAAGAGGAGAAGCACTGTAATTGTGAGTTTTATTTTGAATTTATTTATATCAGTCGTCTTCTTCAACTTTTTTAAGCAAATTTATCCAAGCTCTTTTTACCTGGAATGCCGATGCTAGGAATTTAATAAAGAAAACAATCGTGGCTGCAACGTGTGTGTATATATATACACACCGTTCGGCTATAGAACTAAATATGTTTGAAGATGATTCGGTTAAAGAGGGGATTTACTGCAACTGGTTATTCATGCGATTTAGTGGCTGTGTGAGACCGAAACTATGCTTTATTACAGTGAAAGTCTTTGTACAATATTCATAGTCGGGTGATTGGAGTGCCTAGCTACTGGATGGGTTAACTGTTCACTTTGACTGTGTGACAGGAAATTGTTTACCTACCCATAAGCACCATTTAATGCTCTGTAGTCTGGATTCTACAACATCAAATCTCTACCTTCATTTTGTGGCCTATTTCATAGCCTGGATGCTGTATTAAAAAATCAGACACAGAAGAAGAAGAGAAGAGAGAATCCTCTGCTGTATTGGAAATATCAGCTAATTATGGCTTCAACTTTGTTCCTCCTTTCTGTATACTGGCTTCTGCTAGCAGCTGGCAGTGTGAGTGGAACCTTCTATTTTGTAAACTCAGGAAAGCTGAGAGGTTATGATATGGAATACGATGCTAACTACAGAGCGCTTCCACTAGCATCTAGGGATGGCATCTTCCAGATGGTCTTGTTCAACACCACACCCAATGCCTATTCCCTGAGCATTGCGATGGGCTATTCCGGACAAGCGGAAACCATGAGGATCGTATGGACTGCTAACAGAAACGATCTCGTCAGAGAGAATGCCACACTCACTTTCGGCACTGACGGAAATCTCCTCCTCTCAGATGTAGATGGTCGCGTGGTTTGGTCCACAAACACTTCCAACAAGGGCGTTGTGGGAGTCGAACTCCGAAACAACGGCAACCTGGTGCTCTATGACAAATTAAAGAAACCGGTGTGGCAGAGTTTCGATCATGCGACCGATAGCCTCTTAGTCGGACAATCACTGAACATTGGAGGGGTGAAGAAACTGATCAGCCGCGTGTCGGACAAGGACGGATCGGAGGGACCTTATAGTCTTGCAATTGAAGCCGGAGGACTCGCTCTGTATGCCAGGCTTCCCGAGCCTGTGCCACATTGGACTCTCAGCTTCTACGAGGGGGGTCCAAGGGACATATATGCCATCACGCACACCTGCAAGAAGCCGATGAGGAGGCATAACGTTCCCTGAGTGATGTAAAAGCGAGAGAATGGGTATTGTCGGATGATCAAGATGAGTTTGACCAACTTCATCTGCTCACGCAGAGTTTAGGGCACCGAACTACGCAGCCCGACTTCTGAAGAAACCACCATGGTTCTCTATTGTTTTAACACACCCGAATTAACCCGACTCTGTCCTTTCGAGAGTGGAGCCCGATGGAGATGTGAAAATGTATACTTACTCACCCCATATCAAGTTCAATAAGTGGGATATCACATACCATTTTTTTTCATCGTTGGCGAGGAGTGCCTGAGTGTGATCTTGTGAGAAAAATTGGAGGATCAATGGTTGTTTCTAGAAGGTGTCAATGTGTGGCTTGTGCTCGGATCGATAACTTCAAAGGATCTCATAAGCTGCGGTCTATCCTTCCTTGCTGATCAGTAAAGATGCGTCTTCCAACTTTTCTATGGATTTCTATACGCTGGTGGGACCTCGGCGTCTCTCCAAACCAATATGTAAATGCCGAAACAAAAAGTGAAGAGTGCAGGAGGAAATGTTCCCATGATTGCTATACCTGCGAGGCATTCTTGCATTGGGAACCGTCACCTGAATGCTCGCATGCCCTCACTGTTGGTACTCCTAACAAGCTTGGGAACAGAACAAGTCGTGTGTTCATCAAGAAGACTCAATTTTAATCACCTCCTTCCATTACTTTCGTCTAATGCTTACTTTTTGGCAATTTAACGCAAATAAAGCGAGTTCAAATTAAATTTTATTACTACGATATAATGTTTTTACGTCATAGTCTTTGTACTTGGTTATCCGGTTTGTACAAATTAAAGAAACCGATGGTTTTCTACGATACCAATTTTAAGCAGGGGGCTTCACTGAAGCTTGCAGCGGCAAAGAAAGGTTGACTTGGCCTTGTTGAGTCTTTTTGTGGAGATTCAATTATCCATACACGAACCCATACACGAATCCATCGGGGCATTTCACGCTCTGTCGACCCTTTTTCGTGGCTTCCCTCGCCTTTTTACGGTCAGGGCGTCCCTTCGCCTTTTGGCGAACCTCTCGCGAACCTCCGGTATAATAATCTCACACAAATACTATCTCAACGGACAATATAAAAGCTTAGACTTTACGAGTACTCAACACATGCGGGAATAACTTTTTCTATTTATTAATCTCGGAAGATTTCAATTACAAAGCTTTGATCTTACGAGACTCAAATGTTCATTCTCGAGATGGACTATATCAGCATTTACCGATAATGGCTTCTCAATGAATGAGATAGCTTTTCGGAGGCTACCTCGCTGATTATAGACTCGATCTATAGAACAAAACACACGGAAAAAGCTTATAGACACACTATAAGATCCGGCCACTTTAGGTTCTTATCGGTCAGAGCACACTAATACGCAGGGCTTCTCAAATCGACCTATAGACCTAGAGCGAACTTCGTGTTGCAAGTAGATCAAGCTTAAAGCTTGCGGGACGCGAGAATAGGAAGATTGCGAGACTCCAACTCTAAAACACACAAGATTCGAGACTCTAAGACTCTCTAACTTCGATGCCTAATGAATGAGCCTTACCCTTCTTATATAGGATGAGAAGGGGGGACAAACAATCAAATTGGATCGACAAGATCTATGACGTGGAAGAGGAATCATTGCTTTCGGGTAACGCCAGGCGACATCCGCATAGAGATTCCAAATTCGGACACAAACACGTGAGTGGAAGAACAAAGTGGATACCTTTTGAGTACGAGAAGGCCCACGAGGAAAGCTGTAACAAGGAATATTTACAATGAGGAGATTTTTTACCGGAAAGTCCTCGAGAAAACCGGTAACTTTAATGCGGTGTGCAGGGAGACAAAACATAGTGGACACCATGAGAACCTTGATTAAAAATGGTCATCAAGAATCCGGATACCGGGAAATCTGTACCTTCGATATGTTGCATCACTCCATGCCTTCGTATAGATTCTCCAGGACAATCATTGGCTTATTTAAAACAACTTGGTGCTTGATTTTTTTCATCACCAACCATTCATGATGTTGTGTCATGAATTGACGTAACACTTCGATATCTTGCGGTTGGCGAAGATCTCTTACGATCCGACAAGGAGTATGAAAACATTCTCCAATCCCATTTTCAACACACCACTCACGATTATTTTGAAAATATGACTCATAAAACATGGGATCTATGGCTATCCGATTAACACCATAATCGCTCCACCAATCTTGTAACTAGTCACACTCTGTAAATTTCTTTGCATCATCCAAGTTGCTCCAAACTTGTGCTTGGTGTAGTGGGTTTCATCTTTTCCATCTTTGTTTAGCAAGTCCCACCACGACTTCTTATATCCTAAGAAATTATAAATAGTATCGGGAAATATTAAATTTTGATCATTTCCGCGGTCGATTAAAATTTGTCCATGTCCATTCAGGGATTTCTGGTTCTATTAATAACCGAGATAGTTATGATAGACTCTGTGCCTATCTCCTCCTTCGACCATATTACAAAAATATCAAGAAAAATCATTGGCTAATGATTGTTACGCTTCATGGGGAAAGTTGCCATGCTTTTAGAGTATAACATATCATGGATCCATCATCGCTTCCTTTTGGATATACCCTATGCTCGGGAACTAGATGCATAATATCGGTATGATTTTGCAAATTTGCCTCTAAGACCTTGGTATTTCTCGGTTGCCATGTCGGCTTCCATTCATCTTTGTATTCTTGCCGGCTCTTACCTTCTGGAATGGATCTTAGAATTTCTCTCTAATGACTTTGATCCCATTCGGTGACGATAACCATGACGTGGTCTTGTTCTTTTGAGTCGGGATGTATTCTCTGCTCAAAATATCTCGGCAAATAGTTTTCGAGATCCTTTAATGTGTTCAACATCAAAATCAAAATTTGCAAACAAGGCTTGCCATCCGGGAAAAATTTGGCTTCATCGGGTATCTTGATGTCTTTTGTCGGGACCTTTTTTCGGAGCGAGATGCATCGGTTCTTAGTAAAAAATCTCTTATTGACAAGATGAATTTGAAACTTGCCAATAGAGTTCCATGCTCCTTTTACCTCTCTTTCTATAGCTGAATAATTCTTTTACGTTGGGCTCCAAGTCCCGGAGGCAAAGCTGGACTATTGCTCGAATCATCCTTCTTTTGTTTTAAGACTCCTCCCCCATCCAATGTCACTAGCATCCGATTCAATAATTTTAAAAGAATTATCATCCGCAACATATAAGATTGGAAGAGACTTTACCTTGGCTTTTATTTTTCTTACGAGCGGTTGTGTGGGCATCCGATCAAGGAGAAGGATTTTTTCTTAGTCTCGATTTAATAGAGATCTATCATTTGCACAACTCTGGTAAAAATTACTAACATAATTTAAACATCCCAAAAATCTTTGGAGTTGGGTTTTATCAATAATGATATTTGGGAATTTGTCCGCAAATTCCATTGCATGCTTTTGTAGAGAGATTTGGCCATTTTGGATTGTGTGACCCAAAAAATTTATTGAAGTCTTGAATAATTCAATTTTTCTTTTTTTTGAGGACTAGACCATTTTGTTTGACCAACTTCATGAAAATCTACACATGTTTGAAGTGATCGTGGATATTTTTGGAAAAAAATAAGAATGTCATCAATGTATACAAGCAACCACTTTGAATATGGTTTGAAAATAGAATCCATTACTTTCTAAAACTTAGACGTGTGCATACTTTAGGCCAAAAGGCATGACATTCCATTCATAATGTCCTATTGGTATACTTGAAGGCGGGTTTTAAATTTATCTTTTTTTGCTATAGCGACACGCCAAAATCCCCGACTTCGAGATCAAATTTAGAGAATATCTTGGCACTAGATATCCTTTGCAGTGAGATCACCCTTGTGGGGGGATTGGATATGTATCATCGGCTAAAACTGTATTTAGAGGCTTGTAGTTTATTACCAGTCTTGGGATGCCTTTGATCTGTTCAAATCTTTTATTGACATAGAATCCATAGCAATTCCAAGGGCTATCGGATTCTCACGATCAATTTTCCATCCACCAACTAATTTATTTCTTTTCCACATAGATCCCTCGTATTCTTTATTCATAGGCATGGCTCTAGATTTACGAGTTTTTCCTGTATACTCGACTTGTAGGGAAGATTTACAAAATATTGTTTCCTATGCCGGAAAGCATTAGGTTCTTCAGAACAACATTACGCCTCTAATTTCCCTTTTATTTCAGAGACTTTTCTCGTGATGTTTAAATTATGTTAGTAATTTTTACCAGGATTGTGCAAATGATAGATCTCGTTAAATCGAGATACTAAGAAAAAAATCCTTCTCCTTGGTCGAGATGCCCACACAAGCTGCTCGTAAGAAAAATAAAAGCCAAGGTAAAGTCTCTTCCAATCTTATATGTTGCGGATGATAATTCTTTTAAAATTGTTGAATCGGATGCTAGTGACATTGGATGGGGAGGAGTCTTAAAATGAAAGAAGGATGATTGAGAACAAATAGTCCGGTTGCCTCCAGGACTTGGACCCTAGTAGAAAAGAATTATTCGAGTTATAGAAAGAGAGGTAAAAGCAACATGGAACTCTATTGACAAGTTTCAAATTCATCTTGTCAACAAAGAGATTTTTATTAAGATCGATGCATCTGCTCGAAAAAAGGTCTCGACAAAAGACATCAAGAAACTCGGTGAAGCCAAATTTTCCGGATGGCAAGCCTTGTTTGCAAATTTTGATTTTGATGTTGAACACATTAAAGGATACGAAAACTATTTGCCGATTTTTGAGCGGAGAATACATCCGGCCAAAAGAACAAGACCACGTCATGGTTATCGTCATCGAATGGGATCAAAGTCATCGAGAGAGAAATTCTAAGATCCATTCTAGAAGATAAGAGGCAGCAAGAATACGAGAGATGAATGGAAGTCGACATGGCAGCTGAGAAATACCAAGTTCTTAGATGCAAATTTGCAAAATCACACTAAGATTATGCATCTAGTTCTCGAGTGTAGGGTATATCCAAAGGAAGCGAGATGGATCCATGATATGGTATACTCTAAAAGCATGTCGACTTGCCATGAAAGCGAGAACAATCATTAGCTAATGATTTTCTTGATATTTTGTAATATGGTCGAAGGAGGAGATAAGCGCGAGTCTATCATAACTATCCAGTTATAAATAGAACTAGAAACCACTGAATGGACATGGACAAATTTTAATTAGTGGCCGGGAAATGATCCAAATTTAATATTTCCCTGATCTGTTTATAATTTCTCGAGGATATAAGAAGCTATGGTGGGACTTGCTAAACAAAGATGGAAAAGATGAAACCCACTACACCAAGCTCAAGTTTGGAGCAACTTGGATAATGCGGCAAAATTTACTGATGTAGCTGATCACAAGATTGGTGGAAGCGATTATGGTGTTAATCGGACAGACCATAGATCCCATGTTTTATGAGTCATATTTTCAAAATCCCTTGTGAGTGGTGTGTTGAAAATAGGATTGGAGAATGTTTTCATACTCCTTGTCGGCTATGAAAGATCTTCGCCAACTGCAGAGATCTTGCGATGTTACGTCAATTCATGACACAACATCATGAATGGTTGGTGATGACAAAAATCAACACCAAGTTGTTTTAAATAAGTCAATGATCATCCGAGAGAATCTATATGAAGGCATGGAGTGATGCAACATATCAAAAGTACTGATTTCTGATATCCGGATTCTTGATGACCAAGTTTAATCAAGGTTCTCATGGTGTCCACTATGTTTTTGTCTCCCGATCCACGGGATTAAAGTGACCGGTTTTCTCGAGGACTTTCCGGTAAAAAGTCTCCTCATTGTAAATATTCCTTGTTCTGATTTCCTCGTGGGCCTTTTATACTCAAAAGGTATCCACTTTGTTCTTCCACTCACGTGTTTGTGTGCTGGAATTTGGAATCTACTGAGCGAATGTCGCCTTGGCGTACCCGAAAAACAATGATTCCTCTTCACGTCATAGATCTTGTCGGATCCGATTTGATTGTTTGTCCCCCCTTCTCATCCTATATAAGAAGGGTAAGGCTCATTCATTAGGCATCGGAAGTTAGAGAGTCTTAGAGTCTGAATCTTGTGTGTTTTAGAGTCGGAGTCGCAATATTTCTGCTCTACATGCACGAGATTTAAGCTTGATGCGCTTGCAACACGAAGTTTAGTTCTAGGTCTATAGGTCGATCTCAAAAGCACAACGTATCGGTGTGCTCGGCACTCGATAAGAACCTACGGTGGCTGGGATCTTATAGTGTGTCTATAAGTTTTTACTGTGTGTTTTGTTCTATAGGCGAGTCTATAATCAGCCCGAGTAGCCTCTAGAAAGCTATCTCATTCATTGAGAAGCCATTACTGGGTAAATCTTTGATATAGTCCATCTCGAGAATGAACATTTGAGTTTGTAAGATCAAAGCTTTGTAATTGAAATCTTACGAGATCAATAAAGTGAAAAGCTATTACGCATGTGTTGAGTACTGTAAACTTTGAGCTTTTATATTGTCTATTGAGATAGTATTTGTGTGAGATTATTATACCAAACGTTTTCAAAAGGCAGAAGGGACTCCAGGACCGTAAATGGCGAGGAAGCCGTGAGAAAGGTCGACGAGCGTGAAATGCCCTCGTAGGTTCGTGTATGGGTTCATGTATGGATAATTGAATCTCCACAAAAGGACTCAACAAGGCCAAGTCTAGCCTATGTTCTTCTTTGCAAGCTTCAGTGAAAGCCCACTGCTTAAAATTGGTATTAAGGCGAGAAGAGTCATACGGTTCGTGAAGGTTATTACTCAAGAAAATTACTCTTTATTGAAAAAATGGATCAAGTCAAAAAAATCTATCTCTTTCAAAGAGTTAGATGAGAAAGATAAAAGTTGAACAAAATCCCCTTCGGGATATGTTTGCTACGCCTCCCGATGAGAGCTTTAAATTCTTTTGAATTAGAATATGAAGAGTCCGAACCATCTCGCTAGGTGGAAACTTCCCGAGTATAAGTGCATCTAGAAGTTTATGCATATCTTTCGACCTTTCATCTAATAGCCGCTACTATAATATCTATTAAAGAGTCTATTAGTTCAATTCAAGGAAATTCGATTATATTCGATCAATTCCCCTTCTTGATCCCAAGCGGCTTCAAGCGAAGAAAAAAGATTGAAAACTCAATATTTGCATTTGGGGTGCATCGGAGTAGGAATCGGTGCTCTAACACATCGAGGGCTAGATACTTTATGTCTTAGCCACGAGTGAGAGATTTAACTCACAACAAATACACTAATTCAATTATTGGTGGAATTGTGGCCCCTTTGTCTAATGGCCCTGGTATGGTTCGATTGTTATCCTAATTTCTCAGTCTATGTTTTTGATGAAACAATCGACAAGATACTCCAACTACAAATCGAGACCTAAGGATTTGATATGTTAAAGAAAAGGAGTAATATAGCCATTCAAACCGAGAGGATGTTTTAGACATACAAACACCCTCTATCATGATCCTCCATATAGCCGAGTTGTGATTCAAAGACAAGTGTTGTTGTTCTAATTGATTCAAAAAATCAAAAGGTAGAACACCAAGCCATAAAATGGGAAGATCTAAACTTCCCAGAACACTGAGTTATACCTAATCCCCAATTCCCAATTGCAAAAAAGTATTACTACGCAAATATCAAAGAAGATCATTCCTCTGCGGTTTATCATTTCCCGGAAGGTCTACTATTGTGAGAAGAAGGATTGAAGAAGTCTTAGAAATTCTCCTTTGTATAAAAATCCCCGGTTTGTAGATCCGCTTGTTCCGGTTCGAGTTTCAAGTTCTTGTAAGCATATTTCTTTGTTTGAATTTGCCCAGGATAATAAACTTCATTTCGGTTGAAGTCATTTGTCTAGAATGTAAAAATTAGCGTAAACCTCTGCGATCTTGCTGACCTAGTCATTCACCAAAATCATCATCCTAGAACAGGTGAAGCCCCGGCTTCTACATCCCGTAAACCCATGTCCAAATCCTAAATGTTCGACATCCCATTTCCCCATGAGTCGGATCATGTTTTGATGATGCATGAGTTACCCTCATTAGAAAATGAAGATACGAGGTTAACAAAAATGTTCGAGTAAAATGAGACCACCTAACATGCCTAAATATGGTCTTGGATATCTTGAGCAAATGAATGACTTGATTCCTGAATGCGGATTCAAGGATCTTCCTAAAGATTGTAAGAAACCATCGATCACGAAATGCACAAATTTTTCACTCTTATGGAGGGATGCAAGAAACACAAGGTAGCAACCCGAGTGGATGAACGAAATGCTAAGGCGAGATATCTATACCCATCTGAGCGGGAATCTTTTGGTCTTACTCATACAAGTGAATAAAAGATCGGATTGTGCGAAGAATGGAAGGAATACATGGATCACACAAATTCATGGATATCCTTTTATGTTTGGAAAAAGAAATAGACAATCGACTCTGTTTTGATGACCAATTCATCTAATGCTGCACAACATTCTTGGTCGACCCTGGATGGTAGTAAAATTGAGACTACTACTACTTTTCCTCCTTACAAAGGTATCATCTTTGGCGAAGCCCAAAACTACTGCAAAGGCTATCCCTTTGGTCCTAAAAAGATGACAATGCTCTTGGCATTGATGGTAGAATTCAAAAAAGCCGCAGAACGGTTGAGCGGTCTAACACGACCATCGAAAGGACTTGAAATGAATATCGCAAGACTACCTTTGTCAAAGAACGAGTTTGATAAAATTCAAGTCTCTTGTAAATGATGTAAATAATTCTTTGAATGATATTCAATTTTCTTCTTCCTTTTTTGAAATCTTATGCCAAAGAGTCCTTAGATAAGATAGAAGAAGTAGAATGTAAGGTTGTTCAAGAAGCTACATTCTACTCAAGGACTTATTGATGAGTTGTCTAAAAAAGTTTGAAAAATTAAATCCATCCAAATTAGACAAGCCGAGTCCCAACTTCTTTTACGCCAAAAAGAAATGTCCATATACGGAATCTGTTAGCTTTGTTGACAAGTTCCCACATTTGTTTCAAAAGAAGTTGGCCAATCTTCTCGAGAAAGATTCACCGAGAAAAGGTTTCTCTTGCTTCTTTGTTTAAAGAATCGAGATCAAGATTCGAGAAACCCATGCATTCCCGGTTTATGAACCCCTTGAGAGTCGAGTTTACTAGATATTACTTGCTCCTAATCTCGGTGGTATGGGCCGAGCTTCCCGAGAATCCCATGGTTTTTACCACTGATTTTCATAGAGAATGGAATGTTGACAAGCTCGAGTATGGGGAAAATAAGACATATGATAGATATGATGATTACGAATATAAACTCATGTGTCTTAGAGGAAAATCTAAAGTAAAAGCTTGCAAAACTCTCATACAATGCTTCACCTGGAAAAATGGAAATTGAAATCCTCAAGGATGAAGTAGGAGATGTTATTTTTAACATAGATGGAACACCAACAAACAATATGATTGGAGCCTTGACCTCCATGATACTTGAACATTGGTGTGGAGCTGAGTCTATTATAACGAGATAAGAATGAAATAATCTTGATGAATCTGAAGTGCAATAAGATGAGCCAATATGAAGATTTCCATAGAGATTGGATGTAGAGAAATTTTTCGGGTAAAAAGATCCAAAGGATCTATTATGGAAACTTGATTATATCTTGCAACTCTTCCTTCTAAGCTTGTAGACTATATTAAACTACAAGAGTTCTTTCAGCTACCATTTGAAACTTATACTTGGGGAGAGATTTATTACGATTATTACTAAAGCATTGGTTAGTTTACTGTACTAGCTCAAAAATGAATAAATCTTTAGAAAAGCTTTCAAGACTACACGATAGCAAGTCTATATACGATAGATATGGCATTATAATTGATGATCCTCTTGTTAAGAGGAGAAAGGCTAAAAGAAGAGCACGGGTTTACTGAGATATAGAAGTCTGGGGCTTCACAGTTCTAGGATGATGATTTTGGTGAATGACTAGGTCGTGCAAGAGCTGAGAGGTTTACGAGATTTTTTACATTACGGACAAATGACTTCAATTGAATTGAAGTTTATTATCCCGGGCAAATTCAAACAAAGAAATATGCTCACAAGAAATTGAAAGCCGAACTAGAACAAGCGGTATCTACAAGCTGGGGATTTTTTATACAAAGGAGAATTTTTGGCGAGACTTCTTCGATCCTTCTTTTTGTCAATAGTAGACCTTACGGGAAATGACAAAGCTGCATAGGATTGATCTTCTTTGATATTTGCAAAAGTGATACTTTTTGCAATTGGGAGTTTGGGATTAGGTATAACCCAGGTGTTACAGGAAGTTTAGATCTTCCCATTTTATGGCTAGTGTTCTACCTTTTGATTTTTTGAATCGGTTAGAACAAAAAAACACTTTTCTTTGAATCACGGTTTGGGTGTATGGACGATCTGTTGAATAGAGGGTGTTTGTATGTCTAAAACATCCTGCGGTCCGAATTTCTATATTACTCATTTTCTTTAACATATCAAATCCAGAGGTTTGGATTTGTAGTTGGAATATCTTGTCGATTGTTTCATAAAAAAACATAGGCTGAGAAATTAGGATAACAATCGAACCATCTTTGGGCCATTAGACAAAGGGGGCCACAATTCCTCCGATAATTGAATCGAGTGTCTTTTTTTGTGAGTTAAATCTCTCACTATGGCTAAGACATAAGTATCTAGGCCTTGATGTGTTAGAGCAGCTGATTCCTACTACGATGCACCCCAAATGAAAATATTGAGTTTTCAATATTTTGCTTACCTTGAAGGCTGCTTGGGATCAAGAAGGGGGAATTGATTGAATACAATCGAAATTTTCTTGAATTGAACTAATAGACTCTTTAATAGATATTCTAGTAGCGGCTATTAGATGAAAGGCTAAAAGATCTGCATAAACTTTAGATCCACTTATCTTTGGGAAGTTTCCACCTAGAAGATGGTTCGGACTCTTCATATCCTAATTGAGAAGAATTTAAAAATTCTACGGAGGCGGTATAAAACATATCCAGAAGAGATTTTGTTGACTTTATCTTTCTCATCTAACTCTCTGAAAGAGACTGATTTTTGACTTGATCCATTTTTTCAATAAAGAGTAATTTGCTTGAGTACTAACCTTCACGAGACGGATGACTCTTACAGCTTTGATACCAATTTTTAGCGAGGGGCTTCCTTGAAGCTTGCGGCGACAACACGAGTTTGGACTTGGCCTTGTTGAGTCTTTTTGTGGAGATTCAATTATCCATACACGAACCTACTAGGGAATTTCACGCTCTGTCGACCTTTTTCACGGCTTCCCTCGCCTTTTATGGTATGAGCGTCCCCTACGCCTTTTGGCGAACCTACTGGTATAATAATCTCACACAAATACTATCTCAACGAGAAAATATAAAAGCTCGAGTTTACAGGTAATCAACACATGCGGAATAACTTTTTCTCTTTATTGATCCGAGAAGATTTCAATTACAAAACTTTGATCTTACGGACTCAAATGTTCATTCACCGAGATGGACTATATCGACATTTACCGATGAATGGCTTCTCAATGAATGAGATAGCTTTACGAAGGCTACCTAGGCGATTATAGACTCGGTCTATAGAACAAAACACACATAAAAACTTATAGACACACTATAATATACGCGGTTTAGGGTCCTTATCAATGCTGAGCACATTGATGCGCGAGGCTTCTTAGATCAACCTATAGACACTGGAGCCCGAACTTCGTGTTGCAAACGGATCAAGCTTAAAGCTCACGGATGCGAGAATAGGAAGATTGTAGACTTCGAATCTAAAACACACAAGATTCGGACTCTAAGACCCTCTAACTTCGATCCCTAATGAATGAGCCTTACCCTTCTTATATAGGATTAGAAGGGGGGACAAACAATCAAATTGGATCGAGCAAGATCTATGACGTGGAAGTGGAATCATTGCTTTCGGAGTAGCATGAGGCGACATGCCCGAGAGATTCCAAATTACGGACATAAACACGTGAATGGAAGAACAAAGTGGATACCTTTTGAGTATAGAAGGCCCACGAGGGAAAGCGTAACAAGGAATATTTACAATGAGGAGACTTTTTACCGAGAAAGTCCTCGAGAAAACCGGTCACTTTAATCCCATGGTAGGAGACTAAACATAGTGGACACCATGAGAACCTTGATTAAACTTGGTCATCAAGAATGTGGATACCGAAATGCTGTACATTCGATATGTTGCATCACTCCATGCCTTCGTATAGATTCTCCAGACGATCATTGGCTTATTTAAAACAACTTGGTGCTTGATTTTTGTCATCACCAACCATTCATGATGTTGTTTCATGGATCGCCAGCTAACACCTCAGTATCTTGCGGTTGGCGAAGATCTCTTACGGTACGACAAGGGAGTGTGAAAACATTCTCCAATCCCATTTTCAACACACCACTCACGGTGATTTTGAAAATATGACTCATAAAACATGGGATCTATGGTACATTCGATTAACACCATAATCGCTCCACCAATCTTGTAACCGAGTCACACTTTGTAAATTTTAGCTGCATTATCCAAGTTGATCCAAACTTGAGCTTGGTGTAGTGGGTTTCATATTTTCCATCTTTGTTTAGCAAGTCCCACCACATCTTCTTATATCCTTGAAATTATAAACGATAGCATGAAATATTAAATTTGGATCATTTCTCGACCCTTTGATTAAAAATTTTTCCATGTCCATTCGGGATTTCTAGTTCTATTAATAACCGGATAGTTATGATAGACTCTTCTCCTATCTCCTCCTCTCGACCATATTACGAAATATCAAGAAAATCATTGGCTAATGATTGTTCAGCTTCATGGAAGGCGACATGCTTTTTAGAATATACCATATCATGGATCCATCGCACTTCTTTTGGATATACCCTACGCTCGGGAACTAGATGCATAATATCGATGTGATTTTGCGGATTTGCATCTAAGGCCTTGGTATTTCTCGGTTTCCATGTCGGCTTCCATTCATCTCTCGTATTCTTTCCGGCTCTTATCTTCTAGAATGGATCTTAGAATTTCTCTCGATGACTTTGATCCCATTCAATAGCGATAACCATGACGTGGTCTTGTTCTTTTGGTGGATGTATTCTCTGCTCAAAGAAATTTGGCAAATAGTTTTCGAGATCCTTTAATGTGTTCAACATCAAAATCAAAATTTGCAAACAAGGCTTGCCATCTAGCAAATTTGGCTTCACTAGGTTTCTTAATGTCTTTTGTCGGGGACCTTTTTCGGAAGCGAGATGCATCAATTATTAATAAAAATCTCTTATTGACAAGATGAATTTGAAACTTGTCAATAGAGTTCCATGTTGCTTTTACCTCTCTTTCTATAATTTGAATAATTCTTTTCTCTGCTGGGCTCAAGTCCCTGGCCACCTTTGGACTATTTGTTACGAATCATCCTTCTTTTGTTTTTAAGACTCCTCCTCATCCAATGTCACTAGCATCCGATTCAACAATTTTAAAAGAATTATCATCCACAACATATAAGATTGGAAGAGACTTTACCTTGGATTTTATTTTTCTTACAACGATTGTGTGGGCATCGACCAAGGAGAAGGATTTTTCTTAGTCTCCGATTTAACGAGAGATCTATCATTTGCACAATCCTGGTAAAAAATTACTAACATAATTTAAACATCCCAAAAATCTTTGGAATTGGGTTTTATCAATAATGATATTTGGGAATTTGTACGCAAATTCCATTGCATGCTTTTGTAGAGAGATTTGGCCATTTTGGATTGTGTGACCCAAAAAATTTATTGAAGTACTGGAATAATTCAATTTTTCTTTTTGTTGAGGACCGGACCATTTCGTTTGACTGACTTCATGAAAATCTGCACATGTTTGAAGTGATCCTGGATATTTTTGGAAAAAAATAAGAATGTCATCAATGTATACAAGAAACCAATGCGAATATGGTTTGAAGATAGAATCCAATACTACGAAACTTAGACGGTGCATGCTTTAGGCCAAAAGGCATGAAATTCCATTCATAATGTCTATTTGGTATACAGCGATTTTAAATTTATCTTTTTACGCTATAGCGACTTGCCAAAATCCCGACTTCGGATCAAATTTAGAGAATATCTTGGCACCGGATATCCTTACGACAGATCACCCTTGTGGGGATTGGATATGTATCATTAGCTAAAAGCGTATTTAGAGGCTTGTAGTTTATTACCGGTCTTGGGTTGTCTCTAATATGTTCAGGATCTTTTATTGACATAGAATCCACTAGCAATTCAAGGGCTATTAGATTCTACGATCAATTTCTACGTCCAACAAGTCGATTTATTTCTTTTTCACCTGAGATCCTATTATTTATTCATAGGGATGGCTCTAGATTTACGAGGGTTTTCTGTGTACTCGACTTGTAAGGGCGATTTACAAAATACTTGTTTCCTATGCCGAGAAAGCATTAGGTTCTTCGAACAACATTACGCACTCTAATTTCCCTTTTATTTCAAAGACTTTTCTTTGGACTTCGGGGGTTTTTTAAGTTTGTTCCCTATATGAATAGTGGATTTTAAATCCTTGAGGCTCGAGTTAGTTTTTGTTTCATCCTTTCTAAGCTCTTGCATGGCACCGGACCATAGTGGATACTCTAGGATTTGACACATAAGGCGAGTTCAATCCTTTTATAATCTCCGATAGAGGTGGAGTGCTCGTAATGAAATAACTAGCTCTATTATTTTGCAACCTTACTAAACCATGAGGTTCTACTAAGCTGCTAAGAAGACATTTCCTAGAATTCGAGTCTACAAAGAATGTCACCTCTGCAAATTTTAGCTTTATGCGAGTGGTTTTCAAAGCAAATAACAACTTTTGGGACTTCATAGTTTAGGGGTTTTTTCTCCCAATCCAATTATTTTTCCTTGATCGCTGAAACCCAATATTTGGATGGGATAGCCTTTTCTACTGAATATATTAGCATTTGCACCGAATCTAAGAGGGATGTAAGGGAAAATGTTTCTCTCTGAATGCGAGATATTCACACGAAAATGATGTTGTTGGTATTCTATTGCAAGAACACGCATTTCCACTGAACCCTATTTGTAGGATCCTTTTTTCCTTCAACAATTTCTACTTGAGATTCGGTGATGGGTGCTTTATGAAGAGTGTAATTTGTGCGGTGTCTGAAGCATTATGTGTCATAGCCTATTTTCCTTTCTCTAATTGTGCAACTTGAAATTTTAAAGCGACAATTTCAGATTTTTAGCATATGGATTTCTCTGCTTACCTCCCCCAAAAGTGAGTGATCGAACTTTGTTGTACGATTGATCCCTTTGATATGCTTTGGTGTTGCATTCAAAGGAGGCTTCTATAAAAAGAGGCTTTTTGGTGGCACTTTTGCTGGAAGATGAAACTTGTGACATGAATGCATCAAGAGTTTATTTTTCATGTCACCTTCTTCCATTGCTTGGATTTGAGCAAAGATCTTCGGTTCATCATCTTACTGTTTGGGCCATTAGCACCTTTTTTCTTTGGGTGATTCCGTGCTATTTCGGAGTTTGTTCTTCAAAAGAGATATCAAATGAATAGTCACATTCGAGAATCGAGAAGAATAATTGCGGTTAGCGGTTATCGGAATCTAAGCAAAAACATTGCGGATATTGCATTTAATTCTTCAATTGAAGAATCGGAAGAAGAGGATGTACTTTGCATGAATCGAGAAGAATATTCGGCAAGTGGCTATTGCTAAATCATTATGCTTGGACAATGTTACGTTTTTATGATGGGGGGAACCACATTTTTTGCATTTGTCTTCAAATTTGACAACTATCTTACCTTTATTTTGAGGGTGAGATTTCTTGCCTCTGTTTTTTCTTGATTCTTCACCATCTGGACATACGATTTTGCGGTGTGGCCAGGGCTTGCCACATAACCGGCATGTTATTTGATTCATATTTTCATGTTTATGAATTTTAAGATGAATATCGAGATGGTTTATAATAATGAGTCTTAGGGACATATTTTTAATATCCCCTTTCTCTTTTGATTGGATCTAGAAAGAGATCCTTCTTCTATCATCTTTTCCTCTTGAATTTATCTTGCCTTACGAGCTTTTTTAGCTCTTCTTTGCCAGCCTTTCTCCTCTTAACAAGAGGATCATCAATTGTAATAGCCATATCTCATACGTATAGACTTACTATTAGGCGGTCATGAAAGCTTTTGTAAAGATTTATTCATTTTTGAGCTAGTACGAGAGACTAACCAATGCTTTAGTAATAATAGAATAAGTCTCTCCCCAAGTATAAATTTCAAATGGCGAGTTGAAAGAACTCTTGTAGTTTAATATAGTCTACTGAGCTTAGAAGGAAGAGCACATGAATATACCTATTTCCATAATAGATTCTTTGGATATTTTAGGTAGAAAAAATTCTCTACATCTAATCTTTATGGAAATCTTCATATTGGCTCATCTTATTGCACTTGAATTCATCAAGATTATTTTATTCTTATGCGGTATAACGAGACTCGGTTCCACACCAATGTTCAAGTATCATGGAGGTCAAGGCTCCGATCATATTGTTTGTTGGTGTTCCATCGAGTGTTAAAAATAACATCTCCTACTTCATCCTTGAGGGATTTGAGGTTTCCATTTTAGTAATTAATGTTGGAGATGTCTGGGTTTCCCACCATCTCAAAAATGTTCTAGTGAAGCATTGTATGAGATTTTTGCAAGCTTTCTACTTTCGATTTTCCTCTAAGACACATGAGTTTATATTCTTTAATCATCATATCTATCATCTTTGTCTTGTTGCCCCATCTTGAGATTGTCAACATTCCAATTTCTATGACAATCGAGGTAAAAACCATGGGATTACGGAAGCTTGCCCATACCATTGAGATTAGGAGAAGAATATCTAGTAAGCTGACTCTCTAAAGGGTTCATAAAGCTGGGAATGTCGGGTTTATGAATCTTGATCGATTCTTTAAACAAAGAAGCGAGAGAAACCTTTTACAGTGAATCTTTAGAGAAGATTGGCCAAATTCTTTTGAAACAAATGTGGGAACTTAATAAAGCAAAAGTGATGGGATTTTGTATATGAGACATTTATTTTTTGCGAGAAAGAAATGTTTGGAATGGCTTATCTAATTTGGATGGATTTAATTTTTCAAACTTTTTAGACAACTCGGCAATAAGTCCTTGAGTAGAATGTGCTTCTTGAACAACCTTACATTCTACATCTTCTATCTTAACTAAGGACTCTTTGGCATAAGATTTCAAAAAAGGAAGAAGAAAAAAATGAATATCATTCAAAGAATTATTTACATCATTTATAGAGACTTGAATTTTATCAAGTTGTTCTTTGACAAAGGTAGTCTTGGCGATGTATTCATTTCAAGTCCTTTGATGGTATGTTAGACAGTTCAAGCTTTGATTGATTGGCTTTTTGAATTCTACCATCAATGCCAAGAGCATTGTCATCTTTTTAGGACCAAAGGGATAACCTTTGCATGATTTTTGGGCTTCGCCTAAGATGATACCTTTGTAAGGAGGAAAATTAGTAGTAGTCTCAATTTTACTACCATCCCGGGAGGGCGACGCGAGAATGCTATGCGAAGTAGATGAACCCGGTCATCGAAAAACAAATTGGGATTGTTTATTTCTTTTTCCAAACATAAAAGGATATCCGAGAATTTGTGTGATCCATGTATTCCTTCCGTTCTTCGGATTCAATCCCAGATCTTTTCTTCACTTGTATGAGTAAGACAAAGATTACTGCCTCGAGGATGGGTATAGATATCCCAATTTAGCATTTCCTTCATCCACCGGGTTTGACATGGCTTGTGTTTCTTGCATCCATCCATAAGATTGAAGAAATTTGTGCATTTCACGGTGATGGTTTCTTACAATCTTTAGGAAGATCCTTGAATCTAGATTCATGAATGAAGTCATTCATTTGATCGAAGATATCCAAAAACCATATTTGGGCATGTTAGGTGGTCTCATTTCTTTGAACATTTACGGTAACCTTGGGATCTTCATTTTTCTAATGAGGGTAACTCATGCATCATCAGCTCATGATCGACTCATGGGGAGATGGGATGTCGAGGCATGTAGGATTTGGACACGGGTTTCTGGGATGTAGAAACTCGGGGCTTCACAGTTCTGGGATGATGATTTTGGTGAATGACTAGGTCGGCCAAGATTGCGAGAGGTTTACGAGGATTTTTACATTACGGACAAATGACTTCGTTTGAATTGAAGTTTATTATTTGGGCGAAGTCAAACAAAGAAATATTCTTACAAGAACTTGAGCTGAGCTGGAACAAGCGGTGTCTACTAAAGCTGGGGATTTTTATACAAAAGGAGAATTTGATGGAGACTTCTATAATCCTTCTTCTATCAATAGTAGACCTTCAATAGGAAATGACAAAATTGCGGAAGGGATTGATCTTCTTTGATATTTGCGAAGTAATACTTTTTTCAATTGGGAGTTTGGGATTAGGTATAACCCGGTGTTGAGAAGTTTAGATCTTCCCATTTTATGGCTTGGTGTTCTGCCTTTTTGATTTTTTGAATCGGTTAGAACAACAACACTTGTCTTTGAATCACGGCTGTTTGTATGGAGGGCTGTTAGATAGAGGGTGTTTGTATGTCTAAAACATCCTCGAGTACAGAATGGCTATATTACTCCTTTTCTTTAACATATCAAATCTGAGAGTGCAGATTTGTAGATTTGAAGTATCTTGTCGATTGTTTCATCGAAAAACATAGGCGAGAAATTAGGATAACAATCGAACCATCTTTGGGCCATTAGACAAAGGAGCCACAATTCCTCTAATAATTGAATCGATGTATTTGTTGTGAGTTAAATCTCTCACTATGGCTAAGACATAAGTATCTAGCCCTTGATGTGTTAGAGCAACGATTTCTACTACTGATGCACAAATGCAAATATTGAGTTTTCAATCTTTTTTTCTTACGCATGAACGCATAGGGATCAAGAAGGGGTAGTCGGAATACTGATCAGAATTTTCTATGAATTGAACTAATAGACTCTTTAATAGATATTCTAGTAGCAGCTATTAGATGAAAAGGTTGAAAGATGCATAAACTGGGATGCACTTACTTTGGGGAAGTTTCCACCTAGCGGATGGTTCGGGACTCTTCATATTCTAATTCAAAAGAATTTAAAACTCTCTTTGGAGGCAACGGAAAACATATACTGAAGGGGATTTTGTTCGAGCTTTATCTTTCTCATCTAACTCTTTGAAAGAGACAATTTTTTACGACTTGATCCATTTTTCAATAAATAGTAATTTGCTTGATCCATTTTTCGGAAATTGCTTTTGTTCGATAGTATTATATCGGAGGTACTATCTGTAATGGTTAATTAAATTTAATAGCTGTGATATAATGTTTTTTGGCACGGTCATTGTACTCGTTATCAGGTTTGTGTTGAGATTCAACAAGATGATGAGCTTAGTGAAAAGAGTCGCCTTCACTAAGTGGGCCCATGAGCTATTTTTGGCGCAAAGTCTATTTTTAGACATGTCGATCATATTACTGTAAGTTGCGAGGATGCTATTTGTGGATGGTTGATCAAGTTGGAAAAAATAGATGGACTTCTATTTTTAGACATATTGGTGGGAGTCTATTTTTAGGGCGCGATCTAAAAAATAGATATGTCGAAATATGATTAGCTCTTAATAATATTTGGACTCTAAACATTATCTTATTCTCTTGGAGCACTTCGGTTAAGTGCACGGATGTGGCACGATAGCTCACAGGAAGGAATTACGCTATTCTTGAGGGTTTACTAGAGCTATTGCATGGAGGACTTCGATTAGAACTCATGTGGCGAGAGTTTGGTGGAGTTGGAGAAGTAGTTGGTGGAGTTGTATTTAGTTTAACTCGGTTAGACTTAGTTGAGCTAGTTGTATCTAGTCTAACTAAATGATACACTAGTGAGTGGAGTGAATTAATTATTTAATTAATTCAAAAATAATAACTCATTAATCGAGGCTGAAGAATACATCGATTAACTACGGTGCGTGAAGCGGTGTCGGTGGAGACCGAGTGGAGAGATAGGTGAAAGGGCAAGTGTGGCTATCGGTTGTGATTATAGTGATGCATTGATTACATCAACACTTAGTGGAGATGCCAATGAGAATTGTGCGAGTGAATCGCGGAGTAATTCAAACTCATTCGAGCCATTCTTCGATAGGGATTGTGCGGTAGAGCGCAGGCTACTTAGGGTGGCAAAGATCGGTGCATGGATTTTCAAGATCGGGCTTGATTAGTGTGTAGTAATTATATTGTCTTGCGAGAGCTTGATATGATCAGATTTGTATGAGGATTGTTACATGATCTCTATGACATATATTATACTCTGATTGTTGGGGTTTTTCAGCTTTAGGCTTTCATGTTAAACAAGCTGTGTTAATGTGTGTGAATTTTTATTGTTTCATGTGTGCATTGCAATCTTGATTTAATTTACTGCCAGATGATCAATGGTGGAATAGATTCTGTATTTTGCATGAAGTTAAAATAGTGTGAGATCGGGAGAATATTGGACATATAACACATAATTTATATAATTTCTACATGGTATCAAAGTAGTTGATCATTGGAGGAGATTGCAATTATTGAAGCGGTTGAGTTTTTGTCTTTGGTGGAATTTGAATTTGTTGCAGTGTTTTCTTGGTGTTGAAGTTGAGCATTCATTGAAATGTCTTTCAACAAATTGCGATTGAGTATGCCCTTAATGGGAGCTCGAATTACATAGCATGGAAGGACGAGGATGGAGAGCGTCTTGGATGATAATGGGTTAAAAGGAGTTCATAGATCTTTTGATATTCCAAAGCCTGCTTCTAGCGATGCGGCCACACTTGATGCATGGAAAAAGAAGGTAGCAAAGTGTCGAAGGATTTTGTTGGAAGGTGTGAAGGACCACATTGTGCATCCAGCCTTCACGGTAAAACCACTCCATTCTTAATGTGGAAGGCTTTGACAAACTTGTTCCAAAGCGAGAGTTACCGAGAGGAAGTTGGTGCTTAGAGACAAGCTCGAGAAAAATAAAAAATGGAGAAAGGCGATAGTATTCCAAAACACCTCACGAAGTTTGTCCCTTTGCACGAGGATGAGGCTGGGAAGTGTGGGGGTTGTATGTGATGAAGAATACTTGGTGAGCTTGGCTCTCCATGGGCTCTCGAAGAGTTGGAATAGCTACAAAGACTGCGTTAATGGACGGGAGAAGCGCCGGGATAGGAGCGACCTTGGTCGGATCTTGTGCGGGGAGGAGATAAGAGCGGTACCACGGATGGATCTTCATCGAAGAATGAAGATGAAAGAAAAATTGTACTTTGAGCTGCCAAAGACGGAAAAGGAGAAAAGGGAAGAAATCTTCCAAATCCGAAGCTAAACGCAAGAAGCGAGGGATTTGTCCAAGGTGAAGTGTTTTCATTGTCACGGCCACTGGAGCATTTCACCACTAATTGCCCACAGAAGAAGAAGAATAAGCAGGGCTGTTGGATGCAAAGTCTGAGAGGAGCCTTAGCCTCGCGAGTTTGAGCTGGATTTTTACTTTGATCACATGCTTGGTTTCAAGTGTGATGGGATTGGTGTGGTTTCTTGAGAGTGGTGCATCTTTCCATATGGCGGAGATAAAGATTTGTTTAGTGATGTGGAGGAAAAGGATCTTGGAGTGCACATCGAGATGGGCGATGATGGTAGATACTGGTGTGGCGGTATCGGGACCATTTCCTTTGAGAGGGAGTCAGTGAAACCTTTCATCTTGTAGGATGTCATGCATGTTCCGGGAGATTGAAGAAGAATGCGATCTCTGTAGCGATGTTGGAAGACAAGGGTTATGATGTTGTTTTTAGCGAGGGAAAAGCTTTCTGCGCCATAAAAACAACTAGTCGAAACCGGAGGATAGGGATTCGAGTTAAGAATATTTTTCAATTGCGGGTACATGGCTGCGGCAATGGCAAGCAAAAGCGGAGGAGTGGTGAGTCGGGATGAGGGCGGGTGGCACGTGGGAGATTGGGCCATCTTCACCATGGAGCTTTGAAAATTTTCAGACCAAATTTCTACTTGGGCTTCCCAAAGGTACACTTGCACGGTCGGATCGGTGCGAGGGATATACTTTGGGAAAATTTGTGAAGACCACTTTTCATGAGAAGGATAGTCATGCTTCGACAATCCTTGAGAAGAATTCACACGGACGTGTGTGGAACTTTCTTGGTTGCTTCAACAACAAAGCACGGAGTATTATGTGATATTTGTTGATGAATTTTCTCATAAGTGTTAGATCATCTTCATGCGAAGAAGAAAGCGAGACATGCTCAAAGTTATGTGAGTTCAAGGCGATGGTTGAGAAAGAGTCAAGGAAGCGGCGAAAGCTCTAAGAGAGCGATAATGGTGGTGAATACATCTGCGGCGAATTCAAAAGACTTACGCAGCAAGAAGGAATTCAAAGAGAACTCATAGTGCCTCATAACACGACGAGAATGGGGTCGCGGAGAGGAAGAACGAACGATCGTGGGTGTTGCATGGGTGATATTGCATGATCGAGGGCCTTCCCATACACTTGTGGGTTGAGGCATGTAACAACACGGTTTATGTGAAAAATTGTTGTCCTCATAGAGTACTTGGCATGAGTACACCCAAAGAGGCATTTTTCTAGTAGAAGCTTGATATTTCTCATTTGAAGATTTTTTGGCTACACTGTTTACATTCATGTGATGAAGGATGCAGAAGAAATTTGGGCCAGGTATGGCAAAGGTTGGGATATTTGTGGGGTCACGAAACACCCCCACAATTATCGTTTGTATTTTCCGGACGGTCGGATTCTTGTTGTGCGACGGGATATCAAATTTCATGAGGAGAAAGCCATGAGAGGGTTGTCGCTTGAGAGGGAGCTACACTTGCATGCGAGAAGAGGAGCTACTTGTTCCTAAAGATGAGCCTCAAGATGTGGATCGGCCACAGAGGAGGTTCATGGAGTGGAAGAAACCACTCATGCAATGCCAAACATCGAGTGCGAGAGCGCACTACGAGCGAGCGAGGCGGAGATCTTGATGCGGCGCGAATGTAGGAGCTCCTACATCATAGCGCGAGACGAACGATCCTTGACCGATTTACTAGATACATAGCTGCGATGAGCAAGTGTATTGTGACGAGCCATCCTCTTTCGAGGGAAGGCTGTGGAGGATCCGCATGGGTAGATGCCATGGTGGAAGAGTATGATTTGATTGTCAAAAACGGTGCATGGGAGAATGTCCCAAGGCTGGAAGGGAAATCGGTGGTAGGTTCGGGATGGATCTAAAAAGTGAAGCAAGTAGCGTGGGAGCGTCGAGAAGTATAAGGCAAGATTTGTTGCACGAGCGCTTCTCACGGATCGAGGGATTGACTATGAAGAAACCTTTGCGCCTATCACAAGGTATTCTTCCATACGGACCATCACCTTGCTCTCTGCTGTGAGATGGGTTGACACATTCATCGAGATGGATGTGAAAGGCTGTGTTCCTCAATGGAATCATTGAGGAGGAGGTGTACATTGAAAGCGACTCGAAGGATTTGAAATCTTCGACGACGCGTGTGTGTGCGGGCTCAAAGAAGTCTTTGTATGGGTGAAAACAAGCACCTCATGCTTGGTACACGAGAGATAAACAGGTTATTTACTGGGACTTGGTTTCGCCGAGTGAGGCAGATCCTAACCTATACTAGATTGTAGTGGAGGGTAAGCTTTTTGATCATTGTGCTTTATGTAGATGATTTAATACTAACGGGTGATGAAGCATTGATACACTCATGCGAAGGTAGATCTTGCAAAGGGTTCAAGATGAAGGACTTGGGCCTCCTTCATTATTTCAGCAGGATTGGAAATTTGGCGACGAAAGGTGAAATATTTGTGTCTCAAGGCAATTACGCCGGGAGAATGCGGAAAGTTTTCACATGCTGCGCTGCAAGCCTATCGACACTCCTCTTCATCCGAGTGGTTGGAGGAAAGAGGATGCTACATCGGCAGGTAGTGGATGCCACTATTTATCGATAGTTGGTTGGTTCGCTCATGTATTTAGTCGATACACAACCAAACATATGTTATCTTGTGCTGAACTTGACTTTCACAAGTGATGGTTAAGCTACCAAGCTCTTTTGGAAGGCGAGGGAAAGCATGTCTTGAGGTATCTTAGGGGCACATTTGGGTATGGATTGTGGTACGGACGGTCGGATGAGGTGAAGCTACATAGCTTCACGGATGCGAGATTGGGTGAGAAGCCCAACGGACGAAAGAGCACATACGGAGGGATTTTTCGGTATCAAATCTACAACGGTTTCTTGGTACGACGGGGAAACAAAGATCCATGGCACTTAGTTCGGTGAGTAGAGTACATGGTAGCAAGTTTGGGCGCATGCGAGGCTATATGGATGAGAAGATCTTGGTCGTTTGTTCCATTCTCACTTAGATCCTCTTGTGATATATTGTGATAATCGAGTTGCATTAAACTCTCGGTTAATCCGGTATTTCATGATAGATCTAAACATATTGACTATCGGTACCATCATATCAGAGATTGTGTGCGGCGGAAGATCATGTTTGCTTTCTTACATTCCTACGGAGGATCGGGGATGCGAATGTTCGACGAAGGTGCTCTGCAACAACAAATTTGAATATCATAGAGACAAGATCGGGGTGGAAGATAATCCCTAGCTTGTTGAGAGGGAGTGTTGAGATTCAACAAGATGATGAACTTAGTGAAAAAAGTCGCTTCTTCACTAAGTGAGCCCCGCGATTATTTTGGCGCAAAGTCTATTTTTAGACTATGTATATTTTTATACATATCGATCATATTCTATGAGTTGCGGGATGCTATTTGTGGATGGTTGTTCAAGTTGGAAAAATAGATGGACTTCTATTTTTGAACATATTCAGGCGGAGTCTATTTTTTAGACTTCCCGGTAAAAGATAGATATGTCGGAAATATTATTAGCTCTTAATAATATTTGGACTTTAAACATTATCTTATTCTCTTGGAGCACTTCGATTAAGTGCACGGATGTGGTCAGCTACTGGCTAATAGAAGGAATTACGTTATTCACGAGGGTTTACTGGTGCTATTGCATGGAGGACTTCGGTTAGAACTCATGTGGCCGAGTTTGGTGGAGTTGGAGAAGTAGTTGGTGGAGTAGTATTTAGTTTAACTTAGTTAGACTCGGTTGAGGCTAGTTGTATCTAGTCTAGCCCGAATGATACACTAGCTGGAGAGTGGGTGAATTAATTAGTTAATTAATTCACAAATAATAACTATTAATCAATTGAAGAATACATCGGTTAACTACGATGCATTGCGGTTTCGGTGGAGACCGTTGGGGAGATAGGTGAAAGGGCAAGTGTCACTATCGGTTGTGATGATAGTGATGCATTGATTGAATACAACACTCGGTGGAGAGGCCAATGAGGATTGTGCGATCAATCCTGGGAGTAAATGTCGAACTCATTCGAGCCATTCTTCAACGATTGCGCGGTAGAGCGAGACTAACGAGTGGCAAAGATCGGTGCATGGATTTGCAGATCGGGCTTGATTAGTGTGTAGCAATTGTATTGTGCGAGAGCTTGATACGATCAGCTTTGTACAGTGATTGTTACATGATCTATATGACATATATTATATACGGATAGTTGGGGTTTTCATCTTGAGGCTTTCGCGTTAAACAATTGTGTTAATGTGTGTGAATTTTTATTGTTTCATGTGTACATTGTAATCTTGATTTAATTTCATAGAAATGATCAATGGTGGAATAGATTACGTATTTTGCATGAAGTTAAATAGTGTGAGATCGGGAGAATCCTGGACATATAACATATAAGTTATATAATTTCTACGGTTTGTACAAATTAAAGAAAGCTGGTGTGGCGAGTTTATGTCGAAATTGTTTTTGTTCGATAATATTATACTCGACGTGTAGTCTAATAAAAAAAACGGCGAAACAACTTAGAATACGGCAAAGACCCAAAATCTTGTTTACGATTGTTAAACTTTAGTATTTTGAGTGCTAAGTGATCGGTTTATGCGAGCATATGGAGAATAAACATATAACCATAAATACGAGAGATGCGGCGGAAATAACACTTCATTTCATTAATATCAAAGAAGCGAAATTTGCTCGAGACGGGATGGAAATAAAAATAGCTAGGCGCTAGTAGCTTTATCTTTGAGAAGAGATGTCGTGGCTACGAACCCCTACGAACTGAGTTACAATGAGACTACGAGGGCCTATTTATTATTTAGAAACAATGGGAAATCCTAAACGGCTAAAACCCTAACCTAGGAGATGAAGCGCCAAAACTATGGAGCTCAGATTTGGGTAAATTGGTGTTTCAACTTCGAGGACGTAACTTTGGCATACGATCTGCGTTTGAGCGTGTACCATACCTTGTTAGAAAGACCCATCAGGGACTAAAAATTTCGAGTGAGCAACAACGGTCTATGGTCCCCGTTTTCCCCAAAAAAACGTCGTTTAGGGCCTCAAACGGCTGCGGAAGTTTAAGACCCGAAAAACTACTAAAAATAGTAAGTTGTGACGCGAAACAACCCGAGAAAGAGACAATGGTGGGGCCCCCCAGAGTGGAATAGGTGGGTGACCACCAATATCCACTGGATCATTCCTCCCCCTTAGGAAGAAATGGTCCCCATTGCATTAAGTTCCTCCATGAGATAGAGGAAATTCTGCGAACTTGGTCCTCTGGTGAACCACTTTCCTTGGTGTAGAGTTGGCTAGCTTTGACAACCGTACGGTTCGAGATCTTTTGTTGACGAGTGTTCTTGATTTGCATGTCCATGATACGATCTGTAGTGGCCTATTCCATGTAGTGACGGGGTTTAACTCTATTGGTGTGAGTTGTTGCGATATCAGAGGTGTCCGGTAGAGGTGGGAAGTAAGGACAAAGGCAATCCACGATAGGCTAGGTGCGGACAAAGGAATGGTGGAATGCGAGCTCGAAGGCATTGTGCCCTACGGCCTTGGTAATGGTGTACAACCCACGTGTCGGAGCGGGCGAAGCTTGCGGTGGGGTCCGGTGAGGGCGCTCATGCCGCAAATGTAGCCATACTTTGTCACCCACTTGGAAGGCTGTGTGGCACCTAGTGTTGATCATGGCGTTTCTTGTACTTGGCATTGGCTCGCGCGATATATCATGAACTGTTGGCGGAGGTGTTGAATGCGCTCGATGAAGCTATTTGTTTTGTCAGGGTCAGACTTTACATGGTGAATCGGCTGAGTAGTTACCAAATGGCATGGCTACGTCGATGGGACATAGTGTGTGGAATCCAAAACCCACGAAAGGGGCTATGATGGGATTGAACTATGGAGAGCACAGTTATAACTATGTTGTACATAGGGGGAGGCTCTCGTCCCATGTGTGTGGATGCTTTGAATTGTACATGCGCAAAATGTGTACAATCATTCGGTGCACGACCTCTGTCTGGCCATCTATTTGGGGATGGAAAGTTTGTGGACTTAGTGAGCTTTGTCCAACATTGACCGGAGGCAGGACCAAAAATGTCTTTGAGAACCTACTATCCCGATTTGATATGATGGTAGCAGGATCCCAAAGTGCACCCACACTGCGTTCAAAAGAAGAGTTTAACGGTGGCTTCTAACGTAATGTTCTTCTTGCGAGGCGCCATAATGGCCATCTTTGAGAATACGATGACGACCATGATTCATTTCCATGCTTAGTAGAAAGGCGGGCTCGACATGTAATCCATGGATATGGATTCCCAAGGTCGACTAGGGGTAGGTAGTGGAGTATATAGGCCTTGCTTCTTGATGGTCGGTTTGGAAATAGCACAAGAAGTGCAGGATACGATGTGATTCTACGACATTCTTTCGAAAGGTTCGACGATAGAAATTCTTCTATAATATTGCTACTATTTTCTCGACCAAATGTAGATGATTCGGCCTATAGTGTGCTCCCATATCATCTTGGCACGCTCACTTGAAGGAACGAAAGGTGTTCTAGGTGACATAAAAGTGCATCTTGGAGGTGAAAATTTGGAACTTGCATACCCAGAGTGCCTTGTAAGTGTGGTCAAATGCGGGTCACTCTCATAGAGAAGCGGCCAATCAAAGTCTCGCACCCACGAAGTTGAGCACGGTGGTGAGTGCCACATTTGGTGGTCGGGTGGCGATCTACAGCATTATTGAAGCTGCCATTCTTGTACTCGATGTTCGAATGAAGCTGTTGAGATATGTGGACCGCTTCGATGGCGATCATTCTACAACTTCCATTGTGTCGTGTATGAGCTGCGAGGTCGGTGGTCCATTTGTGTGGATGATTGTTTCCTTTCACAAAATGTAATGCTTCCATTGTCAACAAGCTTGCACAATGGACTGACATTTCTTTGTCATAAATGGGATACTTGCGGGACACATCATGAGACAATGTCTCAGCTGTGATATGCCTTTGGATGTCACTGTTGAGTAGGCGCTTTAATAGCATGTCGGAGGAAATCTGTCTCGATCTCAAATGGTTGTTGTAGAGTACGGTAATGTGAGCAGGGCGAACGGAGCGATTTTTCAATGCAGTGAATGCCTGCTGATGAGGTTCCGACCGAAGAATTTTGCTCTTGCTCCTCCTTGGTGACTTGACTCAAGAGACCCAAGTGATATGAGAGAATCCCAACACGAACCCACGGTAGAAATTAACAAGACCTAGAAAGCTACGAAACTCTGTTATAGTGGTTGGAGTAGTGGCCAATCCCAGAATGACTTGGATCTTGGGCTGGATCCACATGCACTCCCCTTTCATCGATAATGTATCCCGAGATATTGAACCTGAGTCATGCTAGGTGCACTTCTCTAATTGGCACACAACTTGTGTTGCCACGGTGTTCTTGCGGGACTTGTCGGATGGTGAAGGTGCTCTTCTCAAGTCTGGTGGAAGATCGAGAATGTCATCCAAGTACACCACTACAAATGAGTTGGTGAATGGCAAACAGAATGTGCGTCCATCATCCTCATGAAGGTTGCGGGGGCATTTTCAACTCGAAAGGCATGACTAGCTGTTCGAGAAAAGGCCTTCTTGGCTTTGAAGGTAGTCTTCCACACGTCGGAGGGTTCAATTGGTACCAGTGATACCCGGACTTCGGGGTCGATCTTGCTGAAATATTTTGCCTTTGAGTTGGTCCAAAAGGTCATTAATCGAGTAGGATCGAGTGCCTATTCCTTCTTACGTACCAACACGATCGGGCTCCCACAAGCGATGAACTTGGTTGGATGTGACCTTTTTGCGAGCGGCTCACTGATCTGCCTCTTGATTTCATCATTCTCTAGAATGAGAAAGCACGATGGAGTCGGTCCATTGAGTAGCTGGCGCACGCAGGGTCGGGATGAATCGGGTGCTTGACACGACGATGTGAGAGGAACCCCTATGGGTGAGGGTGAAGATATCCCCGTGCTCCTCCACAACCTTATCCATTTGTTGTTGTCGTGCGGAAGAGCCCTATGCGGGAGGTCATGACCACGAGTCTTCTTCTTGCTGCTGGGGCGGATCATCGAAAACGAATTTCTGGTTTGAAGATGAGCTTGCATTGTTTTGCGGTAACCAAAGAGATAAACGGTAGGAGGTGGTACCTGCGAGTATCTGTGCAACTTGTTTCCCCAAAGTAACTAGTAACGATTGATGTGGTCGAGACTCATACACAACATGGCACTTCCTGAAGTATGGTTGTCCTAATAATACATCGAAAACATCAATCGAAGACAACGCCACAGCAGCACCTCATCGTGAAGGGCTTGATGCTATGGGGAAGCGAACTTTGTGGGCTGATGTGGAGATCTCGTCCTTGGTGAAGCCACCAGAGTGGTGTATGGATGTGGGTGGACACGTGGTCGAGCCCAACCGCTTCACGGCGTCTGCTTTGAAATGAGGTTCTTTTGGCTCCCATTGTCGACAATAGGCACTGCCAGGAGCCCTTTACCCACATGCGGGAGTGGAAGAGACGTTACTCCTCCTGCAGATCTTTCGAGTTCCTCATCTGGATCTTTGTAAGTGGCAACGGTGGCATTGGGCTCCGCATCAGATAATCTGTTTCCCTTTGTCATTCCCCTTGTCGGATTCGATCAGGTCGGAGCATGCTCGGCTAGAAGCCCACATCTTGGCCACCGGTGCGCGTGGCTGACACTCACTTATGTTGTGAGTGGAGCTCTTATGGAACTCACACCACTTTCCCGTGTCCTTCTTTGGCTTTGCGGTGTTATTCTTTGCTTGTGGCTTCGACGGGTTGTCTTGAGTCGCCATGCCTTGGCTTTGTCCTTTGTTCTGCGGTTTGGGAGCACATTTCCCTTGCTTTTGATTCGCGGATCCAGAGTCTCGCTTCCTGCATGTTTGAATTTCGCTCAATCTTGGCGGACGCAAATTTATCTTGGTACCAAGTGAGGAGATGTCGAGGAACTCCATTTACTCCACGAATGTATGCTGATGAAGACAAAGGCACGATGCTTTAGCACAGGATGTTTCTGCGGATCTTTGATACCCAACTTGGTGCGCAGGGGGTATGGAACGGTTCGTTAGCTCATACACATCTTGATCCCTTTGTTGTCGCGAGCATGGTCCATTGTATGTACTTGTCCTCATAGCTCACGGGATAGTATTGTTCCTTGATGGCGTCTCGAAGAGAAATAATTCCAAATGGGTGCGATCGGGAAACGAGAGGGTTGCGTCTGGGTCCTTTTTTCTCACGGTGGGTTTCCCACCGATCCTTGACATGGGCGACTTTAAGGAGTGCAAAAATAATCTTCTCCCTATCGAAAAAAGATCATGAGATCGAGAAATATCCTTCTAATAGATTCAACCATCTATCTACGGCATGCGCATCTATTTGACCCTCAAATATGGGAATGTCAAAATTTACTTGTACCTTAAAAGGGTCGCACTTCTAGAGTGGTACGGCTGGATGCGGATGCCCGCAGGTGGGCAACCATTTAGAAGGATACAGGGCAAAGGTTATCCATTATCGTATTCCTTTGTTTTTCGAGGGCCTCCTCAAAGCGATATTTTGATAGGATCTCACTGCTCCTCATCTTTCTTTTTGTCCCCCATGGGCGTATGTCGGGGGTTGCGAGAGGCCGGTCTTGCGAAAGGTTCCACGGATCGAGCCTAACTCCTTATACCCTCGACCTTGTTGGGGACATGCAAAGAAGGATCGAAAAAAACGGACACGCTACGATACCAGCGATATGGATTTATGCGGAACGCAGAATAGAGATAAACATATAACCATAAATACGGAGATGCGTCGGAAATAACACTTCATTTCATTAATATCAAAGAAGCTGAAATTTGCTTACGGACAGAATGGAAATAAAAACTAGCTGAGAGCGCTAGTAGCTATCTGCGAGAAGAGATGTCACGGCTAGAGCCTCGTGAAATGAGTTACAATGAGGCTCGAGAGGGGCCTATTTATTATTTAGAAACAATGGGAAAAATAGCCAAAACCCTAACCCTAGGAGATGAAGCGCCAAACTGTGTCAGGTCTGTTTGGGTAAATTGGTGTTTCAACTTTCTAGGGACGTAACTTTGGCATACGATCTCCCATTTGAGCGCGTACCATACCTCGTTAGAAAGATCTATCTCCAGGACTACAAATTTCGAGTGAGCAACATGGATGTGAGCTCCTGGTACAAAAAATGTCGTTTAGGGCCTCAAAATGGCTCAGGATGTTCGGGACCGAAAAAGCTGTAAAAATAGTAAGTTGTGTCAAGAGCTGAAAAAGCGAAAGAGACGATGGTGGGGCCCCCGAGGTGGAATAGTGAACACCAATATCCACGAGATCACTAAGGGTTTTTATAATTGCTGAATCCATTTCACATTAAAAATGGATTCAGTTTACTCCAAATACTGATTTTTTGAATTTTAGTTTGCGATTCAACAAAAAACTTCCGATCCATTCGATTACATGCTAGATAGACAACTTATTACATCGGAGTGCTTTTATTACGTGTGTTATATTAAGAATTACTTTTATATTGGTTATTTTGACTCCTGTTTAATGTTTATTAATGTTTATTATATAAAAAAATTGTATTCAACTAAATATAGTAATATTTAAATCGGAAAAAAAAAATAGTTTTGAATTATTTTTTAGGTTTTAAAATAAGGAAAAAGAGAAAACATTTTCAAAGAATGTAATTAAAAATTATAAAAGATAAATATCAAATTTTAAAATTACAAAATTTTAAAATAAAAATAATAGAAATTATTAAATAAATTTAATGTTTTATAAATTTATAATTTAATAAGTTAATTTTATAAAAAATAAAAAATATAATTAAAAAAAACAAACAAACATGTTAATAACATAATATAACACATGTAGTTTCATCACTGAAAATCGTTTTATTTTCTTTGGGACTGTGATTAGCTATCAGATAGGCTGAGTGGCAGACTGCAATACGTCCTTCGAAACTGATCAATAGTCTTCAGTACTGACAGTTTGGAGGTAGTTTCTTTATGTAACTGTGATCAGTATAAATAAAAAAATGACGCAATTTTTGTCTTTGTGAACAGCTGGACATGGATATCAACACTATGAAAAATGGTAAAACACTCACGTAGTTCTGAAGTTTATACTATAAACAAAATTTAATAACCTTTGCCAGATCAAAATATGTGCAAAATTCCAACCATTCTGTTACTTTCAGACTACTGCGAGACCAAAGGCTTCCCACACCCCATAAACGATGGCAGGTGCACACATAACAAAGGCTTCCCACACCCCATAAATGACAATGACGATGGGAGGAAGTCAAATGGTGACTCTCTTTTATTTTGCACGGCGAACCTGTGGCTCTAGATTATTTATCTAGAATATTTATGTTTCGCCTTTGCGGCCGACAAATAGCAAGCTCCATGCCTGGTTTCGATAAGTCCTAAATGACAACGATCCCCCAGACGCCACTGTCTGTCCTCACTCTGAAAAAACAGAAATGGATGGATGTCTTAAACATATCTACGATATTTATATGTATAAGTTGAGATTGGACCCTTGGCCTTTGCGGTCAACAAATAGAGAGCTCCATGCCTGGTTTTGAAAAGTTCTAAATGACAGCGATTCGGACCGCTACTGTCTGTCCTGATTTAGACTTAAAGGTTTACCATTAAATTCCTCCTATCGCTAATGACTTCAAAGTTCTGAGAAATCACGCCGATACTCGAATCAAAAAAATACAAACCATGTATAATTAATATAAACTAGCATTTGTTCCCACAGTTGTAAAGAAAAGAAATGCGGATAGTGTTTTGGGGTTTCTTAATTAAAGGAGATAGACATAACTTCGCATGATATTAGATATCATTAACAATACAGAAAAGTGAAATGTAAATTGAGAATGAAACACAATATTATCTAAAGAATACCATAGCTACACAATCATTTGTGATGACAATCATTTTGATGGATCTTGCAATAAAGGAGGAAATGAGAATGTGTGTTGTTAGGATTTATTCAAAGTTGTTGAGCTTGGAAAACTCCATAGTGAGAAATTTTCTCTTTATTAGCTGAAAGATGGTAATTCATTATACATATGTTTCTTTATTTCTCTCTATTAAATACCTTCTCTTAATAAATTGTACAAGATAATAAGAGTATTCATTCAATTGATAAATATGTTTAAATACAAATGATTAACATAGCTCATCTCTGCGGTGGTAGCACAATTGGCACACCATGTTGGCAAACCCTTGTGTATCCACCCAAGTTCATGCTTAGCTCTAACATTAATTTAATTTGAACATGTCCAAATTTTTTTATTTGATTAATTGTGATACTCAACAACTTTTTCTAATAAACAATTAACCATGTTAAAGCTGTTGTGAATTGGAAAAAGTTAAGGTTACTAATGGTTAATTAAAAAAATATTAATTAGGATAACTTTTTTCTTTGCTAATTAACAAATCACTCTACTCAAATCCATAACCTATTCCCAACAAACACTCCATACAACTTAGCCAAAATGTAAAATGTATCTAATCATAATAGTCTTGTAATTGGAGGTAATGTATTCATCCCCACTTTGTAGTGCTTACGTGCGGGATCGATGCTAATGAAATCTGTAATAATCTATGGGTTATGATGTATAGCAAAAAGTGATAGAATAGGCTTATACCCTTCATACCATGCATATGTCTGTATGCTTGTACTACAGCTTTACAAATCCCATTCTCCGGATGACCTATTCTATGGCTTACTACCTACAAAGTTTATAACTTTGCATACAATATATATGCTTGTACTCTGCATTTACAAATCCCACTCTTTGGATGGCTTTGTTTTATCAGCTTCTACTATACATCGTAAGCCATGAATTATTACGAAATTTCATTGACACTTTCTATTAAGGAATTTTGCTTACAAAATTTCAACCAAACGATTACCATTCATTAAAGGATAACAGTATACCATCTCATGGGTTCGGAAGGGTCCCTGCATGAGTAATTGGGCCGCTAGAAATTTATAACGGTTATGAAAACGAGACTTCCTTTCTGATTGGAAATCTAATTTGTTCTTGCATGTATTAAGCCGCGAACCGAATATCTCTCGACTTTCGAATTTCGAATTGACTTATTAATTTGCGAACCAAATTGAACCGCTAAATTTTCAGATGTCTGCACCAATTCGGAGAATTTGGTAGCTACGATTCACGGGTGAATGCATCCTCCTCGCGTTCTCACTAGTTTCATAACAAGATCTTATGCAAGAGCGAAACAATCATCAGTACGTTGGTCGACTCAGAAAGCGGGGTTTTGTCTGAATTACATTTGTATGTCGTAAAATTATTAGAACATAAATATGGATTTAGTTGAAGAATAATTGCACAAACTTGCTAAGTTGAAAAAGAAAAACAATTAGAATTGAGAAAGAAATTGATTCATCAATATTAGGTTGAGAATCAATAGATAAAGCAATTAAGTTGAGTTTAGTTGTACATGCGATAACTATGGATAGTTAAAGCTAAGTGTGCTTTATGTTACGCTATGTGCACATGCACCACATGAAAGCGGTGATTAACTAACTAAGCCAAGTGCACATCGCATGCGAGTAGTAAGTTAACTAACTAAACCAAATATACATCTGTGTACAATATCTAGAGTTGAACTAAAGCTAATTTAGGTATATGTACACCAACACGGTCGCAATACCTCATGATAATTTAATTAATTTATGGTCTTTTAATTTGAAGTCAAGTCCCACCTCATGGTTCTCCTCATGGGTCTCGTGTTGCATGATTATTCATTTGTTTTCTAATTTGAAGTTCCTCCACATAGGATCTCATGATTATCGATTATCTATTTTGTTGGGTATCCATGATTATCGGTTTTGATTGATTGATTTGTGGTCTTTTAGTTTGAAGTCACCACCCCTCATGGGTCTCTATCTCTATTGCATGAATTCCATAGAAAATCTATTTATCTATTTTGTTACAATTGTGTTTATTTTCATTCTAGGTTTTTTCTCTTTTTCTTTCCAAATTCATTTTTCACATTAAAATATATAACAATAAATTATATTCCTTATATGTGCAAGGTTGGCAAGATGTTCAATGGAAGGCCAAAGAACATATATAACTTGATATGCAAACCGGAGAAACCACTTGTAATTGTGAGTTTTTATTTTGAATTTTCTTATATCGAAATGTTATTTTTCAACTTTTCAAAAAGCAAAATTTACTCAAGCTCCTCTTACTTGGAATCTAGATGCTAAGAATTTAATAAAAAGAACGATCGTGGTTGCAACATGTACATATATACACACTATTTTTGAGAATATAATTAACTAGTAGTTGCCCCTAAAGGTGCAAAGATATACCCAAAGGTAGTTCATTTAGTCGAGATTTGAGAAGATTTGTCTTTCATTGTTGTGCTTGAAGTAACAAAATTATCTGATTTCATGTGAAAAGCCGGCAAACCTCGACCAGCTTTGTATACACATATTTACATGTTAAGAACACAAAAAATTGGGAACCATCTATACCAAGGACAATCTTACCATCAAAGTAGTGTACCATTGTCTCACTCTATAAGATTTTGCCCCAACTAATCAGTAACATAGCATTAATCAACAAGGATTTCGATCATGGAGACACATAGAAAAAAATCCATGAAATCCCAATTTTTTTCATTGCCTAAGTCTCTTGCAACATTGGGTTAACAACGGACAAATATGCCTAGTTGTTTGCTCTAAAATTAGTTCTATAATTGGCGAGTTTCTTCACTTAAATACTAGCATCTATATGGAACTTATGCGGAGTTGTTTCACGCTCTAAAATTAGTTCTATAATTGGCAGAGTTCCTTCACTTAAATACTCTGCATCTATATGGAACTTTTTGCGGGGCAATATATGGATCAATATGAGCACTCGCAGACAGGATTGTCGAAAGTGAAATAGTATAAAAACAAATATTATGAAAACCTTTGAATATCTTCATATTTGATTTTTAGAGAAATCCTTGATGGGTGTAGAGAGATCACGAGAGAAAAGCTTTGAAGGTATATAGACATAATCAATAGCGATGCTCCAAAAAATTATTTAAAAAAATAAATAAATTGGTTGCTAAGATGGTAATTGCCCTTTGACTGAAAAGTCAATACCAAATAATTCTACAATGACACGAAGAAAATTAAATATTTGATACACAATCCCCATATTCCCACACAATCCCCATATTCACATGCTTATAAAAAAATTGCATGAGAGAAAATTAAACACACAATTTTCACAAGTTGCTTAAATCTTTTTCACTAATAAGAAACACAATAAATGAAAGTGCGGCAATTACTATCCATTTAATCAATTTTTATTTCCAATATACTAGTTATAAATCTTAAATATTTTCATTAATAAGAAACAAAATAAATGAAATCTATGAATTACTATCCATTTAATCAATTTGATTTCCAATATACTAGTTATAAATCCGATTTCCAATAAATTTAGTTATAAATGCGTGAATCATACAAACAGTATTAGTTGCTTAATATAATATCTTTAAATAAATTTAAAGAAAAATAATAGAACCCATAGCCAAAATTATAGAAAACTTTCAAAGACAAAGAACGAAACGAAAAATAACCGCAAATTTAAGAACAACGCAACGTAAAATCTAAAGGGATCATCAAATTCAAAGCCCTAAAATATGATATACGAGGTTACGAAACAATCGAGCGAAATATTAACTTCAATTGATGAAACAAAATCATAATATTAGAACACTTTACATCTGTCAACAATTTTTCTGATAGACTTGATATATTTGCTTATCCAAGCTATCAATCCCTTCGAATCCATATTTCTCTCATTCTGAAGCTGGTGACAAGATTTGCTTGGTTTTACAAAGCTATACGATAAAATTATCGCTGGATCTACACTAGTTCAAACACATCTAGGATTGTGACTTTCATTTGCTTAGAAGGTCGAAATAAAGTTTACTAACGAAATATGATTATTGGTGCTAAAAAGGCTGATTTTAAGGGTTTCATATTCGTGGGCCATTGACTCGAGGGGTTTAGCTGATTAAATCTAAACAATAAATATACATACGGTAGGATTTAGAAAATTAAATCCTTGAATTGCACAACATTAATACAATTCTTATATAGATAATCATTTTTCAAATTCAAATGATTCTAAAAATCATGTAACACGGCAAACGTCCGTCGAATCGATTCACCTCTAAATCGATTTTGATAACAATAATACAACAATTTTAAATCACTGGTAATTCACAATCTAAAATTCAAGGACTTAGTATCGGAAATGAATCCAAAACTCCAAATGAAACTTATTTTCTAAAGGAACAGGAAATTAAATGACACGTTTCATAGTAAAAACAATAACAATGAAATTTAAAAACACCTATCATTTAAAATACTTGAATTATAATAATACAAATCTTAATCATTTATGGAAATATGTTTTTCGGAAAGTATAATCACACTTCCAAAGTTGACATCGCGGTACCCGACTAAAAAACCGGTGTTGGCTTACGCCAACATGCCACTGTAACACAAACAATAACGGAGTCCACGATATAATAAACACTAACAAATACTTGACACACCTTTAAATCTACGCTTGGTATGTCACCTCAATAGATCAACATATTTTACCAATTAAAAATCACCACTGACGAATTCAAGATTTTTTTCTTGATTTTCTAAACTTTGTTTAGCTTTTTAAATTATTAAAGAAAACGATCAAATGATTATACTCAAAATTAATTCCATTTTACGTGTTGCAATACTCGTTTCCAATTAGTTTGAAGTTGGCTTGCAATTGGTTTCCATTTTTAGTAATTAGTCTCCAAAAATACTACTACGGATCCAACGGTAGACAATGTGACAATTGTTTACTTGAATCAAGCTAACGAGAAAATAAAAAAAGCAACTATGGTGAAAATAAAAAAAGTCGATTGTGAGTGAACAATAAAAATGATTCAAAAATAAACACTTCCGGTGTAAAAAATTATAAAAAATAAATATCAAATTATAAAAATAAAAATAAAAAAATTATCAAATAAATTTAATGTTTTATAAATCTATAATTTATTAAATTAATTTTTATAAAAAAATAAAAAATATAATTAAAAAAAACAAACAAACATGTTAATAACATAATATAACACATGGAAAATGGTAAAAAATCTAGTTATTTCTCCGTTATACTATAATTAACCTTATCAAAATATACGCAACAACCGGTGCTTTCCTTTGGGACCAATCGACCCTTCGACTCTCGAGTCAAAGATCTCCTTTGTGTGAGCGGGGATAGAACATTTCTTTCTAGTCACAATAATATGTGTGTGATTAGACTTTTAATAAAACAAAATCAAAGGCCTAAAAAGCGGTTGATGTGTATGGAGTAATCTAGTCGGTGGAGGAATTGTCGAGGAAAAATTTACCCCGACTTTCGTTTGCATTCTTTCGACACAGTATCTCCATTTTGAGTGTGTCTTTATAAAATTATTAGAGCACACATGGAATTAGTTGAAGAATAATTGCACAAACTTGCAAAGTTGAAGAAAAATAATTAGAATTTGAGAATGAAATTGATTTATCAATATTAGGTTGAAAATCAATATATAAAAGAAATTAAGTAAAGCTTAGTTGTACATGTGATAACTATGGATGGTTAAAGCTAGCGAAGCTAAGTGTGCTTATGTTACTGTTAATGTGCACATGCACCACATCTGACGCCTAGAGTTAACTAACTAAGTCAAGTGCACATTGCATGTAAGCACTCGAGTAAACTAGCTAAAAATAAGTGACATTGCTATGTAATCTCTAGAGTTGAACTAAAGCTAATCTAGGGTGCATGTACACCTTTTATAAGCATAACTTGGCGAGTGTGATACAAAATGAATGAGTCCCGACAACATGGCCATTTTAGATACCCATATACAATGCATGAAAAAAAGGAAAGAGGGAAAACCCGATGGAAGAAAACCCAGCCTCAAAATATAATGCAGAAGTAGAGAAAAAGACAAGCGCTAGCGGTCGTGTCCTTCACCTCGAGACGATATTGCAATAATTGAAACTTCTACTCGGTGAAAGTCTGGTGAAGATATCAACGGTCTGCACCAGAACTCGGACAATGACCGAAGATTGATGATCCCACCATGGATGCGGAGGGAATAAGCTTCTTTTTTGGAAGTATAGGTATCAACTCCCATGTTTGGATCAAAGAGCTGAATTTCCTTATACATGGTTTCATGCCAGCATGGATTCCACAGCCACTTCGTCAAGCATTTGATGATCATATTCCATGTACCATGTGCATGCATGAGAATGGTTGTCTCTAGGGATGCATGCATGTTCATGTGTGGCCTTAGAATGCCTTTGTGGATGCATACATGCGCATACATGGTGCTATAAATGCCTCCTTAGATGCCTCCTTAGATGCATGCGGGGGCATGCATGGCTCTGCAATTGAGAGTGCATGTGGGGCATCATTAAGTTGAGATATCGTCGCTACACTGTCGTCAACATCATCAATAGTAGAGGAATCAAAGTCCTCTTCTATGTTTTTGAAAATAGTGTATTCATCACTAGGGAGGAATATATTTCCTCATGTGTGATGTCTTTGTTAATGGACAGATAAAATTCTCATCGCCTATCGGGTTCATTAACATTAGAAGAAGTAGAGTCTTCTTGTTCAACCTTTGTCTTGAGAATATTTTCTCCACATTATTGGAGTCTTCACCACTTTCGTCATTTGCTATAATAGTTCGATCTCCTTGCGTCCAAATGGTGTTCTTACTAAATCATTTTTCATCACCATATAATCCTTTCAATGTAGTCAGGGATTTCATGTGGTGATTCAATATTTCGATTTCATAAAGAATATCATGAGACACGGATAAACACAATCTTCCATAAGTCATATGCAGATCTATTAAGCCAATACGACTTCTCATCCTCAAACATTGGTTCTATCTCAATTCCCATGACTATTTGTTGTACAAACCTTTGCTCCTAAGATGAAGCAAAATAATTGGCTTCCATTCATAGTAATTGTATGGGTGAGAATAGTGGAGAGTTGGAATTCCATTACGGAAATTCTCCAATATTTTTTGATCTACAAATCAAATCTCCAGGAACAATTTCCAATTCTTTGCTCTTCAAACTGTAAAAAATTGTTCATGCAACTTCTGAGAAACCCTTGTAGCTCAGTACCATATACAAATTATTAGAGCAAAAACATGGATCTAGTTAAAGAATAATTGCACAAACTTGCCAAGTTGAAAAGGAAAAACAATTACAATTGAGAATGAAATAGATTCATCAATATTAGGTTTGAGAATCACTATATAAAGCAATTAAGTTAAGCTTAGTTGTACATGCAATAACTATGGATAGTTAAAGCTAACTTGAAGCTAAGTGTGCTTTATGTTTTGTTAATGTGCACATGCACCACATGCAAGCATTAGGGTTAACTAACTAAGCCAAGTGCACATCGCATATAAGCACTGCAAGTTAACTAGCTAAAAACAAGTGCACATTTGACACTTTCAATCTCTAGAGTTGAACTAAAGCTAATCTAGACAGACAATCTCTGAGTTGAACTAAAGCTAATCTAGGGTGCATGTACACCAACGGCCTTGCTGCTGGAATAAAGCGACGCTACAATACATGTATGGGCATGCCGAGACGACAACCCTCCCTCACCAGAAAGGACTTCAATATTACGAGAAAATTCTCATGCGACCGCCTTGAAGTGCTTGCCATCGTTTGTGACAATACTTGTCATTTATGTATGTAGATTTCATTTATGTTTCTCCATTCATTGAGGCCATTTGAATTTGAAATTGGCTTTCCTTGTATTTTGAAATTTGTTGTCCGATTATCAAATAATTGTTTTGCGCATTCTCTCCTTCATGTACTTTTTCGAAAAGATTGTTTTTTTCAACCATGCTTTCTTTGATGTTAGGATTGCGGGGGCGATCGCAGTGTAGAAAGCGTCGCGGGCTCCAATGGATAAACTACTTGCACCTAGATCTAAGCGTGGAAACTTCTAAGAAGATAAAAATGAGCTCATCATCAAACTTCGCTCAATTCTCGGCAACAAGCGTGTAATTTCATAGCCTCTTTTGCTTTAATCAATTCTGTTTACATATCAACACTAATATTTATATTAAACACTAATATGCTATGAGTGAAGAGGTTCCTTGACGCACGATCCCAATCCAGAGCACAACTTTTAAATATAGAGTGAATTTGATTTTAATAACTCTTTGAAGTTGTGTAGGTGGTCTCTTATTGCAACAAGATTACTGACGAAATTTGAGTGACGGAAATCAATCCCGGTCCCATCGACCCCTCTTCCCTCCCCACAACAACAACACTACCTCTTCATCTTGGCTTTGTTCCCGAAACCATGAATTTCTCTCAATCAGAACCTTAGAACACTAGAGATACGAGACTTCTTCTAGCACCATGATCGAAAAGCTACTTTATCGTGCGGAAGCATTGAATGCGGAAGAAGATCTCGAACTTAATTTGAATTTGTGTATCAATTTTCCGTCTAATTCACCTCCCACCGTAAATAGAGATTTGAGCACCGATAAAACCCATTGAAGATATTAAATTCACTTGCAAACCCGATGCGGAGTAGAAAACATAGTACAACAAGGGCAACGAAGGTTTGAGGTGCACACCTCTGTGCATTTAGCGAGTTCTAATGTAGACGCAGGATGGAATTTAAGTTTATGGGCCGCAACCACCATTGCGAGATGAATTTATGTTTAATGGGCGCAACGCAGTCTGCTGCGAGAGAGAATTGAAGGAAATTGTGGTTAAGCCACGTGACTAACGAGTTTTATTAAAGAACGATCTTTTCGGGCTTTTAAGCCCTCATGACAAACGGGAAGGATTTTGTTCATGCGCCAAGTTTTTAACTTTTAAATGGGCCACGTCATTTGTGGTCCCCACTTCATCGCAATCACGAAATGTTTTGATTCGTGTCGTTGATGTGAAGTCGCTGCCGCGGGTACGATGTTTGCGATATCGCATCACATATCGCAATGGGCAGAGGTTTTAAAAACACCACAAACAGTTTAACATCGATGTCGCGATGCGATCGTGGTCCACCTACCATATCGCACATCGTCATCACGGGCTCCTCATTCACACCCATCCATATATGTACCTGTAGTGTGATGCGCCCGATGCGATGTGGTCCCCACATCGCTCCATCTGCCTCATTGCGCCATTGATCATCGCTTTTAGTCGCATAGCAAAGTTTATTACGCGGAGCCATTCATTCCATGAAAGCGCCGATGCGATGTGGTCCCAACTGCCATCGTGGACCAATCATGTTGATTCGTGTTTGTTTACCCATGACTTCACCACCACAATTTGTTACGCGAAGATTTTGATGAAGGGCTGGTTTATAATTCCGTTTGAGTTCGCGGGCGACAACGGCCGTCAGAATGCGTTCGCACTGCGTTTTGGTGTGATGACGTAGGGGCATTTTTGTAACGTGAAAAGCTTTCAATGCGGTTTGTAGAATTTGAAGTACGGGTTTAAAGTCTTATGTTTTTTGATTAATCGTAGCATTTCGGGGGGTAGTGAAAGAGGTTTTGAAAAGAACCACGGGGTGCCTTCGCGGTTGACCAAGCGACATACGTTGGCTAAGAGATCAATGGTGGAAATTTTGCTGCGGGGGCACAACACGGATCTAATGTACCCAAGGGGAAGTGCCTCAGTGAGACCCACGAAGAGTTTCACCAATATATTTTTTATATAGTTTGTTTTTATGTTTTGGAATATGCCACGCCATGTATAAAGTAAAGTATAGAATAGTAAAGAAATGTTGTTAGTTGTTGTTTTACACGGACAGTGTGTATTGTTATTTTGTAATGCTCGAAGCATGACACGGAGAGACAAAGAGGAAAGTTTGTACTGTATTGCGTTTCCAGTGGCTAACCACTATAAAACTAGAACTTCATTCGAAGATAGAACCATCATTTTGTAATAATTTTTTTTGTTTAGTTAATGAAAAGCAAAGTTTGTGTCATCTCTGTCAGTAAATCGAAATTTTCATATTGAATCTACGTATTTGTAAGAGGATACTACTGTGTTCTCCTTGTGTGTTTGGAATATTAAGAAATTCCAACATGGTATCGAGGCTTATCCGAGGGCTCTTTGAGAGGTGTCGAAAAAGTGAAGGAAGAACAAAATTTGTTGCGACGGTTCTCCAAGAGCGTGAAGGCTCCACGAAGTTAAAGTCAGGGTATTTCTACGAGTTTTGTTTTGTTTACGATCCTTAGAGGCAAAGATTTGTTTGTTTTTAAAGAAGGAAAGAGCAATTTGTTTAAGAAAAACACAATCAAGTTTATTACAAAGTTTGGTTTATAAGTAATGGCTAGACCAAATTACTAGTATGAGTATTGGAAATACTCAGGCTTCCTGATTTAATGGGGAAGAATTATGATTATTGGGCCATTACCATGAGAGCTGCATTTTGCCTCCCGGGATTTATGGGAATTTGTTGAAAGGCGGTTTTTGATGAACTAGTGGATGAAACTGAAAGCCTTTAATGCCTTGACACGGACGAGAGAAGGATTTATTGAAGAGCAATAGGAGGACTCTAAATCCTCTTCTATCCTTATCAAGCGATTAACGAGTGTGTTTTCCAAGGATAAACGACAACTAAAAAGATCTAAGGATGCATGGAATACCCTCTAGATTGCCTATCGAAAGGTATGGAGAAGGTGAAGACATCAAAGCTACAATTATTTCGAGGAGAGATTTTGAAACTCTTTGTATGAAAGAGTACGATAACATGGACTCATTCTTCACACATGTGATTGGGATGGTCACCCGGATAAGGTCTCATGGAGAGACACTTGAATAAAGAAGGATAGTGGAGAAAGTATTCGAGGAGCCTACCCTCGAAGGTTTGATGTTATTGTAACCACCATTAAAGAGACAAAGGATCTCTCAAAGTTCACGGTTCATGTGCTTCATGCATCATCGATGACTCATAAACAAATTTGTAAGATCAGTAAACCCATCTTTGGAGCATGCCTTCAAGACCCCGGATGCCTTTTGGAAGAGGAATAGGTCGAAGGCGAGGGAGGAAGAGGAAGAGGCGAGGAAGCCAAAAACGAGAGAGGAAGAAATAGCCCTTTACATACTCATGGAGAGGGGTAGCAATCATAATCAAAGCCAAGGCCAAAGCGGCCGACCGACAAGGTGGACACCAACATGCTCATGGACAAAGGTATGACAAATCCAATGTCCAGTGTCATTATTGCAAAAAATATGGGCATTATGCAAATGAGTGTAGGAAAAAGAAAAATGACATAAAAAATAGGCAAAATGCTAATGTAGCAAAAGAAGAAAAGAACCCAAATAATGTCTTGTTAACATGTAGTATGTAGCACGAGATGAGTAGGATGATGTATGGTTCCTAGATTAGAGCTACGGTAATCACATATTTGGAAACATAACAATGTTTGCCAATCTTGATGAAGATATTAAATCACGAAATAACAATGGACGCGATACTAAAATCTGCAGCAAAAGGAAAAAGCCAAAAGTAAGTATCTGTACAAGAAATGGTGAGCAAAAATTTATGCAGGATGTATACTATATTTACGGCTTGAAATGTAATATTTTGCGAGCGTTGGGTAGCTCATTAACAAAGGTTACAATGTTTTCTTTGAAGAATGATGTATGCACAATAATGGATATACCTCTAAGCAAGAAGATTATTGCTCGGAAATAAAATGACCAAAGCAATAGAATATTTTCCACTTAAGCTTAATACGGGACTTGAAGGGAAAATGAAAGAATGTGGCAGTGTAACTCAAGAGGGTCTTTGAAAAGGAGGTGAAAGATGAGAATTGGTTATGGCATGAGATTTGGACATTTCAATTTTTGGAGGTATGAATTTGATGCACGAGAGAAAAGATAGTAAGAGGAATACCATTGATTGAGAAATCGGATAGCCTATGTGAAGTGCATCTTGGAAAACACACGAGAAAACTTTCCATCGGGGAAAGAGCACTGCAAAGAACAAAAGCACCCTTAGAAATTATCCATTCGAGTTATGTGGGCCGATGCAAACATCATCAATATCGACGTAGTACATGTTGACCTTCATTGATGATTTCACAAGGAGAAAGTATGTGTTTATTTCTTGAAGTATAAAAAGTGAAGTGTTTGAAAAATTTTTACCACTTTAAAGCTCTTGTAGAGAAACAAATTGGGTAGCATATCAAAGTCCTGAAAATGCGACAGAGGAGGTGAGTACATCTCAAAAGAATTTACGCGTTTTTGCGGGAAAACGATATACACGAACAATTTACAACTCGATACACACGCAACAAAATGGTGTTCTTTGAGAAAGAAAGAATCAAACCACAATGGAAATGGTGGGAAAGTATGCTAAAGACAAAAAATTTGCCAAATAGTTTTGGGCGAAGCAACAAATTGTGTGGTATATATTTTAAATAGATGCCCAACAGTTTGTAATGAATAGAGTTCCAGAAGAAGTGTGGAGTGGCGGAAAAATGAGATCACCCACATGAGAGTTTTTCGTGTGTGGCTTATGCACACATTCCGGATCGGTGAGAAAAGAAGTTGGATAGTAAGGGGGAGAAGTGCATCTTCCTTGGATCTGTAGAAGACTCAAGGGATACGGTTAGTAACCCATCCACAAAGAAATTTGTTATAAGCGGAGGTGTGCAATTCATAGAAGAAGAAGCATGGGATGGAAGCATTGAGAAAACGATCAATGTTAAAAAGCTATTTATCTCATGATGAAGATGAGGAAGATGTGGTTGGAAAGGAACACCTCATCGGTAGCACTACCTCCACCAATACAAGGACATCAAAGGGACACCTCAAGCGGGGAGTAAGAACACCCTTGAGAAGAAATAAGAGTGCTTCTCCAAGCACACATGGAGACTTTGGTGCTTCTTCCTTTACTGACACCAAATGAGAGAGGAACTAGATTCAGAAATTTAAATGAAATATATGAGCAAGAAGCACAAATGAAGTATGAATTCTTTATTTGCTTTATATTGTCATGTTGATGATCCTATTCATTTGAAGCTAGCTGAAGATAAGAAGCTGGATAGAAGAAATTGATGCAATAGAGAGAAAAATAAAACATGGGAGTTGGTTGATCTCCCGGAGAAGGTAAATAAGTGATTGGAGTAAAAAGTGGGTCTACAAGACCAAAAGCAATGCTGAGGGTAAGATTAAAAGGCACAAGACTAAACTTGTTGTCAAAGGATATAGCGACAACATGTGGAAGAGATTAAAGGAAAAATTTTTCATCGAGTTGCAAGAATGGAGACGATAGGAAAATGATCTGTCATAGCAACACAAAAAAAATGGAAGTTTTACCAAATGGATGTAAAATCGGCATTCCTAAATGGAGTTTTAATGGAAGAGGTTTATGTTGAACAACCTCTAGGCTATGAGAAATAAGACTAGAGAGAACAAAGTTTGCGGATTGAAGAAAGCTCTCTATGATTTTGAAGCAAGCACCAGAAGCATGGTACGGTGGGATGAATTCCTATCTCTTGGAGAATGGAGTTTGAAAAATGTGAAGGAGAACCCACATTATACATCAAGGAAAAAAGATGGTAAAGATGCTGATCAACCCTGTTTTATATGTTGATGATGTGATATTCGCGAGGTAATGATGATTACCTCATTGAAAATTTCAAAGCAGTCATGAAAGATGAATTTGAAATGGTGATATGGGATTGTTGAAATACTTCTTAGGAATAAAAGTAGAGCAAAATGAAAATATGATTTTTTATATATACAAGCGAGGTATGTAAATGAGTTTTGGAAAGATTTTAATACAGGGAGTTGCAAGGAAATAATTACTCCCACGGTAATGGGATTGAAGCGGCGAAGATGACAACGGCAGGATTTTGCAGTCCAAGTTTGTACAAAAGCATAGTTGATAGCCTCATGTATTTGAGCTACAACTAGGGGCGGATATTATGCATGCAATTAGTTTGATTTCAGTTATGGAAAGGCCAAAGGAGTCACATTTTGCGAAGCATGAAACGAATTCGAGGTATGTGAAAGGAACTAAAAGGTATGGTATTTTGTATACTATGGGAAAATTCAGGAATGTAGTTGAGTTCTAGCAGCGGTGATTGGTGGAAGTGTAGATGATGGAAAAAGCACATCCGGTTATGTTTTTCATATGGGTTCAAAACCATTTCATGGGCTTCTAAGAAACAACCTATTGTAGCATTATCTACAACGGGCGAGTATGTGGCGGCTACAACAACGGCGTGTCAAGTAGTTTGGATGAGAAGAATGTTGAGGAGTTTATGTCGAGAACATGTAAAGGGACGGTGATTTATTGTGACAATAGCTCGGCCATAGCATTGTCGAAAACCTGTGTTTCACGAGAAGACGAAAGCACATGAATGCTGGTTCACCACTACATCGGGAGGGTGGTGAACAATGGAGAAATTGTTTTTACTGACATTGTAGAACAGAAGAAGAAATTTGAGGACATTCTAGCAAAAGCCATTGAGGTAGAAGAGTTTTTAATATTTAAGAAAATTCACAGGTATGGTGATAACCCGGTGAGATTTAAGAGTGTTGAAGATATTAGATTCACACCCTAGACTACATGTACAGCAGTACAAGGGGGTAGCGAAGGTTGAGTGCACACCTCTGTAGATTTGAAAGAGTTTAATGGAGTTGTAAGGATGGAATTTTGAGTTTATGGGCACGCGTACCACCATTGCAGAGATGAATTTATGTTTAATGGGAATAGCTAGTCTTTGAAAAGAATTGAAGGAAATTGTGGTTCAAACCACGCAACAAACGGTTTATTAAAGCGAGTCTTTTCGGGATTTTAAGCCTGTAACAACAAATAGGAAGAGTTTTGTTCATGTCACCAATTTTTTAACTTTTTAATAGGCCACGTCATTTTGTGGTCCCCACTTCATCGTAATCATCAAATGTTTTTGTTTCGTGTCTTGTTGATGTGAAGTCCGCAGTGGTACGATATTGCGATATTGCACATCGCATATCGCAATGGGCAAGAGTTTTAAAACCACTTGCAAACAGGTTTACCACCGATGTCGTGATGCGATGTGGTCCCTACCACCATCGCACATCACCACACACTACAAGAAAAAAACACATTGGTGAGAGTCATGCTTGTGACGGACCTTTAGGTCAGGTCACCAATATCACCTATGGTGACGACCTTTAAAAAAGCGTCACGTAAGTGTATATAGTGATGGTCCTTTATGGTCGAGTCACCAAGACATTTCATTAATGACACTTTTAGTGCAGGGTTGTTGAAGGCCGAGTCACTAATTCTCTCTTTGGTGACACTTCTAGTGACAAACTTTTAATGACCCTCACAAATGCTCTTTTTGTTACTTTTGGTGACGGTCGAAAAATGTCCGTCACTCATTGATCGATTAAAAAAGCCGTCTTTGTAAGTGTATATAGTGATGGTCCTTTATGGTCCAGGTCACGAAAAGACATTTTTAGAATGACACTTTTGGTGAGGGTAGTGTAAAGGCCCATCACTAATTCTCTCTTTGGTGACACTCTAGTGACGAGTTTTAATGACCCTCACCCAGATGGTTTTGTTTACTTTTGGTGACGGTGAGAAAATGGCACGTCATCATTGATCATTCAATGAGTTTTTGATGATGCTATGTGCTGTTAGTACTATTTTTTGTTAAAAATTTCATGATTTAATACCATTATTGCGGAGTATTTTTTATAATATGTCCAAAGCCATAGTGGTTAGGGTCGGTGAGATTTTTTAGAAGTAATTAGTGTGTATCATTTTCCCTCAAGTAATAACTAGTCAAATAGAGATTTCCTATGAGTCATGTGGGATGATTCATATATATTAATTTTATTATCGAAAATTCCCTTTAGATAAAGTTCCACTATTGTGTGTAGGAAATATATTATTTAATACATAATCGAGCTTTGACAATTCTATTAATAGAGAAAGACCTAACGGTCCTCACCGTCTGGGCACGCCTTAATTAATTAATGCTTTGGCACACACTAACATTTCTTAGCACCCCACATGTATTGGAGACATCTTTGTACCTAGAACATCTTGTGATGACACTTACGCCCAAGCACATGGTGACATGCGCTAGCACAACATCGTACTACGCTAACATGTGTTGGCATGCTACATATAGTCCCTAGCATTCCCTGGAACACCTTGGTTGAATGCATTGACATTAAACATTAGCATGGCACACAATGCCACTTGGCATGTATTGGGACCTATTATTAGTGTACCTAGCATGCCCTTTACAAAAAAGATAAAGTCTGGACTTATTAACCCTCTTATTGGTTCTTCCTTTTGTTGCCTTCGACACATATTGACATGACCTGGTCCCCTGCACCCATCCTTAGCACCCGGCCATGTATTGGCATATCTTGGCACTATTAATTGGCACATGATATAATTAGCACACCTTGGAACTCCCAAGCACACTTTGGGAATTCTTGACATGCCTTGATATTCCCTAGCATGCCTTACCAGTGCTTAGCATGCCTTGTCGGTCCCTCCTTGGCATGACAGCTAACCTCATTAACACTAGTCTCGGCGCACGTTCCTCATATTCATTAAATTTCATGAATTTTTACTTGGTGCTCCCTTAATGTCATTTTCCTAGTAATCCTTAACACTCATGAACATGCATTATCACTCTCTAGCACACTTTAGCACTCTTCAACATTTCCCTTCCACTTCATAACATGCATAACACTAGTTCACGAAACATATTGGTGCTTGGCACGTGTTGGTGCTTGAAAAGTCTTAGCATGTGTGGAATACGTTGAGATGCCTTGGTATGATTTGGCATGGTTTAATATTAAATTTATTTGTGATTATAGAGTTGTTGGAAAGTAGATGAGAAAGGCAACAAAGGAATACTTGGCACTTAGAATGCACTAAGACTTTGCACTTGGCACCTATTGTTTGCCTAGTGTTGGTGTACCTAGCATGCCCCTCTTGGAAAAAGGTAAATTGATGACTTATTAACCCTCTTATGTGTTCATTTCCTTGTAGTTTTAAATTTTTCTCCCTTTTGTTGTCTTGACATTCCATGACATGGATTGACACACCCTTGCACATCTTGGCATGCCTTATCACTTAGCACATATTAGCATGTTTGACATGTATTCCACTATACGGCACATCAAGGGGGTGAAGAGATATATAGTCCTAAAGTAGGTCGAGTACGAGAGGCAGTAAGGGTTGCTAAAGGGAGGTCATGATCATCCTCCAAGAGCAAGATCATCATGTGAGTGTTCAGAAGAATGTTGCATACCTTAAGGGTCGATTTGCACTAGGAAGTAGGATGGAATATTTTTGGTTCTCTTCTGGCAGATCGAGCTTAAGAGAGGTTTCTCATGAGAATCTAGACATGTGATTTCAATGGTGTCTTTGTGTGAAGGGCTTATCAAATTCTGAAATGTTGAAATTTTCAACAAGATACAGTGAGATTGGAAACCAGAAAGGACAAAAAAAAAATGCACCCACACTGGTGAGGAATTTTGATGCACCAGGAGTGAGGAATGTGGGGCGTCTAATTTATTTTTTCCTTAAATAAATTGGACAATAAATTGTAATTTCATCTCATAACAGCTTTTGTCATTTAATTAAGTCATGATGACCGAGTTAGCTCAAGAAATTAAAGTACTTGAGGGTCTTAGATGAGGCATCTAGAGGGATTATAATATTTCTTGGGTCCAGTTGAAGTTAATGCATTAGTGGGGTGCAAGTGTAATTAACTCAATTAAATGTGTTAAAATCAGTTTAACTGGTTCAAACTGAGTTATGA